>OY759214.1:84333714-84933714 GCA_963662175.1 Aradus depressus
AGAATCCCTTCCACCTGGATTTTTATAGTTACTAAATTCGGCCTTACCTTGTTTAATTTCATCTATTTGAATCTGACCTTGCATATTCTTTACTTGTTGCCTACTTATTTCAGCTGCTTTAATAAAATCTATCACTTTGTTTAAGTCGATGTCCGATTGTCGTAATATTCTTTCTTGTAGGTCCTCTGCTTGTAAGTGAAGTACAAGTTGATCACGAATTAGGTTTTCTTCTTGATCACCGAATTCACAGTTTGACGCTAATGTCTTCAGTTGGGTGACATAATTTTCTAACGATTGCCCCTCAAGCCTGGTGCACTTAAAAAATTTGTGCCTTTCATAAATGATATTTTTCCTTACCTTGCAATAAGCCTCAAATTTTCGAACAATGTCGTCAAAATTATTTTTGTCCTCTGTAGTGGAAAATTTGAACGTATTATAAATCTCCTCGCCTTCATCACCGATTAAATTTAAAAGAATAGCCGCTTTTACCTTGGAGCTTTTGGAAGTTTTTTCCGTGGCTATTAAATAATTTGTCAATTTATTGTACCATTTTGACCAATTTTGCTCCAAATTTCCGGAAAAACTCAATTCTCGAGGTGGTTTAAAATCACCCATGTTAATATCCCACTTCTGACACCATGTTTTGAATCAATGAAAGACCGATTCTTGTTAGTTCACAGAAATAGAAATAAACACAACCAATATTATTTTCAACTCAACTGTTAATATATTTTCTAATATTTTACTTGTCACCTGTAACCTTTTTCCAATGCCATCTACATAACATACATACATCACAGAAACAACAATTAACTTGATTAATTTTTTATGTAGCCTCTTGACTCAGAGCAATGAGAATCATCTTTTAATATTAATTAAGTAGAGATCTCCTTAATGTAAATATAAATAAAGCTCTTAAAACCTTTTTTTTAAATATTTTATTGATCAGGTTTGATTTAATTATTAATTTATAATCCTTTTAAAGTTGAGATTAGTCTAAGGGAAAAGAAAATAAGAAAGGGTATCTGAGTGTTGTTTTTTGGGAAAGTTTTATAAATTAGATTTAAAGTAAAGGCTAAGGGGTTGAAGGGGTTGTTTAATATTAAGGTAAGGGTTAGTTAGGGAGGGGGAAGAGTTGCATAATGGAGAGACGTGGGACTGGCTCCTGTTTGTCAGGTCTTAGTGAGGTACCAGGGTCAATATTGGCAGAGAAGATCTGTGTACAGAGGAGGCAGGGCTGAGGTCATTTAGTCTAGTCCTCAAGGGAATCGAACCCACCACAGTCTTGTGTCCAACTCTCTCACATCCTCTTAGGCTAATCTCCTGCTCCTCAGTAGGCTGCTAACCTGAACTACACGTGTCTCAATTGTGCCTTCACACATCCTCTCATTGAAACCAAAAAAAAAATGTACTTCTCCAGCACGATATAATCAACTAAGTTTTCGCTCTCCCTCTGAAACCAATCGACCTTTTTGGCTAAAAAAGCGATATATTACAAATGGACTTATGAGTTGAGCCCCTTCCGATCCTCGCCTTCCCTTCGACCGTTTTTGCAGAAAATTGATAGGCCTATTGGGGTTTTGGATTCACATGTAACTTTTCGAGTCAATATATTCATCTGAAGTTCTTCAGCCTTTCAAGCAGACTACTCTGGAAGTGATTTCTTTTCTGGGAATATTATATGTACAGATCATAGTAATAATATAATATTTATTTCTGTTTAGCCATAACAGGGTAATAGGATAACATCACTCAAAACACTTTATGAATTACATATATAAGCAGTTATTACATCTTAGAGTTTGACACACATGTCATTAGTAATAACAATAATAGTAAAGAAGAAAATGAAATTAAATAACAGTTATAAATTAAATTAGGATAAATATTTTTGATGATTCTTCCTAAAGTGTCTTTTTCCACGGTGATATTTCAGGTCTCGTCACAAATATACAAAAAATAAATTGATATTGGTAAACCAGAGTGACTAAAGAGCGCTCTGGTAGTAGGCGATATGACCTCGTAGTTAAAGCCCGGGCATGAGTCATAAAACCTAACCAACCTAACCTCGATATTAGTAATAAAAATATTACAAACAAAAGGAAATTTCGACAGACTATATAGAAGAATATCTATCCAGGAACTCTGTCAAGAAAATAGAAATAAATCTAAGTACGAAATAATTTTTTAGTGTATAAAACACGACATTTATATCATGGTTGAGTTATTATTTTTAAACCATGATAATACAAATTTTTTAATATTTGCTAAATTTGTTTAATGTAAACATTTTTAGGTTGTTTAAATTTTTTTATTGTAGCAAGGTATTGCTTTCAAGAAGGTATAATTAATTTCTTTATGAGTTATACTTTTTTCAATATGACCTGTTTTTCGACTGATTTGGGTGTGCCGGACGATCTGGGTGCGGTAAGCGCCAGGCAGAGAACTTTATTTGACATTTTTATATAAGAAATTCCCATTTGGCTTGATGGAGAGAATTTATCCTTATATTTCGGTATTTATTTGCCCAGCGTAGATTAGATTAAAAATCTAATCAGTAGGAGCTACTTAAGGATTAGGATTTATCCTTCGGTTTCATTATTGCCTCATGCTTAGTTTACCTCCTCCCACCTATCCGTTACCACTAGAACCCCAAGATTTCAACAAAAAGAAACAATACAAAATATCGTATAACCAAATTAAAAAAAAGAAAATCCCGTTTCTGTGGGCTTAGACTATCTGAATTACTGCTGTGTATTGTTCAAATGCATACTAAAATATTGAAGGCGCATTATAAATTTGTTACTTTATGTACTCGTACTTATTTTCTATCTTTCAGATGGACGATGTCGCGCCATCATGACAGCAGGACAAATTGGACCTCAACTCATTCATTAACCATGGACACTCTCCCCACAATCCACCATGAAGCCTTAAGCGAGTTTGGCAGAGGGACCTGCTCCAACAAGTCTGGATCCCTCTTCGGTCACGAACCTGAGCAGTACAGCCACTTCCTTACCTGGATCACAATTACTTATGACAACCTACGTTGATGTAAACATAACGTTTAAATCATTATCATTTTCATGAGTACTGAATAATGTAAATAAGAAAAGAGATAACTAACTCCCTTTCGTCGACTGGAGGTATTTTTTTCCATTATTATACATTTAGTTACAGGCAGCATTGTAATCCTGTGAAAAAGCCGTTTTGACCATTTTCGCAATGGCGTCTGTGTATGTGAGCTCTCGAATTTGGAAACGTTTGTAGCAATGAACTTGAAATTTAATATGAACATGTACAGGTCGATTATATTTTGGCCGAAAATACATTTTACAAGACCGCTTATATTTGGAACCTAAACGAATATATTTTCAAATAAATGATGTAGAAAAACTAAAATGCACATTTTACCAGATACATCCCTAAAACCGTCCTATAATGACCTCCCAAAAGCTATTTTTTCGACGTTTGATTAATTAATAAAGTGTTCATAAATATCAAATAGGAAAAAGGAAAATAGGACAGCCAAAAATACAATAATTTTTTGTATTATAAATTTTAACGCATAGCAATGAATATTCAAATGTATTTTTATTATTGCTGTTTCTTTAATACATAGGATAATAAAGAGAAAGTAAAATATATTTGACGTGGTCATAACAAGACTATTTATACCAACCACATTTTTACATATTACTCCACCCCCTCTCTCTTTCTCAAATTAATTTCAAATTGGTATTCCTGAATATACAAAAATCACTCTCAGAATTATGCTATACAATGAAACAAATAAAACCGCTGATACCAACAAATTACTTTCAAACCCATTAAAGCCAAATGATAGAAGAATAGTGATATAATAGGTATATTATAAATAACGAGGAATAGTAATTTTTTTATTATAATTGTTTTTAGTTATATTAAATGTAAATAAATGAGAACATTTATTATTATATTATCATCTCGTTTTTTTGTTCGATTTTATCAAAATTTAAAGGTGAAGTATATATTGCAGTGTCCATCGGTGTATGATCTACCTCTGGGTGTATTACATTCTCAAACACAAAGTTCTGATGAGGTAGAGTGAGATATTCAAATGAGATACGTTTTTCTTACTATGATATAGTGTAGAGATGAGTTTGGTCTGGCTCAACTTGTGTTGGGCCGCCATTTGTGACGGAGGAGCTGCAATTCAAACTTTGTAAATAGAGACCAAAGTCCCATGAATAAACCAGTTTCCCCCCCCCCCCCCCCCTCTCCAACCCTTGGCTTATTCATCCCTTTAACTATGCAGCTCTCCCTTCCCAGCATCACATTCCACTTTCCTGACACCGTTTTTCCCACGAGGCCACCTCGTTACCTTCTAGAATTAATACGGAATAATTAATAGGAAGCTTAGCGGTGAAACAATGAATACAGGAGGAGGCTATGAGGAGAGGGGGGGGGGGAGTGGGGGAATCTTAGCCGAGTTTCCAGTTCGACGCCTGGTCTCACCCTCCAAAACAAACTTATCTAGAAAATAATCCAATAACGCTCCATTCCCCAGATTAGTGTTCATAACTCTAGACCAGATTTCTTTTATATAATAAGAATTCGGATATAATATATTTATCACAGCATCATGTATAATATACATTGTATATACATGTAACCACAATACAACATCATTTATATTATAGAACCACATGTATATGACCACAATAATTAATCATGTTTCATATCCAAATACATCATTTGACACATACTTTTCATTTTTTTTTTTTTTTTTTTTTTCGCAGAGTTCCTCCACAGATATCCTCCTTAAGGTCTTTCTTATTTATCAAATTTTTTTATAACGATTTTGACATTAGTTATTTATTTGAAAAAATTATATATATTTGTTGTATATTATAATAGAAAACCTTTGCCATTAAAATAATAATTCCATAAAAACTGAATCATTTATGATTTTTATTAGGTTATTTCAAGTATTCATTGTTGATCTTAGTAGACCCGGAATCAAGTTCCATTTTGTATCAATATTCGAACTTACTTATTAATATTTATAATATATTTACTATTTACTTATTAATATAATATAATATTTAGTGTATAATTAAACTGAAGTTGATGTACACATTTTTTGTGGAATAAACAATATTTTTAAAAAAACAGAAAAACTTTAATTTATTAATTAATAAATTTGTTTTTGTTTTCTATTTTTCCTCTTTGTTTACCGTTAAAAGTGAAATATATATTTAAAATAAAATTGATAGTAAACTAAATGTGAATAAATGACATTGGAATAAATAAATAGATAAATTAAAAAAAATAAATAAAAATGGTAATTGATCTATTTATTTCTTACTATTTTTTTATTTTTCTTCAAGCCTTTTTTCTTCAAGAAATATTCTCGAAGTCCACAACGCATTTCTATCTTCTGATAAATTGCGACAATGAAATAAACGATAAGAGTCAGATGTAAAGCTGGGACATAGTTGAACACATCTGTCTTGGGGGACTTTTCCTATATTTGATATTGAGGAGTGAAGGTATGTGTAAAGTTGGCTCCGAACAAAGTATTGGGCGGTATAAGAGAGCTGAGGGCTGGGCAAACCAATTACCCTCCGAGGCAATTGCTTCTGAGGGGGGGCGCTGTATAACCGGGGGGGTGACTCTTGTAACCGTATTACACGAAGATAAATAACGGAGGCGTGGTCTGAGTCAGGAGCTCCACTCCCCCACCCCTGGGGGCCGCTACGTCTCTTCTCATGGTCAGCGTTAATAAATCCATTTGTACCAGTCGATACCCTATATTGTAAATAGTTGATCGAATATTGACCAAAGACTAGCAAAATCTAAGATATCGGGAGAATGGATACGAGAGAATTGTTTACTGTCTTGTGTCTTCATAACATGGAGGTTAGGTTAGGTTTTATGGGCTTTAACTACGAAATCATATCGCCTACTTCCAGAGCGCTCTTTCGTCACTCTGGTGGACATGATCCCGACTCTACTGTTTTTGCCTACCCTAAATTTTTATTCACCTAGGGTAGGGGTCTTTAACGAGTAACGTCCCATCCGAAGGATGGCATGCTTAAGTTTATTTTACCTTCCAGATAAAATAAACTAAAGGCTTCGGTCGGGTTTCGAACCCACGATCTTGAGCTCAGAAGACAAGCTCGCATACCACTGAGCTACCGGCGCCCTCTCATAACATGGATTTCAAACAAATTGGTAAATTGATTTCAGAAAGATAACGAAACCTTAGTTGATAATTTCTCGCTGGGGAAGTACATTGTCGATGATTCACTGACGAGTTGTACTTTCCCTCGTAGTCGGTCAAAAGACCTCGAGATTCCAAATATGAAAAAAATGTCTGTCTAACTATAACTCCCGATAGAATGAATGTATCAATACAAAATATAACATGTGAATCAAGGACTATCTAAAGACAATTGATTTTCAGCCAAATCGGGCAAAGGAAAGGGGGGATTGGTGGAGAGGCTTATCCTAAAAACTCTAATAACTACAGTTGTAATCGATGTATTGACACAAAATTTCATATGTGAATTAACACATTAATTTTCAGCGGAAATCGCCAGGAGGAAAGGGTGTGATCAGAAGAAGGGCTCAACTCAAAAACCCCAATAACTGCCCATGTAATAAATTTATTGATATGAAATTTAGTATAAGGATTTAGGAGCCCCTATGTAAGTAAACTATTGGATATTATTGCCAACGTTCAACTGGTTTTGGAGGACTGACAATTTTTTTTAATGTATTTATTTATGGCTAATATTGCTTCCCATAGAAATAAAAGAAGTATACTTCCTCCTGTTTTTTTAATGACCAGAACCGGTTTTAAAGGCAACAGTGTCATCATCAGTGGTACATATCACCCACACAGCGTAGCGGTTAAAGTACAACTGGTATCAGTCTTTTATTTCTATGAAAAATCTCATCACTATCTTCAGTATTGTTTTGGTCGTTGACAGAAAATGATGTTTGGTGTTTGTGCGGTGACAGAATTAAACTGAGTTGTGATATATTAAATCACTGTCCTCTCGTCATCATTAACAACATCCTGAATCCCTCTTCAAACCAAGTTCACTATGTTGGGTTTTACCTAGACAGTAGACTTACGTGGAACCCACATACACGACTTAAACGACAAGAACTGAATCGAAGATACGGACTGTTACGTCGACTACTTGGACCAAAATCGAAACTGACGACTAACAACAAACTTACGATTTAGAAGACCATTATATGTCCAATTTGGACTTACGGACTCGAACTTTGGGGTACAGCTAAACAATCCAACATCAATCGTATCCAAGCATTCCAGTCCAAACTCCTCCGACGAATTGTCAACGCTCCTTTCTATGTCACCAATAAAGTCCTAGATAGAGATCTCAGTATTCCCACTGTCAATGAATTAATCGAATCCCGATTCCAATCATTCCACAGAAACCTTTCTTCCCATTCAAATCCTCTCGCACAAGACCTTTCCTCTCATTCACATCCTGACAATCCTCCCCGCCGCTTGAACAGGAGGTGGCCTCGCGATCTTCTCTCGGATGATAGTGAATAATGACAATTAACTTTCAAGGGAGTGTCAGCGCTGGCTGGCTTCTCCCGTCAAGTGACGTTGTTATATTTTTCTTTTTGACCACATATTTGCTTATTATGTATATATTGTATATATGCAAAAATAATAATAATAAAAAAAATATTTAAAAAAAATATATATATACATGTTTAATTGGACTATATATTAGTTTGGAGCTCGAAAAGTACAATTAGATATGCGGTTCGTTGCAAGTGTAGTTAAAGTCAATAATGTGTTCATAGAAAAACGTTTGATAGTTTTGTTAATCTTTAAATAAATGATGATGGTATTTATTTAGTTACTGAGAGAGGGTAAACTTTGGCTATGACAAAAACACTGTTGAGACAATTTGCCCAGAGTTATGCTATCTGATGTAGGTAGGGTAGAGGCAGTTGAGGGCAAGTCCATTTGTAAACTTTGATTGGGTCTGTCTACCTTCTTCCCTCTCTGGTCACTTCTTACCTCACTTGGCTCCAATCTGGAGTATCTATACAGGGAGCTCCATCTATACGGTAGCCTCACCAGCTAAGTGGTTAAAGTGGATGCTCACTTGCCTCAGAGTCCTCTTTTAAATACAAACTCTTCGAAAATATTGGTTTCGAAATATGGTGGAAGTTATATAATTGACCAGAAATGTAAGTTTCCTTCGAAATTTCATGTTTTTTGAAAATTAAGTTTTTGCTTTCCCTCCAAAACCAATCCACAATTTCAGCTAAAAATCAATAGTTGACTTACATAGAGGCTTCTTAATCCTTATAGTAAATTTTGTGTCGATGCATTCATTACAATGGCAGCTATTAGTGTTTTGTGTTATCCCTCCCCCTAATTCCCTCTTTTCCTTCCGACAATTTTGCTGAAAATCAACAGGTGACGTCCTCATTGGCTTCTGGATACACATATAAAATTTTGTGTCGATACATTTATTCTATCGGGAGTTATCGTCTTCACAGGCAAAAACACATATACAGAAATGTTGTTTTTTTTTCCTTCATTTTTGGATCAGAAATCCGGGTGAAAAATCAATTCTTGATCGATACTTTATACAGCTGGGTCAGTAAAAAAATGTTTTGGCTGAAAATCAGTAATCAAAAAATGTTATTTTGTAAAGTTCCAATCACAGGATCCAAGTAAATAGGTACAGACATCATTGTGAAAATGGTCAAAACAGTTTCAGAGTAAATCGTGAAATTCTGTTAAAAATTCGATCTAGAATGTTCGCACGATTGTAATACTTTCTTATATTAATGGTATAAGAAAGTAAAAAGTCATTTTATTTAAAACATTCAACGAAATACTTTAGTATATATTTGCCTCTTGTAGAGTCGTAAAGAAAAATGTTTATGTAGGTCGGTGAGTTAGATGTTCAAGGAGCTTAAAACAAACTTAAAAAGAAAAACCAACAGGTTTTTTTAAGAGTGCTGTTAAAAGGCTGCCCTGAAAGTGAAACTGTGGTCTTTATGTTGGTCTTAAACCCTTCTTGGCTGTAGCCTATGACGCCCTTACGCCCTTCATGTAATGTAAACACATTCTCTTCTTCTGTACCATGACATATCTCCTTGATTTGAGTATACATTTTTGATGTGTAAACATCTTAACCCTCACCCTTCACTCCCTCCCATAAGAAAATTCATACTGTTATAATCTCATGAAATTGTGATAAATAGAAGACGGACTTATAAATTGAAAATTGTTAACAATAATGAATTTTCACAATACTTGCTAGAAGAGCTTATGGCATCATTTTTCATCAGTTACGTAACACGACAACGAAGTAAAGATGCCGACAGAGCTAGAGCCTATCTATATATATATATTTTTTTTCTAATAAGAAAAAGAATATACTTACATCAACTGCAGCAAAGCTATGCTCAGTCAAACTAAGTTGTGAAGGTGATAGGTGAATTTCTCCGTTAAGTGATCATGATAGGCTCTAGCTCTGTTGGCGTCTTTAGTTCGTTGTCGTGTTACGTTACTGATGCCAACTGATGCTTTACAATGTTATAAGCTATTCTAGCAAGTATTGTGAAAATTCATAATATGAACTATTGTCAACAATTTTCAATGTATAAGTTAAATTATAAAATAATTTAATATTTCCAAAATAATTCCGAATATTTGAATTGTGATTATATTATAATTACATGAATATCCCCTACAAAGTATTCCCAAAATAGTTAATTGTAACAACTGAATTATAAAATAATAAATGTTTGATTTGGAGACATATTCATATTTAGCAGAACACAAAATTACATAACATGATATTATACGTACATGACATAAGATAATTAATACATATAATAATCCATCTAATTAATTGTAGCCATCATAAGCCGATTGCATCAATTTTATGAAATTAGTTGAACATATAAAATATTGTTGCATAAAAATGTTGCTACTGAAATTTCATTCCTACTTTTTCTTCCAGTGAACACAAACACATACAATGCTTACACATAACTATGAGAGTACTCTAATTGAATTCACAAAAGGTTTTCTGTGTTTGTTTCTTCCCCAGCAATAAAAAGTATTAGGAAAGTTACGTAATCGGTTAGAAATTCGATTTTGTATATTAACCAGAATTACATGTTTTACAGAAATGAAAAAAAAAACATTTCCTGTGTGTCGGTGAATATGATAACCCAGATAGAATGAATATATTGACACGAAACTTTATACATGTGTTTTCAGAACATATTGAGCCAAATCGACATTTAATGATATCTAGCCGAATCGACCTAAGGAAAGGGGTTAAGAAGAGGGTGGGCTTAACACAAAAATCTCTATAACTGACGAAGTTGACTTGAAATTTAATATGAGGGTTGAGAAGTCAAATAGGACAAACAAATAAAAAAAACAAAGGACTTAGAAGGAAAGTAGAAACTTTGTTGATTACAAATAAATCAAAGTACAGTAGAACCTCTATAAGTCGAACATCAAGGGAGACGCCAAAAAATTCGAGTTATAGAGTTTTCGACTTATGGAGGATTTCGACAGGCGGATTTTGATTCGACTTGTAGAGGTTAAGATTCATTCTAACTAATTTTGAGATAGAGAGGTGAAATAAATAAAAATTCAAGTTACAGAGGTAACAAACATATTTATATATTATTTCAAAACATCCTTAAAATAAAAAATACGTAGTATATGTAGGTATTAAAAAAAGTCAGTAATTTTTTTTTGCTTTAGATAATTGGTAATCCTATTTATTGTATACTCTTAAATTGTTTTCTAAGAAACCATGGTGTACATTGTCGGCAAATTCTTGAAGTCAGTAACTTATTTTTCTTCGAGCTATAGAGGTAATAAGTTTCAAATAATCGAGTTGTAAAGGTTGTAAAATAAAACATTGCTATGTTCGAGATACAGAGGTCCAATTTATTTTTTCGAGTTATAGAGGGAAAATATGTACCAAAATGGCTTGTAGGGACTCACTGATTATTTCGACTAATAGAGAGTTGAGATTTCGAGTAATGGAGGTTTTGGAGCTTGAAGGGAAAGGAACAAAACTTTTTTTCGAGTTTTGGAGGTTTTCGACTTATCGAGGTTCGACTTAAAGAGGTTCTACTGTATAAGATAAGTACTGTATAAGTTAGGTTCTATTTTACATAGGAAGGACAAGAAATTTAGGGATGAAACATCACATTTCAGTCAAATCGGGAAAAGGGAAGAGGGGGATAAGGGGTGAGTGCCAACTCAGAAACCCTAATAACTAATTGATCTAACGAATATATCAATTTGAAGTTTAATATGATAAATCGATGTTAGACACCTTACTAATATTCAACCAAATCGGTAGGAGGAGCGAAACCTTGATTAATTAATTCACACTGGGGAGGTACATTGTCAATGATTCACTGACAATTATTTAAATGTATATTGACCAATATTGACCACGTTACGCATTCTAAAATGATATTTCAAGATTTGGGAATATCCATTAAGAAATGATTTCGTTATGGACATATTTCAGCCATCTCAAAGCTTGTACGAAATCGTTTCTGATGTATGAATAAGCAAAAATCAAAATGAAACTGGAAATACCAAGCAAGTGAGACGTGAATAGAACATCATCTGTGTAGCAACTGATGAATTGACAAATTCGTCCTTTGACTAGATTCATGAAAAATTGATTTGTGTTAATGTCAGCTGGTTTTCAATGGTTGGGCTTAGCACAGTTTATTTATTTTTTTCTTATATTTGGTATAGTTTTTACTTTTCCAGCTATACTAAGTATAAGAGAAGTTATGTAATCGATGAAAAATTTGACTTCGATTTTTCACAGGAATTTCATTTTTTTCGATCCCCTGATTACAAGTATGAAAAAAAAAAATTGGTTAATCACCGCTGGTGATTAATATATCTCCTCAGGAGGAGTTAATCAATTAAATTATTGCTGTCCCTCTAAAACCTCTAAGACCTTTTTGACTAAAAATCAATAATTGACTTATACAGATACTCCCTGTATCGACACGAAATTTAGAAGAGATTCTAAATTTCTAGTCGATACATGACGATCATTACGGTTTATTATTATGGTCGATTATTATGGTTTTTGAGTTGAGCCCCCTGCCTCTGATCCCCCCTCCCTTTAAGCCGATTTCGCGAAATATTAATAGGCGCCATGAAAACATGAAATTCCAGTCAAAGCTCAACATCGAATTTCATACTGATTACATAACTTCTTCTATACCTCGTATAGCTGAGGAAGTAAAAATCTAACATGTTTTAAGGTAAAACGATTGAATTCCTTATAGGATTTAATTAGCCATATATGTGCGGATGAAGCGGGTTGCATGGAATCGGCAAATGAAGAGAAACTGCACCGGAAACGGATGGCAGTTGTTTCTAAATACGGAAGAACAGTATGGCGGCCTAGTATCACTCGGACTCCCGAGTTGCGTTACGACTTCACTTCATTCGTATGCCACCCAGATCTTTTTACTTTTTCTCCAATCGTTGGCTTCTTATTGTTCTTCATTGAATATTGGGGGAATAAATCGTCTTTAGCAATACTATATACTTGCTGTGTTGCCTAGGGTTGTTCGGCACATACTAGCTGTGGTGTCCTGCGTGGTTCGGCTAATAACACTGGTCGGCATGAAAATCGGCCCTGACACCATTCCTGCTGATTCTTATGTAAAATGACCTCCTGAATCCAAATAAGACCCCCGTTTTCGGAGGAGCCCCCCCCCCCCCCCCCCCCCCACCTATTTTTATCACTTTTCGATCATTTGCAGATGAAAAGCATTATTTTAGCCTTTACATCTCTTCTGAGGAGCTAAAGAGGTGAAAAGTTCTAAAACATGAACATTTTTAGAAAGGAGGTTGATTTGGGGGGGGGGGGGGATTTGCCCCCTTAAGTTAAAAAAAATCATTGAAATTGATCAATTTTTCCGTTTTTTTCGCAATTTCTTCACTCATTTTCTACATATTCCAGCCTCCAGCCCCCATCATCCGCCCCCAAACACCCTCAAATAATAAAAATATATAGCAACAGTTTGGAGGATTCACTGTATCACGCTGGCGCTCTCAATACTTCGCGCGCAGTGGTTTGCACAGAAATTTTCACGTTTTGACAAGTTTAAACTGACAATGCTTTTGCCTATAGTCCTTCACTGTAATCCTTATCTTCCATCAGTACATCTCTAGCGATCGTAGAGTCAACTTGTCTGTGTTATCATAATAGCTGTGATGCGCAGCGTTGTCCGCCACATAGTAGCTGTGTTGCCCAGGATTCTCCATATCCACATACTAACTGGGGTTCCGAGTATTGTTCAGTACGTACTAGGAGGGGTGCCCAGCGTTTTTCGGCACATAATAGCTGGGGTGCCTAGCGTTGTTTGGCACATACTAACTGGGGTTCCGAGTATTGTTCAGTACGATAGGTGGGGTGCCCAGCCTTGTTCATCATATAGTAGCCTTGTTACTCAGGGTCGTTCAGTACATTGTAGCTGTGTTGCTCTGTGTTTCATTACGCTCTGTGAGCAATCAAGTTCGAATAAATAACATATGTAATATAATCACTTTTTTCATATTTTTA
Source organism: Aradus depressus (assembly GCA_963662175.1). Taxonomy (NCBI): domain Eukaryota; kingdom Metazoa; phylum Arthropoda; class Insecta; order Hemiptera; family Aradidae; genus Aradus; species Aradus depressus. The sequence continues at coordinate 84,347,355 of OY759214.1, forward strand.
TCTTGACCTGTTCCATGCAATAATATTCGATATTTTGGTATAATTTTATATTAGGTCGTCTCCTGGGGATTTTTTTTGGGACAAATTCTGATGAAAAAATAGATTCTATATTGAGAATCATGACAATATCCTATGGCTGGTCCCTAACACTTTATGTAAAAAACCGCCCAAGCTCCCAGAAAGACACAAAACACAGAAGCCAAGTTCGGGAAGACTAGCGTCACCTCCCCTGGGTCCCACTCCGCCCTGACTCTCGCTATATATGCTAATGTCTATTTAAAAAACATTATCCACCCACTACCGTCTTCACATCTAAATCTTCACACCAAGGACACTCTAAATGGTCCCTGCCCTTCATATTTTATTCACCTATTTAAATTTTGGCTATAAATGTAAAACAAGCTTGAACACACCGTGAAGAGTAACCTTAAATGAATGTCTCATGTGCGCATGCCTCAGTTTGGGAGGTTAAGAGTCATCTTATCTTTCTAATTGAGAATGAACGAGCTGTTTATCAGAGTTAATTGATCCGAAGGAAAATAATAATGAAAGATATTATGTTGTTAATGAGACAACATTTCTGGTTTATCTATATTGCCAGAGAATACAAATTCAAGTCCACTATCCACCGAATCCGTACCAGATCCCGTCTCTTCAACCTGTCTTCCTTGTCCAAGCCTTCTCTCTCTACAACTCTCTGCCTCCCTCATTCCCAACGAAAAAAAAAAAATCTAAAAAATCAACTCTATGATTTTATTTTTATTCCCCAGCGAAGTATATAATATATACTATTATAGGTTAGGTTAGGTTTTATGATATATTATATACTATTATATATTATAATCGGTCAAAAACTCGATGCGGAGTTGTTAACCTTTATAACCATATATATAATGAATTTATCTACACAAAATTTAGTAAGAGAATTTAAGTAATCCAATATTTATTAATTTTTAATTTTGGCGGCCTATTTGTAGCGCGATATTCCGGACCCAGTTATGGCCACCCTGAATATCGCTAGCTTTGATCGTTTGTTCCTCCATCCCAAAACCACGAATTCCTGAAGTCGAGGTAAAGTCTGTGAACTTCTGTCGTGCAGAACGATATACCATCTCATCATTACTGCTTGCCTTCAAAAGATGAGATCTTCCTTTGAGGTGACGAATGTCTTTTGATATACTGTGGACTATCTTTTGCAATATTTTTGCTTTCCTGACACTTTTTGTCTAGTTTTCACAGATTAATCTTTTGGTCATTCATGCAAAAGTATTCACGATTTTAAATAGACGCTAGATATGAAACCACTCTTAGCTTGTCCCCATACCGGAAAAAAACAAAAACATTAAGGCTTAGTCAACGTCCACGCCGTAGATTTTCCGTGAAAACGTCGGGATAAAATCATAACAAGTGTTTCTTATTAATATGTAATTTAATTATCAATCTCTTTAATACAATGGTTATACCGAGTAGTATGGCTACAGAATAGATAAATCACAAGTTTAGTGCATATATCAAGGGTCTGTGGTAGCTAAAGTAACACACGTACACCTCACACTATATCGAATTCAAGTGTCTAGTAAAAGTCATATCGATGTTGGTGTTGCCGAGTGTTGTAGGGGAAGGAATCGTCACGGGCATCATACTGTAGAAGATTGGTGACCGCAATACACGTTGTTCGTGATCTCTATATTAGCACTGTTTTCTTTATTGCCTTCCAACGACGTCTGCACATGATACGTGGACGTTTGGACTGTCGGTGGCCGACGGGCCACCTACGTTATTGCTTTGCGCCGTTTTTTCATTTTCTTTTCGATGCTGCCGTAGCTCTTGCTTTTGCTCGGCAATAGATTTTTTAGGTTTTTCAAATTCTTTTTGATGCGAGCTTTCCTCTGATTTGCGTTTTTTATAACTCCGCACAAATTAACGATTCATATGAGACGACATCTTTAATTTTTTTGCAATTTTCAATTTAATACCGATTTTTACTTATATTTCGGCGAATATTTTTGATCCTAGTAGTGCTGCTCCTCAAGCTCTTTACAATGACATCCGAATCAACGTCCTATCTAAACGCGTTATCACGCTACACTAATTTCTAATTTTACATAACGCTAATTCGCAAAAATCATCCGCCGGCGCCCACACTAGCCCAATAACGTCACAGACAAAACAAGCACTGTCAACAATGTTTAAGTAATAAACAATCTAACAAATTGTCGGTGAATCACCTGCAATGTACTTCCCCAGAACGAATTATTCAATTAATTGTTTGCTGCCTCTCCAAAACCAGTAGACCGTTTGCGGTAATATTCAACAGTTGACTTACATAAGGGCTCTTAAATTCTCTTACTAAATTTTGTGTAGATTAATTCATTATATATATGGTTATAAAGGTTCAAAACTCCGCATCGAGTTGTTAACAAAAATAAAGAAGGAATTGAAGGCGCTGGTAGCTCAGTGGTATGCGTGGTAGCTTACTGAGCTCAAGAACGCGGATTCAAAACCCGGCCGAGGCCCTTACTTGTGTAGGTAAAATAAACTTAAGCACGCCGTCCCTCGGATGGGACGCTAAGCAATGGTCCCGAGCCTGTACGATGTCAGGTACTCGTTAAAAAACCCTAACAAACATTTAGGGTAGGCAAATTTTAGGACACCCATAGTAGAGATGTCCACCAGAGTGACGAAAGAGCGCTCTGGTGTAAGCAATATGACCTTGTAGTTAAAGCCCGGGCATGAGTCACAATAACTAACTACGGAAGGAATTTATCACACTTGCTAAAATAGGTATAAGTGTGGCATCAGTAACGTGACAACGAAGAAAGACACCGTTACAGTTAGAGCTTAACTCGGGTGCGCACTGGTTTTGATGCGCATGATGAATATGTATACTCGTATTTCATGAGACTACTTCTGTACGATTTTTTTTTTTTTTTTGACGTGAAAACGTCTATTCGCTCGTTAAGCACAGTGATAGCCGGTCAAACTTTCATGTGTTACAAAATACCGTTTGATTTCAATCGCTAATAACTACGAGACTAGTAATGCGATAACAACGGTTGAGGTCACAATGGATAGAGCATGTCTGTACGTGTTTGTTGTGCAGTGATTGTTTTGTCTGTGACGTTATTGGGCTAGTGTGGGCGCCGGCGGGTAATTTTTGCGAATTAGCGTTACGTAAAATTAGAAATTAGTGTAGCGTGATAACGCGTTTAGATAGGACGTTGATTCGGATGTCATTGTAAAGAGCTTGAGGAGCAGCACTACTAGGATCAAAAATATTCGCCGAAATATAAGTAAAAATCGGTATTAAATTGAAAATTGCAAAAAAATTAAAGATGTCCTCTCATATGAATCGTTAATTTGTGCGGAGTTATAAAAAACGCAAATCAGAGGAAAGCTCGCATCAAAAAGAATTTGAAAAACCTAAAAGTCTATTGCCGAGCAAAAGCAAGAGCTACGGCAGCATCGAAAAGAAAATGAAAAAACGGCGCAAAGCAATAACGTAGGTGGCCCGTCGGCCACCGACAGTCCAAACGTCCACGTATCATGTGCAGACGTCGTTGGAAGGCAATAAAGAAAACAGTGCTAATATAGAGATCACGAACAACGTGTATTGCGGTCACCAATCTCCTACAGCATGATGCCCGTGACGATTCCTTCCCCTACAACACTCGGCAACACCAACATCGATATGACTTTTACTAGACACTTGAATTCGATATAGTGTGAGGTGTACGTGTGTTACTTTAGCTACCACAGACCCTTGATATATGCACTAAACTTGTGATTTATCTATTCTGTAGCCATACTACTCTGTATAACCATTGTATTAAAGAGATTGATAATTAAATTACATATTAATAAGAAACACTTGTTATGATTTTATCCCGACGTTTTCACGGAAAATCTACGGCGTGGACGTTGACTAAGCCTTAATGTTTTTGTTTTTTTCCGGTATGGGGACAAGCTAAGAGTGGTTTCATATCTAGCGTCTATTTAAAATCGTGAATACTTTTGCATGAATGACCAATAGATTAATCTGTGAAAACTAGACAAAAAGTGTCAGGAAAGCAAAAATATTGCAAAAGATAGTCCACAGTATATCAAAAGACATTCGTCACCTCAAAGGAAGATCTCATCTTTTGAAGGCAAGCAGTAATGATGAGATGGTATATCGTTCTGCACGACAGAAGTTCACAGACTCGACCTCGACTTCAGGTATTCGTGGTTTTGGGATGGAGCAACAAACGATCAAAGCTAGCGATATTCAGGGCGGCCATAACTGGGTCCGGAAGATCGCGCTACAAATAGGCCGCCAAAATTAAAAATTAATAAAGATTGGATTAATGTCGGATATCCCTTGGCTTACTGACTTACGTGCTCACATTAAATAACTTTCACCGTCGACTTATTAAAGAACTCTACCGTTAAATTACTGATATACCCCTTTACCGGCATAAATGGGTTGTAATTTTTACAACCCCAGCTGTTCGAAGTATAGAAGAAGTTATGCAAATGGTCAACAATTCGATACGAAGTTTTCAACGGAATTGCATGCTTTCTGACTTCTTCATTCCAATTCTGTCTTGTCTATGCGTCTGTGATTGAATGAATGTATCAACACAGCAGGAAGATTCGCACACATAAAACTTGTCTCAATTAATACCTGAACCTGACGACGGACTAGTGCCAGAACCGTTAGTTAAGTATATTGTTTTTTTTTTGTGGAAGAGACAATATTTCAATAAAAAAAGTATTTTTACAAAATGTTTTTGGTAAAAATTGAATTATTATGAAGTAATATTATATGTTTTTGGGATTATGGTTATAGTAGTGAGTATTTTTATATGATACATTAGGTAAATTTTCTAGGTGTATGATGTTTTGGGTTTTTGAAAAAAATTGTTAGAAAAATAAGACGTACTTTATTAGCTAAAGTTAATTTTTTTAATAACAATGATAATGTTAGGTAAGTGGTTATTTGATGTATCTAATAATAATAATATATATATATATAATTAATGTTTTAACCTGAATTAGTTTAAAAATAAAATTTAAGGAATTGTATCATAAGTTAATTTTCAGATGTGGAACTTGATAATGTCTTAAGGACGAAATATTGTACTACATATTATGAAAACAAAAATGAAACAAAGAAAATAAATTGAAAATGTTGAGACTGATATGGCTTTAAATATAATACCTGCAATAATTTGAATTTAAATGTCTCATATATCGGAAACCGATTTACGATTGTTACAAAAAAGAATGTTTTACTAAATGAAAACTGACATTATTGCAGAGATATTGTGAAATAATTCAAATGAACTTGAATGAAATAGAACTACTACTTTCGATATTTCTACCATCCTCTCGTCTTATCTCTTATGCTTTCGGCTGAGGATGGTAGAAATACCGAAAGTACTCCCATGTATATATATTATGTGAAATTTGACAATACCATAAATAAACTAGTTTTATTTCATTCTAGTTCATGTTTTAATAAAGTTTCAATTAAGCATTAATTAAATTTAAAGTTAATATTCCAACTCGTGCAATGTGAATTAGCTCATGTAGACAGAACAGGTGCTAAAACTGCATATCTAATTTAATTGCACCTAATAAAAAAATAAATAAAACGTTTAATTCTTTATACTAAGGCATTATGCAGACATGTAGGTTGCAAGGCTGCTTAGAGCATTAACTGCTCAGATAATATATTGGAACATATATCATACCTGGATTACAGACTGTGGACACATTTTATTGTTACTTCCATAGCTGGTAGATGTTATGACAGCTTCTGACAAACCAGAAAAATAATGTTATTCAACACGACATCTGAAATTGAACATTAGTACTTTGTTATGTACGCTTGTTGATATCATTTATTTATTGACAATTATTAAAGCATGTTCTTTCGTTTTGTGTCACCAGGCACAATTGAATTTGTACGTTTGTTTGTTTGTGGGTTACAGGATGTCCATTAGCGTAAGTGCACCAAGAAGTGTCATACCTATCTTATAATAATCAGCACCTGAAAGTGATTTGACGTAAAATTTAAAATTGAAATTTAATAAATAGATCGATTTACAAATAAATATCGATGTTTTTAAGTAAAATCACAAAATTTACTGTAGGTTGAAATAATTTTTTTATATTAAAAAGAATTGAAAGCAATACTTTTTCATGTCTGTAACTAGTTCATAGTTCAATTTTCAAGATTCCTACATTTTTTGATTCTTAGGAGAATAAAATAAGATCAAATTAGAAAAATTGTATTGTTTCAAATATAAAAAAAACTCCCTATAAATTAAAACAACTTGAAGTTGTAGAAAAACATTCTGACATAAATGCCAAAAAATGTCAAATGTGATATCACATTATTCATAACTTTTTTTTGGAAACATTTCACAATTTTATTTTTTTACTTATTTTAAATTTTTTTGAAGTTTGACGTCAGAATGTCAAAATTATTGTTGTTCACAGCCGAATAATTAATATGTAATTTATGTTAGAAAAAAAAAAAAAATTAAACAGGTAAATTGGACTAATTTTGAAATTATAACTTTTTTTTTTTGTTTCTTAAATAGGTTAGGTTAGGTTTTATGACTCATGCCCGGGCTTTAACTACGAGGTCATATCGCCTACTACCAGAGCGCTTTTTTGTCACTCTGGTGGACATGAGCCCGAGGCTACTGTGGGAGTCCTAAATTTTGCCTACCCTAAATTTTTATTCACCTAGGGCAGGGGTCTTTAACGAGTTCCTGACATCGTACAGGCTCGGGACCATCGCTTGACGTCCCATCCGAAGGACCTCCCAGGACCACGGCCGGGTTTCGAACCCACGACTTTGAGCTCAGAAGGCAAGCACGCATACCACTGAGCTACCGCGCCCCGGCAAGTGTTGTGTAAATAATGTACGTATTTCTGATTTGTCTTTGTGTAAAAGTTTGCTAAAAAACCGTGTGTAAGTAGTGTATTGTTTCGGGTAATGTGTGTATCATGAGATCTTTATGAAGGGTTCTGTTGTTTATGTATGGGGGCACTGTGTTATCAGTCTGAGGGTTTTTGACTGAAACATCTGAATTCGTTTTATGTTGGATGTTTTTACTGAACCGTAGGTATATCTGTGATCCGTACGTCCATAACGCTCTCAGTAAGTAAGTGTAACAGTTCCTTTTTTGTATCATGTCTAATTTTGATCGTCGATCTAGAAGTCCGTAGAGTATTTTGAGTCGACGGTTCAGGGTGTTTCGTGTGAGACGTGTGTAAAATAATTTTAAATTAATATTTAATAAGTATTTTATAATAATAATTATTGTTTAATGTCTATATGGTCTACAACATAAAAGAAAAAAAAAAAAAAAAAAAAAAACTGAATGAGCGCCTGACGTTATCGGTGCGGTAAAACGAATTTTTTTGGAGCACGAGTACGTGGCCTATGTGAACATACCCGTGTTACGCCACTGGATATCGTGTAACTCACAAACGGATGAGTTATAAATGTAGGGCTACCATAATCTCAAAACTCGAAAACAAGACAGGAATATGATAGGTATGGTGGAGGGTGGGGGTGTAGTCGTGGCTCTAGTTTATCAGCATACAAACGGAACACAGAAGCTAATTACAAACCTGTCTCTCCAAGTTATTGTTATCTCAGAACTGATCCCAGTTTTACACATTATAAACCAGATCCCTTGACGAAACTCCTATGAGGAAGTTAAAAGTTTGCAGTTGTGACAAATTTCGCCACTTCGTGATTTGACAGGAGAAAGTCGGCAAACTTTTCCATCCTATGAAGGTACAGCTCACATACCAAGTCTTAAAGGGAGTTGAGTAGCGTGCACCCAATCATTCTTTCATAAGGCTCGAGCCTGTGGGATGTCAAATATTCGTTAAAGATCCTAGGTGAATAAAAACCTTGGGTAGACAAAATTTAAGACTCAATAGAGTCGGGCACATGTCGAGCAGAGTAACGAAAGAAAGCTTTGGTAGTAGGCGATATGTCTTAAAGCCCGGGAATGAGTCACAACAACTAACAAACTGAAGTTGAAATGAAGGTTTGATTAGATTTTGGTCGAAATTGTCCTAAAATTTCGATACCAGTTTTTTTAGAAGTTTTCTTGATTTACGCAAGTCAGGTTTGTCAAAAAATCTGTCTTTGTAGAAGAATATCTTATTAAATTTTCAATCTTCTAATTTGCAATCTCTCATATTTGATATATGTCCATTATGACCTAAGTAATAGTTAAACTGTGGCGCATGACAACGAATTTTAAAATATGTTTTTATTATTTCTTTTTTTTATGTAAATTATTATTAAATTATTAAAACTTAATGACTCATGCCCGGGCTAGTTAACTACAAGGTCATATCGCCTAATACCAGAGCGCTCTTACCTCCCAGAAAAAATAAAATAAGGGCCTCGGGCAGGTTTTAAGTCTTTGACCTTGAGCACAGTAAGTACCAGCGCATACCACATTTATGTGATGTGGCCATAACAGGTCTTACACTTTTCTCTCTCTCAAATTTATTTAATACTGGCATAATTCGGTATAAGAAAGTCACACTCAGAATTATATTGTACAATAAAACAAAGAAAAGCGCTAACGCCAACTATTACTTACATATATCCAGTAATGCCAGTATGAAATGTATTTAAGAGAGGAGAGGGGGGGGGGGGGGGGGGGGAATTATCTGTAAAAACATTGTTGGTATACGAAAGTCCCGTTATGGCCATATCATGTTTATATTGCTTTTGTTGACATCTATGTAAGGAATACAAATTTGGGATGGTGAAAAGATGTGGGAAGAAGATTCATCGTGAGTCACAAAGAGGCACATCCCCTAGACTATATACTGGAAGACATAGGGAATATAAGATCAGAGAGAACCTTAGATTGTGTATTCATAGCATCACTATGAATGTGTGCAGACACTGTGAGTCCTGCGATGTTCGTATTCAGACGTCAGATTCGCTTTGGCCGCAAGAGGCCCATGTAGAATTCTATTTGTTGACATCCAAGACATTGGCATCTTCCCATGGATGAGCCCTGGGAAATGACGTTCGGTGATGTCAAATGAACGTGAAGAAGAGCATTAAGGAAAACCTTGATGGCTTCCATTTGACAAATTCCGAGTGTCATGGCCCCCAATGCAAGATCTCTGGGGGGCCCCTACCGCTAAGGCAAAGAGCAGCAGGATCGACTTCTAAAGAATTCTATTGACAGCTTAACTAGATACAAATTGGGTGTTTTACCTAATATTACTACTTTGTGTATATCTGTGTGTTTATGAACAAGATAACTCCCAATAAAAAAATGTTATATGTGAATACAGAACCTTCTAACGACTCCTCCTATTGTTTTTCAGCCAAATCGACCAAAGGGAAGGGGGGATTAGGGAGGGGGGTTAACATAAAAACTCAAATAACTGCCGATAGAAGGATTGCATTGACACGAAATTTTATATGTGTGACCAAAACCCCATAAAGACAACACCTATCTTCAGCCAATTCAAAAACCCTAATAACTGCCAAAGTAATGAATTTATTGACACAAAATTACAAGAATTCAAATCCCATAAGGACAGGAAGGGGGCTTCAGGCAGTGTTGCCAGATTCTTGACTACAACATATCGTATCGAGATATCGATAATTATCGTACGATTATCGTACGGTGAGAAATGAAATTATCGTACGTTTTATCGTACATTTTTTTTTTTTAAATCGTACAAAAAAATCGTACTAAATGATTATACAAGTTTCTTATTAAAATTAAAAATTTTAAAAAGTTTCACGTGCCCGAAGAAACCATTTTCGAAATATTGTTTTGGTTTTTCTACACGATAAGATTAGCAGAGGACATTCAAATAATTTGCTCTTTGAATACAACTATGAAGATAGTGTTGAATCGATATTCTGAACATCGATCTATCGCTGCATATAGAGACCTACAGTTACATAAAATAAGCGGGAAATTTTGAAATGGTTTGAATTTGAATAAAGTACAAATTTTTATTTTTTATCGTACAATATCGTACTTTTTTTGTTATTATCGTACACAAATTGTACGATAATGGTACATCGTACATTTTCCTAATTTTGCTTGAACTATCGTACATATACGATAATTATCGTACGTCTGGCAACACTGGCTTCAGGAGAGGAGGCTCAATGCAAAAATTCTTATAAGGATTGTGATTCGATATAATGAACTCATCGACACAAAATCTAGTGTGGGGATTCAGAAGCCCATAACATTGGTAACTCAACTATTGAATATTCGCGCGAAAAGTTAATTAGGGAAGTCTTCACCGACGATTTTTTACTCTACAACCTGTTAAATAAATATTATTAATATTAATCAGGCGCCTTCTTTCAAGAACATGAAAACCGGTAGGTTGCAAGAAAGAAGCGGGCGACCTTGAACCCTCTGCCCAGATCCACTTTCTCAACTCTGGATCTGAGGTTCCATCCAACAGGTGTATTACTAAATGTTACTAAACTGCGCCCATCTCATCCATATACGGTAAGAAAGCGCTAATTAAACTGTTGCAATCTCTGATTTGTGTTGGACCATTTGTTACCTGGAACATATGATTTTTTTTTTTTTGGTCTGGCGTATATTTTTTTCTTCTTTTACATTCCATACGCGAAGGTTAGATTCCCTGAGGATTTATATGGGGGAATGGAGAAAGTTGAACATATTAGATAATCAAGAAGTACCAAAGCAAATGGAATATCTTAGCCAAACTGTACTTTTCCCCTTTCATTTTATCCTATTTTGTTATATAAACTACATACATAGTTAACTACATACATATGTCAATGTTCACTTGCTGGTCACTGCTTTCTTTTACATAAAGAACTACAGTGAAACCTCTTTTAACGGACACCTCTACATAGCGAATAACAAAATTTCTATGTTCATATGTTATAAAAATGTTTATGTTAGTGGAAACCCTTTACACGGAAACGGAATTTTATTCTCACTGTTCAAAAAGAATAAAATAACCACAATAAAAAAAAAATCGTGTTTCATACCCAAAAAACATTATTTGATACAAAGCTTTCATTTTTCTTTTTTGGGCAGAGTTCCTCCACACCTTAAAGGTCAGTCCAGTGTATGTTATTGTTTTATTTATTAATTTATAATTTTTTATATATTCATTTATAATTGGTTAATCTATATTTTTTTTTCATATATTGTTATATATATTTTTTTTTCTTCTATATCGCACATTGGGACCTGAAGATGGGACGTAAGAACGTCCCGACACATCGTTGCGATAAAGACACTTCCGAAGAGTTTTTTTGAAAAGTAGTTATCTTAATTTTTATTAAATTGAAGAATGTCTCTACTTATTTTAAACGTATCTTGTATTAATTTTATTTATACACTCATATATTTTAAGTATTTATTTGTTCAGTTTTTATTAATTTCATTTTACTTATTTTAATCGTTTTGTTATTTCTACTAATCATAGGTGTGTTAGACTTAGTTATAAATCTATATCTTAATGTATAAACTCTTTTGACATATCCTATTACCATGTATTGATCTAACGGAAATAAATGAATTCTAATTATTATTATTATTATAGTAAGATGTTGTGGGATGTATAAACTCTTAAAGCATCAGGGTACATATTTTTTTCATTATTTGTATATTTTATTATTCTATGATAGATGAACCACTGATGATGTCGCTGTTGCCTCGAAAACTGGTTTTGGTCTAAAATAAAACAGTGGGAAGACAACGTCTTTTATTTCTATGAGCAAATCTCTATGGTCCCGGCCGCAGACCACTCAAATCAATGGTTAGTTTACCTCTCGATAACGGGCCCTCTCTTAACGGACAACTGTCAGCCTCAAATGGTCCCGTGCGAAACATCTAGGTACCTCCCGAAACCGAACAGTAGGCTCTTGGTTTCTTGGAACACAATGAGGCTAGAGAGGAGTTCAGGGAAATTATTGAAAAATAACATAAGTTTTCTAAACTTCCCAATAATTATGGAAATTTCTTGTTTCGTTTTCGTTCGCATTTCGCAAGATTTTATACAGTTCGCTTCCGACCATGTCTCAAAACAGAAGTCGGCTAACGCTCAAAAATAAATAGAAGTCATTAAAGTTTATAATCGAGAAAAGCTCAGCGTCAGGGACTTAGCTACAAAGTTTAAAGTGGGAAAGACGCAGATCGCAACCATTTTAAAAGAAAGGAATGAACTTTTACAAAAATGGCAGGAACATGGAAATGAAGAAAAGAAAACGGCTTTCACAAAAAAACACGTTAAGGGTTTTGAAATTGATCGTCATTGATTTGAATGGTTTTGCCGGGTAAGAACCAACAATCTCTCTGTTTCTGGCTCTATGATAAAGGAATAGGCATCCGAAGTCGCCGAAATTTTGGGGATTTTAAATTTCAAAGCGTCAAATGGTTGGCTCGAAAAATTTTGAATATATTTATAATTATATTTTACTAATTTTTACTGTGTATTATGTATTTTTTTTCAAATCAACCTTTTTATCTTATTTTTTTCCTCTCGATAAAAGAGAAAAATGGTAGACCGACGATGTCCGCTATGGAGAGGTTTCACTGTACTAGATAATCGAGGCATAGTGGCTAAAATTGCTGCTTCGTAATATGAAGAGAGCTGGATCGATTCCTGGAGAAAGAGAGAGAGCTGGTGGAGTAAAGCGCTGGAGATGCCTGCCGACAGTAACCCTTGACATTTAGTCAATTATTTACAATTATCCATGAAATATTATTCTATTCATTTTGATTCAATTAATGGTTATTAGGATAAATAAAAATATATTCCCTCCTAACAGGGTTGATTACATGATTACGTGTAGTTCCAGAGGCAGACCCGATACATGTAGGATGCATACATAGAGAACCTGGGATGACGGATAGGAAAGACTGAACGAACTGAAGAGGTTGGGAAGAGAGAAGTCGGAGTGGAGGAAGTGGATCTGAAGGCAACCCTACCCAGGAAGACACAGCAGGGCAAGAATAAGAAGAAAAAGAAGTAAGTATCGATACCGATCCAACATATCGATATAAAAGTACATCGAAGGACGAAAACCATGTTTCAATCATCTTGTTGGCCCATCGACTCTTCCACCTGTGTTGCAGCCAATAATATAATCGCTACTCCGATTACGTATCGACCAATAGACAAGTAATCGACCCACATAGTGTTACATAGTTTCTGCTACGGTCTCACTATGACCTACTGGCATTTTGTAATTATCTTCTATTTGCATACTTGACAGCTAGCTAGATAGGATGCAACGAGAAGTTGTGTCACCGGCAATCTACTTCCCCACCATCAATTAATCAATTGTGTTTTCGCTCTCCCTCTTAGAATGTCAACCATTTTTATTAAAAATCAATATTTACTTACAATTTCTGTTCTTAGAGTTTTTGAGTTGAGTTCTCTCCTCTGATCTCCGTTACGAAGTTTTGAATTTACATATAACATATGTAATGAGAAAATATGAGTGATAGTGATTAGAGAGGACATAAGCTTAACACAAAACACTAAATGAATGTATGCCACTGTAATGAATGTATTGACACATAATTGAGTATGAAATTTCTGCGTTCTTTATGTAAGTCAACTATAGATTTCTAGATCAAACGGGCAATAGGTTTTGAAAGACGAGAGAAAACTTAATTATTAAGCCTTGCCACAATATAACTTAAAATAGAACATAAACAATCATTATTAACACATTTTTGTTTGGAACTATTCCAGTTGCTATTCTATCTATCCATCTATCGTGGCGCTACAACCCGGTGACGGGTCCTGGCCTCCTCCACCAACATCCGCCAATTGTCTCGATCCTGTGCGGCTGCCATCCAGTTTCTGGTGCGGAATATGTTTCGGGCATCTTCTGCCACACCATCTGCCCATCTCAGCTTAGGTCCCCCTCGCCGTCTTACTCCATGAATAGGCTCCATTAGCAGCTTCTTCGGCATATCCTCAGCTTCCATCCTGGCGACATGTCCTGCCCATCTTAACCGCCCAATCTTCATGACTTTCAGGACATCTGGTTCTCTATATAGTTCATAGAGCTCCTGGTTGTTGCGTCTGCGCCATGCATGGCCTACTTTCACTCCTCCAAATATTCTGCGCAGAACTTTCCTTTCGAACATCAATAGGCTCTGTTCGCTCATTTTCGAAATTGTCCAGGTTGCTGAGCCATGCAGTAGAACTGGGCGGATAAGGGTCTTATATAGAACGAATTTAGTCTGCCTGGATATGTGGTTGCTTCTGAAGTGCTTGCTGAGATCATAGTAGCACTTGTTTGCCCCAAAGATTCTCTTCCAGTTGCTATTAGTCTTTCAAATCATTTTTTTTTTGGAATTGTGAAATGTGCCTTGCTCTCCATGGTAGAACAATTCTTCAGTATTTCCAGGTCTTCTTTCTTTTCTGCCATAAGTTCCTCCTCTTCATCCCAGAAAATTTCTTATTTTTATAAAGAAAATAATTATTTTTTACTAGAATTTCTGCTTCGGTATCAATATTTCTTATTTCTATTATATTATATTAGTTTATAGGAAATTATTCTAGTTGGAGGAACAGTTTTCCGATGATTCTCCTTCGACTTAACTTTATTTTTTCTCTGTTCTTTAAATTTCAAAAAAGGGCTCTGATCAGCAAAAATCAAATTATCAAGGGCACACCTTCCCTTTCTAGTTAGTTGGCCCACTAAGTTGGTTGCCCTAATATGAACCCAGGAAGGGCTGGGGCTCCTGGGGGATCTGCCCTCTGCTCTCCCTCTTGCCCCCAGTTAATATTTAATATCACCTTTGTTTATCAGGGCAGAGAATAAGAAATTTTATTATGATCCTATTTTTCCCCCGACTCGTACAATATTCAAGACGCCCCCCTTTTCTCCAGCTTCACCCTCCAATAATAAATACTATTTATGGAGCAGACACTATAAATAATTTTTCTGACTTTGAGGATATATAGTTGACCCTAGGGAATGACCGAAATATATGAAATTGGTTTGGACTACTGTCATTGAATATGTCCCTAAAATATACAGTGAGTCTGGACATACGAAACATCGTATCTCACAGTTTATAACACAGTGATCCTATAATGGTATAAGAAAATTCTTTTATGATACAGGGCCTGAGGGGGGTTGTGGGCTCTCTTCTACTTAAGAAATTTGAGACCTCACACACCCTATTTTTCAATTGGCTATTAAGAATGTTATATGTTAAATTTCCTAACAATCCGACCATCCGTTAATGAGCTAAAACATTTTTATGCTTAACCCCTCTGATAACCCCCCTCCCATTCAAAATTTTCAGACGCCATGTAGCCTATTTTTCAATCTGACTCTAAAGGATGCTACATTGCCACCTGAACAAATTAGATCGGATAAATCTTTTTCAAGAATTCCTAAAATCCACTTTTTTAGCAGTATTTTTGTTCAAACCAAAAATCGAGTGGACTGAATTTGAAAAAAAATCTTTCAGATCATATTTACGTTGATACGCTTCGATTGGCACTGAAGCGGAGTCGATATCAAACAAATAGAATGAACAAATAGAAGAACAAAATAGAATGAACAAATAGTTTAGGTTTAGTTTTTTTAAATCATTTACATTATTAAATAAAAAAAACTTGACATTGAAACAAACAACACTCAAAAGAAAAATCTTAAAAACTAAATTCTTAAAACTAATTCAATCTTTGTTTGTTCTATATTTTGGCCATTTTTAAAATTTAAGTTATATATTTCTGGGCACATATCCTGTACTTATAAACAAACAACAGTACCTTCTTTTTGGATCAATTTCACCGTCAATTCACTTCTATTTAGTTCATCACAAATTAAGCCTAAACACCACTCTCTATCTTCACTCAGACCGTCTCTATTCCTCAGACCTCAACTCGTCTCTGCACATAAAAAACAGCTGATGGCCGTGTTTTGTTTTCTACTTTTGTTTTAAAATAAAATTGCTTTTTATA
Source organism: Aradus depressus (assembly GCA_963662175.1). Lineage (NCBI taxonomy): Eukaryota > Metazoa > Arthropoda > Insecta > Hemiptera > Aradidae > Aradus > Aradus depressus. The sequence goes on from OY759214.1 coordinate 84,363,357, forward strand.
GAAAACTAAATATGATTAATTTTTTTAACATTAATAATATAATGTGTGTATTTTTTTTATACATCACAGTACATTTATGTCATCATTATTACTCTATATTCAATCAAGTCCTATTTTCTGCATGTTTTGTGTTTATAAACCTAATGCGCCCGCTAAAGTGGCGGTCGGAGGTGTACCTGCTCCAGGGTTAAAGATGAAAAGCATTCTAGCTGTTTACTGTCGGTCTTTTGACTAAATGACTGTCCAGTGTTGATAGTGGACAGAGAACAATAAGACACTTGTAGACCTGGACAGCCCTTAACTAGGATGACCCTAAGGTTTGCCTCAACCCTATAAGGGTCAATTGTCCCTAACTCCGCATTCACCCCAGGGTAGATCCCAGAGGACACGTACCCAACCGGACTTTCAATTACCAAGTAGAATACGGAGACATGTCCTTTGAGTGGGCAGTATTAGCTAGGCTCAAGCCCTTAACTCAAATTTATCTGAGGCTACATTAATATTTAATTATACTAACGAATTGAGGGCGCCGGTAGCTCAGTGGTATGCGTGCTTGACTTCTGAGCTCAAGGTCGTGGGTTCGTAGCCCGACCGAGGCCCTTAGTTTATTTTATCTGGGAGGTAAAATAAACTTAAGCACGCCGTCCTTCGGATGGGACGTTAAGCGATGGTCCCGAGCCTGTACGATGTCAGGTACTCGTTAAAGACCCCTACCCTAGATAAATAAAAATTTAGGGTAGGCAAAATTTAGGACTCCCACAGTAGAGTCGGGCTCATGTCCACCAGAGTGACGAAAGAGCGCTCTGGTAGTAGGCGATATGACCTCGTAGTTAAAGCCCGGGCATGAGTCATAAAACCTAACCTAACCTAACCTACTAACGAATTTCCCAAGCAATAAACGTTGATCATTAGGGTGGAAACAGACGCTCAATATTGAAGAAAACTTAAAAACATTGCGCCAGATCCAACTAGCATGAGAGATCTAGCAAGTGTTGCTACCTACCAGCTTTCGTTATTAATATCATTGCTAGCTACACGAAGTTTAGGCCGTAGCAGCCCGCTCATGTGTATGTAAAGTTCGGCTTCCACAGTCGACTTGTGTGTTTAGGCTCAAGAGTTTTCGTGCAACTCTTGTGTGAGTCTAGGACCAGTAGTGCCCAAATAGCTCTCGTGACAGAAGTACGGTCTTACAAGCCGTATTGTGTGCAGTTCCATAACCAATTACTCAGTTTATGTTTGCTTATAGACAAACCGAGCAGTCAAGACCTGTTCTATTTAATATAATCCTGGCCAGGCAATATGTATTAATTCCATATATTGATATATATATATATATATATATATATATATATATATATATATATATATATATATATATATATATATAATAGTGTTTAAGAAATATTAAAGGATCCATAATTGTCATTATTTTATGTTAAGTTAGCTTCTTAAGGAACTAGCACCGATAGAATGCAGTCCACTCAGAAAGTGACATTAGTAACCTTGAGCACGCCGTCCTTCGGTTGGGGCGTGGACCATCCAGGTCCCGAGCCTCTGCGATGTCAGACACCCTACTCTAGGTGAATAAACCGTGGTAGGCATTATGGCCACCTGAATGACGAAAGAGTTCTCTGTTAGTTGGCGATATGATTTCTTAGTTGAAGCCCGGGCATGAGCCATAATAACTAACTATATCCGATTGGCACCAAAATCCATAGACGTCTGGAGTGCAGTGAAGATAAACATTTTTCAAAAAGTATCATTCAAGTCGGTGTATTTTTGGAGACATCACGAACGGAAAATAATTGGACACACATCGGAAATCCCATATTTTCTGTTTGAGGGTAGAACAATCGGAATCGCGGACACGATTTTTCGACCCCATTACCAGACTTCAACTTCCTCTCGTGGAAGTATATCAAACATTCACACTTCCTTCAAAAACATTGGTTTATTAGCGTAACTGGTTTTCTATGTTCGGTAACAAGCATTGCACTTTTGAAAGTGCATCTGTTTGCATCTCGCATTTCCGCTATGACTTCGCGGCCTCTCTACGACTATTTGATTCACTGTTATTTTATGTAACTGAATAAGGAAAAAAAGAATGTTTCAATGAAGAAAACTGGACCAAAAGAAGAAGTTTGTCAAAAAATATATGAACTATGCTGATTAAACTTAATATTTATTTTGTGTAATAATTAATAACATTATTAATTTATTTGTAATCAATCCGAAATTCGCTGTTGTTTTCACCAGAATTTCATGTTTCCAACCTAATTCCATAAATGTAAAAAAAAATTATGTCTATGTGAACACGATAGCTCTTGATACAATGAATGTATCAAAATATGAAAATGATATAAGAAATTGTATATGTCTTCATATGACTCCATAAGGACGACACCTAGAAATTTTCAATCAAATTGTCCCAAGGAACTTAATATATAAACTTTAATAACTGCCGTTGTAATAAATGTATTGTCACGAAATTTAGGTTTATTATTCAAAAGCCTTTATTTAAGTAAATTATTGATTTTTAGCCGATTGGTTTTGGGGGAAGAGCGAAAACTTAATTGAATAATTTTTCCTTTTCAATATAAAAGTTATTGTTTTACACGATATGAGACTTGTAACATCAGATGGGACAATGTAGGTTATAGTTGTGTCTGGAGTATAGTAAATTGTGTCTGTTGTATACTATCAGTATAGTATGGGTTCAGGAATGCTGAGCACCACAGTTAGTATGTTCTTAGGAACGCTTGGCAACTTAGCTAGTATATACGGAGCATGGGTGGACACCTTAGCTTAGGAAAACTGTGCCCCAGTATTAGTGTTTAGCTAGTGACTACAACTAGTAGTCGACACCTTAGCAAGTATTTACCGAACAACTCTAGACACCCCAGCTAGTTTTTAATGAGTATCGCCAGGCTACTTAGCTAAGCAAAGGTGAAAACTGACATTATTGCAGAGATATTGTGAAATAATTCAAATGGACTTGAAAAATAAAATAAAACTTGTTTATTTAATATGTTGTCTAATTTCACCAACTATATTTACATGGGAGTACTTTCGGTATTTCTACCATCCTCAGCCAAAAGCATAAGAGATAAGACCCAGTCTTATCTCTTATGCTTTTGGCTGAGGATGGTAGAAATACCGAAAGTACTCCCATGTAAATATAGTTGGTGAAATTAGACAATATATTAAATAAACAAGTTTTATTTTATTTTTCAAGTCCATAAGCAAAGGTGATCACCCAGCCAGTATTTGCCGAGCAAAGCTGAGCAACCTAGCTAGTAAGTGCCGGCAACAGTGGTCTCCGAGTTAGTATGTGCCGGCGGTGGTCACCCGTCTAGCATGTGGCAAGAAACGGTGTACAATATATATATAAAAAAAGTAAATCAAGAAAAATCAGTTAACTTTTCGCTCCCCCTCCAAAACCAGTCGACCATTTGCGCTAATGATCAATAGTTGACTTATGTAGAGGCTCCTAAATCCTCACTATAATATTGAGTCAATAAATTCATTACTTCGGAAGTTATTAGGGTTTTTGAATTGAGCCCCCTACCCAGAACCCTCTCTTTTCTTTAGCCAATATCGCTTTTTTGCCGTCCTTCGGATGGGACGTTAAGCGATGGTCCCCAGCCTGTGTGATGTCAGGTACTCGTTAAAGACCCCTGCCCTCTAAATAAAAATTTAGAGTAGACAAAATTTAGGACTCCCACAGTAGAGTCGGGCTCATGTCCACCAGAGTGACGAAAGAGCGCTCTGGTAGTAGGCGATGTGACCTCGTAGTTAAAGCCCGGGCACGAGTCATATAAACTAACCTAACCACCTCGCTGAAATTTTAAATTTAGTTATATTCTTCTTTAAAAATGAAATTTTATGTCTACATATTATACAACTGCAGTTATTGGAGCTTTCGAGGTAAGTCTCTCTCATAATACCCCCTCTCTCCTTTGAACGAGTTGGCTGAAAATCAATTGGTGTTGTAGTTAGGTTCTTCATTCACATATAAAATTTCGTATCGATACATTCATTCTATTGAGAGTTATTGTATTTACTAATGCACAGACAGACAGAAATGTTTTTAAATATTTGGAATCTAGAGGTCGGAAAACATTAAGTTAAGTTGAAAACTAGACATCGTATTTTTGACAGATTACATAACTTCCCCTATACTTCGTATAGCTGGGGAAGAAATAAATATATATATGCAGTTATTTCGTTTTCAATGCCTGCACAAATTATTCTTGTATGGAAATCAAAAATGGGTGTGTGAAAATATTGTCAGATATATTGAAGAAGCGTGTGAAAATCCTCTCCAGTTCCCAGTGAATGACAGAGTTACCTACTTATCTGAAACCTCAACTGTGGTAAAATAATCAGGAACCAGCAACATTGTTACCAACTCCTTTTTCACATCTCGTTGCTTCATTTCTTTTCACTTTTTTTTTTTTTATAAAGGATCAATTACCAATTAACATAACATAATGTCAATGGTTCACTTCCTTAAGGCTCCCAAAAAAGAATTAATAATTTTAAAAAATGAGAAAATCCCCGAAAATGTGATTCAATTTCCAACCCCATCCTTACCTAACTCTACCCATTTACAACTAGTGAGTTGAAAAACGAGGACATATAGTGGAAACTTGTAATCAATAAATGGGTGAGGCAAAATTTAGGACTCCCACAGTAGAGTCGGGCCCATATCCACCAGAGTGCTGTGACGAAAGAGTGCTCTGGTAATAGGCGATATGACCTTGTAGTTAAAGCCCGGGGCATGAGTCGTAATAACTAACTGTAAAGATATCAGGAAGATAGAGGAGGGCTTTTGACACTACCGAAGACATCAAATACTTCCATTTCGGCTCAAAAAGGAGGTTACTTATGTTTTTTTTAATTTTTCTTTGGCCTGATGAAGCAGGATAGTTTAGAACAATTGGAAATAAATAAAGCCAGCAGAAAAATGTATGAATGACCAAATTTATTCTAGGGGGAAGTCCCTTTGTTAGCACTTTAAACCAGTTTTTTTTCAACATATGTATCTATTTACTGGTTAATTTATTATTACATATATCATAGACAATATTTATTATCACTATTTTATATTTTTATTTTAATTTTACAATTCAATGTATATCTTTATTGTTTTTTTTTAGTTTTTAATAATAGGAAAAGCTTTTAATTTTATTAATTTTTTCATGTTATATTTTTCTTATAAGATTATTTCACGCGTATCATATAATATATATTTAGAAGTGTCCCGAAATAGTGTCAACAAAAAAAAATACACTTCTCTCTATATATATATATATATATATATATATATAAACTTCTTAGATATATATATATATATATATATATATATATATATATGTATATAAGAAGTGTATTTTTTTTCGTTGACACTATTTCGGGACACTTCTACGTCCCTTCTTCTGGTCATTATGAACATTCATAGTGACTAGAAGAAGGGACGTGGAAGAGTACCGAAATATTGTCCAAACAAGAAGACACCTCTGGAAAAAATGCCGGAAAGAATCAACGAAATATATATTGTTATAAATTCAGAGTCACCTTACACAACTGAAAAATAATATACATATATTGTGGCTTTTCTGAGCCTGCAATAATTCATGTATGATAGGTGCAGTATGCAACAGGAAATGTAAGTATTGATTATAGTTTGTTGATTTGTCTTCAACCAGAAATGAAAGTAGGCTTCTTTCAAAGATTAACTAAAAAGGCAAGAGCCCAGAGGGTAAAGCTAAGCTGAGTGGCAGCAGGAGGTAACTGCAATGCTGCAGTATTGGAAACAGAGTCTGGTACTTCATCTTATATTTCGTTTCTAAGAAAAATATCTCAATAATAAAAATAAGTCGTCGGTCACTTCCCCAGTACGGTTTAATTAATTTTTTATGTTTTTGTTCTCCCGCCAAAACCAACCGATAGTGTGATAATAAAAAATATATAAATAATAATTAAATAAACAAAATTAATAATAATTAAATAAACAAAATTAATAATAATTAAATCAAAAGGAATAAATAATAAATATTACCACATAAGCGCCCTCGGTTCAAGTATATATTACAAGACAGCTTCAAATCAAAAATCTCTTCAGATATATGTTATAGAAAAGGCACATACATTTGAAATACAATTTTCCAAATATATTTTACGAGATACTTTCTGAAAACCGACTAAAAATTACACCTCGAAATTATTGATTTACGCGAAAACGGTTACACCTATCGAAAACTTAAACATGTTTCCTATTAAATTTCCATTTATATAGATGTCTTTAAATCTGAGATAGGACCAATAGAACTGAAGTTATAACACCCCAAAGATTGTACAATAAATTTCCTATATTTTAAAGTAAAACATTGATTAAAAATTCCCCTCAAATTCATTTATTATATTTGGCAATACTGGGTATAACAAGATCACTCTCAGAATAACATGATTTTGAGAGGGGAGGGGAGGAAATTAATGAGCATAAACATGGTTGGTATAAGAAATCAGATATTCATTAAGGGCTTAAGGTCATATCGCCTACTACCAGTTCTTTGGGACTGTCTACCCAGGTATAATTAGGGCAAGGATCTTCAACGATATTTCTGATTTGATTCACTTTGTTTACGGTCCGCTTGTTGCTCATTTTTCCCCCCAAATAAACCCTGCAACCATTCATTGGATAATCTCATACAAGCACCAGGATCATATCCTAACCATGTCTATCATCGTAGTCGTTATGAGGAGATAACAGAGCTATGGAGGTAAAACCGCACCAGATAAAGCACAAAACCCGAAGTATAATTCAAACGATCGCATAAACAGGCGTCCCCCCCCCCCCCCCTTCCTCCCCACCATACCACAAGGACTCAGGGGAGACATAAAGTCTATTTTCTCTTTTTTTTTTTTGAGGGCTGCAACCATCATAAAGCCTAGCCACAAATAAGGGATTAAAACCTCCGAGTCCGCGTAAATAATGTGAAAGACTGTTTGTTAGCCCAATTGAAAACTCCCAATGCTCCGGTTTCGGCAATGATTTAAGTGCATTTAAACAATGCAACTGCACCTGTAAACCATCTTTTTATATTTATTGTCGAATTTAACACAATTAAGCACCGGGTTTTATCCGTTCATTCATCTCTCACACAAATTGCCATATTAATCTTGACATAGTCATGTATAGTTTATTACCTTATATTATTTATAAGCACATATCTTCTTCAATGGTGGTTTAAATATAATATATATTATATACTCTATATAAGAAAATAATAATATAAAAAAATTGTCGGCGTGATAGTCCTCCTATCCCCCTAATCACCCCTTCTCCCTAACCGATTAGGCTGAAAATTAATAGGTGTTGTTCTTAGGAGGTTCCAGGAACACATATGGAATTTCGTGTCGATACATCGATTCTATTTGAAGTTATTGTGTTCACATAAGGAGGTCTTTTCTTTTAGCTCGTTTTGTAAGTGCTTTTTATTTCTAAGAAGGAAAATTATGTATTGGTCAGAAATTCGATGTTTTTATCGGACTTTCATATTTTTCGTCTCCCTGATTTCGAAAATGAAAAAAAAAATTATAGTAGATTTATTACCTATATAGTACATATATCACCCAGTGGTGGCACTCCCTAGTCACTGATTTTCTCTCCTTTTTAGCTAATCACTGTCACTGTCACTGCTTCTGATCAGGAGACGCTTAAGCCGTCGTTGGGGAAGTACGGCAGAATGGAGGGCACGGACCAGAGGATTATTGTGGGAACCAAGAAGGGAAAATAATTTTTTATATTTGGATTTAGCGACTTCAGTAATGAAAGGTACATTAAGGTCAGTGTGAAGGGTTTTGTTTTAGACGTAGTAAGGAGCATTTATCTATTGTACGAAGGATTTTGGATTGAAGGGATTGGATGCGCTGGAGATTGGAAGCCTTGGCAGAACCAATTCCAATTAATTAGATTTATTTTTCTATAAAATCCAAGAAGCAACTGAATTAGTAAATAAATAATATGAATGTATTTTCTTTTAAAACAAATGAGTAGAAAACAAAACACGGCCATCAGCTGTTTTTTAATTAGCGTAGAGAAGTCAATGTTCTGAGTTGAGATGTGAAGGTGGACTGAGAGTTGTGTTTAGGCTTAAGATGTGATGAAATAAGTAGGTGTCAATTAACAGTAAAATTGATGCGCAAAGAAGGTACTGTTATGTATTTATAATTACAAGATATATATGCCTAAAAATATATAACTTAAATTTGAAGAATGGCCAAAATATAAAACAAAAAAAAGATTGAAATAGTTTTAAGGATTTAGTTTTTACGATTTTTCTTTTGATTTTTGTTTCAATGTTTAGTTTCTAATTTTATAATGTAGATGTAAGAAAATAAACCCAATTATTTGTTCTCGTAAATTCTATTCTACTCATTTTCCCTGTTGGCCCTATAAAGATTATTTAAAAAACCTAGGATTAGATTTAAATATTTTTGCAAAATATAGAAAACGTATGGCATCTCTTTAGAAATACAAATGAAAAGTTTAATTGTTTTTTAAATTACGTACACTTTCTTAAAAATAGCACGTCTTGAACTTTTGATATATTTTTAGGGCCCTTTTCGGAAATTACTGTAGAAATCAAAATTTAGTAAATGAGAGATAACATTTCTACAGAAAATATGGTAGGTAACTAATTGTTTACATTATTATTATTGTTTATAGCCACTCCTCAATGGATACCACTATATACTGTATAACGAAAACTAATTTCGTCCCCGCCGATGTCCGTTATAGAGAGGTTTAACTGTAGTGATATTAGTAATACATGATAAGAGCGGAACTATTTTTCTTTACATGTCACTAATTATGATGGAGGTGAAAAAACCTTGGGATGGGACATTAAGGGCCTGAACTATGTCAGCTATTCGTTAATCGAAAAAGCGCTCTGGTAGTAGGCGATGTGACCTCTTAGTTGAAACCCGGGCATGAGTCACAATAATTAACTAATTATGGCGATCTTGTTTAATTGCAATATATAATGTCCCACCAAACTGTATTTATTAATAATCTCGACGTTGGTATCTTGGTCTATGAATCATAGATCTATCAATGAAGCTGTTCCCCTAGACACTGATATATAAGATATCAAATTGCCTCGAGCCCCTACATCTGGAGGAATGCGGAGTGAATGTGTCAATAGATTATTTATTGGAGGCGATGGGCATATAGGGTTAGGGTGAAGAGAGCAGGTTTGACCAAGGCATGTTACCTACCTACATATATGGGCAAACGATTATGTCGCATAAATGGGCTCCTGTCTACTCCTTTGAAATAAGGTTTGCAATCCTCGGATTCTGAAAATCTCGGGATAATAAGGCGATAATCAATTTTGGCATGGATTAGTTCATAGGTAGATAAAGAAGTTTATTAAAAATATAAGTCCATCTAACGACGTATTGAAACATAAATATTAGTGTAATTTTTACTTTGTTATACCTTTAGTATAATGGAGTAGGTATTATAATCGCGCAAAAATCCGAGTTCGAGGTGTCAACAAATTTTCACGTTTCAAGGTCCTTTGAATACGTTTTGACCATTGTCGCGGTGATGTTTCGTGATGACTACTTCCTCTCTCAGACGATGTCCAGGGCAGGAGGCCCCTTTTGATCATTTTCAGTTTTGTTGTCCTTTGCATTTTTTCTACAAGATTCAGCTTATGTTTATGACCTAATCAAAAATATTTTTGAGTAATAATTGTAGAGAATATTATTGTAAACAATAGTAACCAAAGAACAAGATGCAAGAGAAATATTTGCAAAACTTCAAATCCTGCCTTTGTCTTCGCTGTTTATATTTGAAAACAGGTTAGGCCAAATTTAGGATTTCACAATTGAGTCGAGCTCATGTCCACTAGAGCGACGAAAGAGCGCTCTAGTAGTAGGCGATACGACCTCATAGGAAATGTCCGATGCATAAGTCACAAAAAATAAATAAAAACATACCTCCGCCTTTCTAAAGATAATGTAAATTATGTGTTTGAATGTACATTTAACTTAAGTTTTGAAATGGAGAGGAAATTTTGTTATCATATTTTAGTTACATAAAGGTTCACTGGCGACTTAAATGGAAACTTCCCTTCATAAAAGCATTCATTACCCTTTGGTCATACCTTACAGGAATGTGTTATTTTATGTATGTTTTAAATTATATATATATAATTTATTTCCCCAGTTATATAAAATATAGAGGAAGTAATATATGTTATAGTTATATTATTGCGTTTTTATTGGAATTTTATGTTTTTCGACCTCTTGTTTCTAAAAATAAAAAATAAAAATACCTGCATTTCTGTATATACATGAGAATTTCAGTTGGAATGAACATATCGACACGAAATTTTATATATTTTCCCTAAATCAGACGACACCTATTGATCAGCCAAATCTGTCAAAGGGAATCGGAAACCAGAGGAGGGGATGAACTCAAAAAACATAAGAAGCAGGTTCTCGGATGTGTGTTTCGCCTCTTTGCACCCTAAATCAGAGGAAATTACTGGGACGTGTATTAGGGATCTACAAAGGTGGTATTTTTAACTAAGTGCCGCCCTTGAGGTTCCCACCAACTTCCTAGCATGATAGCATGATAACAATATCATTAATAATAATATCACAAAAGTAGGCATTTTATTCAGTACAGAATTATTAGTATGAATATTATTATATATTCATTTCATTAAATTTAATCTATACATAGATTTTTAATTGATATGCACATAGCTCACATAGCCTTTTTTTAAAAATGTTGTTTTTAAAACTACTACATGTAAAATTTCATGACAACCCGATAATCCGTTAATGAGGTGGAACTATTTTTATGCTCAACTCCACTTACAGTCCCCCCTCCCGTTAAGAATTTTGAGACGTCACACACCCTTTTTCTCTATTTGACTTTTAAGAATACTACATGTTAAATTTCATTACAGTGTAGCGAATGTACCCGAACAACGACGGTGTCGCTACGAACGATTTCAGGGAGTATGTCGACGGCTGGTGTTACTACCACCAGCGCTTCAGGGAGAAGGCCGAGAAATGCCGGAAACCCTGCACCTGGAACTGTAAGAATTTAAACTAGCTGAGGCGACGGCGAAGGCGGACCCCGTCGCTGACAACGTTCACCGCCGACTGTTTGTGTACGACAAGCACTCCGGAGTACAGTATCTCGTTGATACGGGGGCAGCGGTATCAGTATGGCCGGCGAAGAAACTAGCACGTAGAAAGCCAACAGACTTCGTGCTATACGCTGCCAATGGCACTGAAATCCGAACTTACGGCGATGCTAGCTGCCAACTTGATCTTGGTCTGCGCAAACCCCTACTTTGGCGGTTCATCCTTGCCGACATCAACCGTCCAATCATAGGTGCAGACCTGATGTTTCATTACGGTCTGATGGTGGATCTGCAGAGGCAGCAGCTAGTCGACAGGAAGACAGGGCCCACTTCTCGAGGCAAACAGGTATTCGAACCAGTCGCCACCATCTCGAACCTACCAGCCGGACACCGATATGCTGACCTGCTAAACGAGTTCCGCAGCATAGTGCGACCATCGGCAGTACTGAAATCACCGAAGCATGCAGTAAGGCATGTAATCGAGACTACTGGGCGTCCTGTAAATGCTAAAAAGCGTAGACTGGCACCAGAAAAATACAACGCAACGCGCGAGGAGTTCCGAAAGATGATGGCCGAAGGCGTGTGCAGACCGTCGAAAAGTCCCTGGGCCAGCCCGTTACACGTTGTCTACAAGAAAAACGGCGGTGTCAGACCTTGTGGCGATTATAGGCAACTCAACGCCCAGACTTTGCCCGATAGATACGGAATACCCAATATTCAGGACTTCAATACCAACTTGCATGGGAAGAAAGTCTTCAGTACACTTGATCTAAAAAAGCTTATTTTCAAATTCCTATTGCAGAAGAGGACATCCCGAAGACGGCAGTCATCACACCTTTCGGACTCGAATTTACGCGAATGTCTTTTGGCTTAAGGAACGCTGCACAGACGTTCCAACGGTTTATGGACGACATCTTCCGAGACGTGACGTTCGTTTACGTCTACATCGACAACATCCTGGTCGCGTCGAAGACCGACAATGAACACCGCGCGCACCTGAAGGAGGTTTTCCGACGCCTAGACATGCATGGTGTCACGCTCAACCCCACAAAGTGCGTATTCGACCAGACCGAGGTCGAGTTTCTTGGGTATAAAGTGTCATCCCAGGGAATATCACCTCTTCCGCAAAAGGTTCAAGTCATCGCCGACTACCCCCGGCCAAAGACCGTGAATGAGTTGCGACGTTTCCTCGGAATGGTAAATTTCTACCGCCGCTGCATACCTAAGGCCGCTAGTATGCAGAGGGAACTCAATAAATATATAAATAGCAGCAAACGGAATGACCGTACGCCTAACCAGAGGTCCGAACAAGCGACATCAGCATTCGAGCAATGCAAGGATGCCATGAAACAGTCCGTGCTTCTCGGTCATCCCAAATTTGATGCTGACCTCTCCATCGCTTGCGACGCGTCTGGAACAAGCATAGGAGCTGCTCTGCAGCAGAAGGAGGAAAACAATTGGAGGCCACTTGGTTTCTTCTCCAAGGTCTTAACGGAGGCGGAGCGCAATTACTCGACATACGACAGGGAATTGCTGGCTATTTACCGCTCCGTTCGTCACTTTCGGCCTATTCTCGAAGGCCGGCAGTTCGCAATACTGACGGACCACAAGCCGCTAGTTCACGCTTTTCACCAGAAACCGGACACAGCTTCACCCATGCGAATCAGGCAGCTGAACTTCATCAGCCAATTTACGACACATAAGACACGTCACTGGCGCTGAGAACACCGTGGCTGACGCACTGTCGAGGATGGAGGAAATCAACTGTTCTGATGACTTGACGCAACTCGCAGAAGCCCAGTCTAAAGACCAAGACGTTCCTGAACTCCTGAAGAATTCCAGCTTGCAGCTGAAGATGATCGAGGTTCCAACGTTGGGCAGGCCTTTGCTTTGTGAAACGTCTACAGCAAAAGCGCGGCCCTACCTTCCAAAAGGTTTCAGGGAAGCAACCTTCAACCGACTCCATGGGCTCAGTCATCCAGGAATCCGGGCTACTCGCATACTTATTTCGAACCGGTTCTTCTGGCCGAGTATGAATGTCAACATTGCGAAGATGTCCAGATGCTGCATCGCCTGCCAACGAGCGAAAATTCAACGCCATACGACAACACCGCTAGGCACTTTCGCTCCAGCAGGGCGCTTTGAACATGTCCATGTGGACATAATCGGCCCACTTCCGTCTTCTGGTGGCAAACGATACTGCTTGACCCTCGTCGACCGTTTCACCAGATGGCCCGAGGCCATCCCAATCGAAGACATCACCGCGGAGACTATAGCCACCGCATTCTACAAGGGATGGATTTCTCGTTTCGGAGTGCCTCTGAGGATTACAACCGACCAAGGGCGACAATTTGAGTCCAACCTCTTCAATGAACTAACCAAGATCCTGGGCATACAACGCTGCCGTACTACCGCGTACCACCCGCAGGCAAATGGCTTAGTGGAACGTTGGCATCGCTGTCTGAAAGCAGCCTTGATGGCCCATACGAACTCTGATAGCTGGTCGACGGTACTCCCAACAGTTCTTTTGGGTCTACGCTCTGCGCTGCGCGAAGACGGCGAGGCGAGCGCGGCGGAGATGGTATACGGCCAGTCTGTGTGTCTTCCTGGGGAATTTCTCGAACCATCGAAGCGACCGGAGGACAGCCATGAAGTCCTATGGCGACTGCGCGAGACCATGGCTACGCTGCGACCTACGATTCCCCGAGCCAGCCAACGCTCTTTTTACCGTCCCAAGGACCTGGATTCATGTTCCCATGTCTTCCTGAGGGAGGACCAAGTGCAAAGACCGCTTACGCCGCCTTACTCTGGGCCATACAAGGTACTGCAGCGGAGTGAAAAGACCTTCCGCATTCGACTGCCGACGCGGGAGGTGACGGTGACAGCGGACCGGCTCAAGCCTGCTTTTCTACTGGGATCTCCAGAACAAGACGACCTCGCAAAGACTGCCGAACGTGGGAGAGCGACAGAAGGATCTACGCCATCCGCATATCGCACACGAGCTGGCAGGCTGGTAAGACCGACAGTCCGTTTCTGCGACTCCGTCGTTGGGGGGGAGTGATGTAGCGAATGTACCCGAACAACGACGGTGTCGCTAAGCGGACAAATACACAAACAACATTGCCAGCCTGCCACCTGATAAGTGCAGACCATATGTATATATATTATAAATCATTCTGAAAATAAATACGATTTGTTTGAACACGTTTTTTTTATACATAGTATAAATGCTAAAACAGGCTGTAATTTACATGCAATAACAACAGCGAAATATGCATATATATATATATATATATATATATATATATATATATTGTAACGTTCGCTTATAGCGCTACTTGATATTCTTATTTAAATTTACGAATAATAATTATATGCAATAACGATTATTAGATGACCTGGTTATATATAATTTTGTATAGATAAAAAAAAAACTTTAAGAATAATTTGTTACATTTGTTTATATTTAAAATTCATAAAGACAGGTTTTTATGGGTTAGTAACACAAAATTTTTACATACATAGAGATTTTTTTGTTTACACAACATTTAACTAAACCTGCGGGACATCTCTCTTTTCTTCTATTGTGCCTGTGGGTGAAATGATGTTTCCAACGTGGTAAGCTGAGTATGGGTTGTCGAAATTGCGGCCACGTCTTCTCCTCTCTTCTGGATTCCAAGTGTTTTAGCTAATGATCATCGTGTTCTCCATTTCTTTTGTGGTTGGAGTTCTCCGGGATACTTCCCCTCAGTACCTTTCTTCCTTCTTACCACAGCTTTTAAGAAATCACTGACATTTTTTACTATTCATTACACTCACTTTCACTGAACCATCTCTCTCTGCACAGTTCTCTCCTACATCTACCACGAGGGGACAGCCCACTTCTCTCTCGTTTTGGATTCCGCTCTCCCATTGGCCACAATATTTACAGCCTTTACATTACTAAACATCTGGGTTTTTTTATAAAACTTTCATATTCCCATATACAATCCTAATTGCTTACATTTATTGTTAACTAATTATTAGCTTATCATTTAATTTTATGACATAATTGAAATAAATGAATTGATATATTTTGATACTATATCGACCCTGGTACAAATCGATTTGATAACCCCCAGTAACCTTCCTTAGGTCTAATAAAATGATTGTATTTAAGTATCTTATTTTCCATTTCTTTAATATTACATGTAATGGACAATATAGAACATTACAATATATATATATATATATGTGTAAATATATTTGGCAAAATATGCAATTAAAAATTAAAAATATGCGAAAGTTTGCAAAGGAAAAAAGTACCTATAGAATAAAATAATTTAAGGAAGTAATAGAAAGTCTTCAAAGACATGAAATTTATTAAATAAAAAATATATAAACAAAAAAATAAAGTAAAAAATGTAGTGATACAAAAAATTATTTGAACTGGGAACAACTTAATCGTCTAAAAGAAGTTTACAATTATACACAATAACTTTTTTTAAATTTTCAAACAAAAAGGATTGTCTGTCTGGCTTCAAAATTGATTTATATCGGCTGAATGAGCTCTCCACATCAATTGAAGTAACTGGCGCATTATTGAAAACCCCAATATCCATTGGGCTCAATTCAACCCCTGACTCTTCGCTCACCACCTCCACTGCTTTTCACCCAAACGTTTAAAAACTGAACTGATCGACTTAGAAAAGAATAAGAAAGAAGGGGGGAAATGGGCATAAAAACCAGTTCCGAGAATAAATTATTAAAGTAAATAAACAGTGAGAATAAAAAGTTAGCAATATGAACACAATGAATTCAAGAGAAACATTGGAGTTCCTGGAATGCACTCATCTCAATAAAAGGGGCGTACACGTGGGAAAAATTTGGAAAAAAAGTGGGATAAATTTTTATTAATCATCAGTTTACAAAAAAAAATAAAAATGGCTTTAAAAATTTTTTTTAAATAGATATGTACCTACTTTACAGAGTCTATTCTTGAGCTGCCGAAAAAACTCAAAAATATGAATAAAAATAGGCGAATGAGGTTCAGATATGCAAAAATATGTATTTTTAGCGGTATATCCAAAAATATGCAAAATAAAAATAGCTTAAATTGATTCTATATGGGCCAAAAAGTAAAGATAATGTTTAAACAGGATGCTGAAGTTAATAAAAAAAATGTAAATTCATATAATTCACAGCTCTACTAATCATGGTATAAAAATCACCCGTTACCATAGAGTCACTGCTATATTCTTTTAATAAGAAACTTAGAAATATGAAATTGATCACATGGAATGTAAAAAAAATTTTGGTAAAACCCGCATGTCTCCCTATAGAATTAGCCTGTTTACATTGAATTCTCACTATGTAAAACTACATAAATCCTTGTCCGTAAGACATTTACACAGAAAAATATTAAAAATGATTTTTTTATTAATATTTTTTAGTAAGCTGATACATGAAGTCTTTCTTAAAATTCAATCCTTAATTTACAATCCAGCCCGGCCAGTTGAACAATGAAAAAAATGTACTCAATGCAAAAAAAATGACAAAAATATGGCAAAAAAAATATGAAAAAAAATGAATGTGTCAGATTTTAATTTGGAGTACGATGATCTACATTCAGTTACAGACTCTTCTCTTCTTACCCTCATATCGACAGATCAGGTGTACCAGTTGAACATCGATGTTAGAGAGTTCCAACAGAAAGAGTTGAAGGTCTCACTTCGTGGTGGATTTATTAAAGTTATTGGGGAGCATCAGGAACGAAAGGATAAACATGGGTTCATTTCAAGACGATTCATCAGAAGATATGCCATACCTGAAGACATTGAAAAAGGAAAGATTGAGTCTCATCTGACCTCTGACGGGTATCTCATTGTTCGTGCTCCTAGGAAGATTCTTAGATCTAAGCAGGCTAGAAGTGAGAAAGCAGAAAGAATTGCATACTCGATAAGTGACAATATGAGGAATGCAATTCTTAAAGAAGACAAAAAGACGGGAGCTGCATCTCAAGCAAATAAGTAATACAACATTCATTCACTCTTTTTCATATATTTATTTCTCAATTTGCAAAGAAATTTATTTGTTGGAATTTAAATTGGAATTTAGGTTTTATAGTTTTACTCCCCCAGCTTTACGAAGTATAGGAGAAGTTATAGAATCGATCAAAAATTCGATGATATTTTTCACCGAAATTTCATGTTTTGCTACCCTCTGATTTCAATGCGATAACTCCTTATAGAATGTATATCGGCACGAAATTTTATATGTGTATCCAGAACATCATAAGGAAAATATCTGTTGACTTGGTCGATTTGGCTGTAAATGTCCTCATGGGGTTCTGGTATCACATATAAAATTTCTTGTCGATACATTCATTCTATCTGGAGTTATCGCTGATAATTGATTTTTCATGTTGGAATTTAGGTTTTAAGGAACTCTGATTTCAATCCGATATATACAGGGTGTTCATTTAATCTTGACCCAAGTAAATAACTCAAACAATAATGATTTTCTCAAAAAAAGCTTTGAGACAAAAAATGTAGAGTAGAATTGACCGCATTATTTGCTGTGATCTAATTTTTAAACAAATGAAAGTTTTTAGCGTTTTTTATGAAAAAAAAAAAAAAAAACATTTTTTGACTGTCAACCTATTTTTTTTTTTTTTTTTTTGAATATTTAGATTCCTGGTGAAAAATTAAGGGGAGGTTAAATGAGACATTTGTTTGTTAGACTAATATTAAACCTAATAAATGAATTTTATTGTAGTAAATGTTGGAACTGATGTCCTGCAACTTCAATACATTTATCGAAGTTGTTCCGGAAAATTGCTCAAGGTAATTACCTATATTTCTGACTATTTAAATTTAAGGGACCAATTACTTTGTCATTGATGATTCCAGCCCATACATTAACTGACCATGGATGTTGTTTATTCATTTAACGAAGCCAGGGAGGATTTTCTGCACTCCAGTAATGCTTATTATGCCTATTTACTAATCCAATATTGGTGAAAGTTGATTCGTCTGAAAACATTGTGTACCGAAAAAAATCACAATTAACTTGTACTAGTTCACGATCCCACTGACAGAATACAACACAGTTATTAAAATCTTCACCAGATGGAGCTTGATGAAGAAAAATATGGTAAGGGTGAAATTTATGGTTCTTCAATATTTTATGAACACTACCAACAGAAATCCTATTGTATTGAAGTTGCAGGACATCAGTTCGAACATTTACTACAATTCATTAATATTGGTCTAACAAAAAAATGTCTCATTTAACCTCCTCTTAATTTTTTTCCAGGAATCTAAATATGCAAAAAAAAAAAAAATGTTGGTCAAAAAATTTTTTTTTTTAAATTCATAACAAACGTTAAAAATTATCATTTGTTAAAATTTTATTACGTAAAAATTAGATTACAGCAAATAATGCGGTTAATTCTACTCTATATTTTTTGTCTCAAGCTTTTTTTGAGAAAATCATTATTTTTCGAGTTATTTACCTGGATCAAGATAAAATGAACATCCTGTATATAGGTATATCGACATTAAATTTTATGTGCATCCAGAACACCATAAGGAAAATTGTAGATTTTTCCAATCCTTTTCAAAAAAGGGATTGGAGGTTTGAGGGGGACTTAATACTGCCGTTGTAATGAATATATTCACACAAAGTTTCATATGTAAATTCAAAACCCTGTAAGGACGGCAACTATACGTTTCTCGCGAAATTGGCCTATGTCAGTCAACTATTCTACTCTTGAAATATACAGAAAATGAACCTAACGCTAAGAAATTTATATTGTTAACTTATAATACTATTTTTAAATATAATTTCAGTCAATAATATTTTTGAAAAAGTTGTTCACCCAATATTAATACAATTTCAAATATGTTACGTACAGTTTTAATATAATTCATTCCTGGTGGTTAGATGGGCAGGAAGTGGGGGGAGGAGGTGGGTTACAATGTTGTGAGGGGGGTGCAATAAAATGCAAACGGAGGCTGGTGAGCCCCTAGGGGGCAGTAATATGATAATATGGACCCTGTTTTTGGACCACGTACATCCACCTCTAGTCACACATACTGGCTGGTGCTAACTACATGTGATATGGTGTGAGCAAAATTACAAGAGTGGATATCCCCTTTGACCACGGATGCAGACTAAAACATGTTTTGGGGGCAGAGCCCAATCAACATGAGCCCAGAAGAATTTTTTCAGAGAGAGAGAGAATGAGATGGGGTGTCAACAAAATTTAGGAAGGATAGGAGACAAGTATGTAGATATTACTGGTAATATCAGCGAATTAGTCATTATCGACAATATCTTGTTAACAACTTCTAAGTAGACATATTTTGGAAACTTATAATAAATAAATAAATTAATAAAACAAATATTTTTTTCAAAATATTGAGAATATTTGTTGGCTGAAAAAATTGAAATTCCAACCCCTTTCTTAACTGCTTGATGTACATATATGAATGATTCGCACTCAGCAAATGTGTCTTAGTTTATAACTAAACCTGACGATGGTGTAATGCCAAAACCAGAATTTTGTGTATATGTTACAGCCAATGTAATTAATGAGGCTATTATGTATATTATCCAGCCACTATATCGAATATAATATCTACCTTAAGACAAAATGATTATTGAAACGGAATTAATGAATTAATCTAGCTATTATGTAGCCATCCAAACTATCCAGTCATTATATCGTATATAATATCTACCTTTATACAAAGTAATTATTGAGAAAGTAATAATAAATTTTACTTTATTTTATATTGCAAGGGAACATAAGTGAGGATATAAAGTTATATGGTAAACTAAATAACATATATTTTTATGTTCTCACTTATGTACTCTTATAAGTGGTTCCATCTCTAGAGTGGTTCGTATATACGTAGTTATTTTATTTTATTATTGAAGTTAGGTTTAAAACAATACATACCTACTTGTGATTTTTGTGCCATTATTAATTAGAATATGACATTTCATAATATTTTTAATTATAATTACTATTACTTTATTTTAGATTTATTACTATTTAGTAGGAAATTAATTGAATATTCGATAATTATTATTTTTATTATGTGTTTTTTACATAGAGTTTAGATTAAAAACGTCTTATTTGCAAAGGTAGTTTACCTTATAACTTTATATCCTCACTTATGTACCCTTGATATATAATATAAAGTAAAAATTGATTGTGTTTTATTACTCTATCCAAGTGCTACTAGATATTATATATAATAATTGATTAATACCGTCTCAATAATCACTTGGCTCATATAATGGCTGGATACTATACATAATAGCTAGATTATTACTTTGGCTGTAACATATATGTAATATATATATATATATATATATATATATATATAATGTATATATATATTTATTGTGGAATATAAAATACTTTAAAGAAACGATTTTTTATTTATTTATTTATTATTTTCTCAATTCAAAAGTTACCTATCTATCTATCTGATCAATGGTTATTCGGATTTTCATGAAACTTCACATTTAGCGTCTTTATTAGCCGGTTCTCACGAAGACCATGTCGCATTGTTTATATTAAATGTAGGAAACCAAAAATTAAGTTTATCATATTTACAATAATGTAAGCTGCGACATTCATTTATGCTGTAAAGAGGGAGACGAGGCCAGGAGAGGGATAAAGCCTAGTTCGCACTATGCTATTAATTTAGTCGAGTGGCGTTTAGTAATTCAGTAACTAAACGAAAATTTAGTCGAGTTGTTTAGTACAGATTTAGTCGAGTCAATCCATTTATTTCTATTTTTTTGGGTTACTAACAGAGCAGATAACGTTACCTGCTTAAATTTACTCCGGGCGATGCCGGGGAACCTGCAAGTATAAAATAATTTTGTAATGTATCGGTATGCAAGCCAACTACTATATTGTTTTCCAAATTTCCAAATCTGTGGGTGTGTCGGTTGGGAGGGCACGCTCCTTCGCCTAAGGTGTCAAGTTTTCTGCCCTGGTCCTTATCAAGCCACCATCCACCACTTAGCTATTATCGGCAATGTCTATCGATCACTGTTAATGCTTATGTAAGACATTTCATCGTTTTTCGGTAACAAGGTGATGATTTGTATATGCGAAGATCCTTATCGTGGCAGTTGTTCATATCTTATCATGTATCCGAACAAAAATTAAATGTTGACTCTCCCGGTCGGTCTTTTTAGTGGTACAGGTTCTGTTCTCAGATATATGTGAAATCAGAATCTTATTTTCAAAATCTAGAATGATCAGTAGCTATTGTCGGTATTAGCTAACAGGACTCAAGATAAAGACAGAAATCAAGGTAGAAATAAACATATTTCCGATATTAACTAGCCCACTCGACAATAGCTTGTTATTGTCGATAATAGCTATCTTGGCGACTTTAGCTAATAGTACGCTAGATGAAGACGGATATCAAGAATGAAATCATCATATTTCCGCTATTAACTAGTCAATTGTTGCTAATATCGACAATAACAAGCTATTGTTGATAACAACTTCGAAACATTAGTTAACAGAAACATATAGATGTAGACGGATATCATAAATGACATCATATCTCCTCTATTAATAGTTATTGTCGACATTAGCTAACAGGACCTAAAGAAGAAATATATAAAGAAATCATTATATTTCCGCTATTAACTAGACCATTTTGCTATTATCGACAATAATAAGCTATTAAGTCAACAGGACACTAGATGAAAGGATCTTGTTTTTTTTTCAACTTTCAACTTCAAAAATATTTTGATTAACTTGAAACTTTGAGAGATTGGCATGTGCTGTTGTTAAAAAAATATGAGCACGCCGTCCTTCGGATGGGATGTTAAGCAATGCTTCCGAGTCTGCGCGATGTCAAATACTCTATAAAGACCCAATACTGAGCCTGGGTAGGCCAAATTTCGGACTTCAACTGTAGGGATCGGGCTCATGCCCACCAAGAGCGATGAAAAAGCGCTCTGATAAGGGCGATATGACCTCATGAGTCACCAGACCGATATATTATTTTGACTGAAAATGTCAAAACATGAGACCTCACATATCCAAATCCCAGTTTTATCGTAACTTGCCTCCCTCCAATTTGCTCACGACAAGCCTTCATATCGCGGACTGATAGTATTTTACATGGATATTCCCCGTTCATTAAATATTCTGATACGAGAGATACGCCCTTCATATCAATCATCATCAGTTTATTATATGGTCTGTTTACTCCTCCGGCAATGGTCGAAATAGACCTTCTCCGGATCCTGGGATGAAAGGTTGCGTATGGATCAAGCCTTTCTTTTAGTAAATCTTCTAGATTATGTCTCTTATATCCAGATCCCTTTCTAAAAAATCAGCTCTTCTGGGTATAGGACCTCTTTTGGGATGAAGTATAACTCATAGAGGAATCAACTCCTTTGCCCTTTCCTAATTATTAAAAGAAATATATACAATCAAAAATGTTAAATTCAATTTAAAATGTTTACATTATCAAGGGAAAAAAAAAACATATGAAAGTCCCTTTTGGTGTATGTATAATAAGCTTTAATTCATGTTTATTTTCTTCTGAGATCCATCATAATCCGTCTATCCTAATTACCTTTGTTTACTTTTTGAGTTATCATTATATATGTATCATTATCAGTATATCATTATATTTAATAGTTATTTACTATAGTGTTAATTTATTTATTTCAAATTATATATATTTCGTGATCTGAGAATCGCCCCGAAATATTGTCCTGAAAGAAGGTTTATCTTTAAAATATAAATATATACCTACTTATCTATTGTAGTTGATATTAGTAAGAATTTTATATTCATTAGTCTTCTATTATTTATTATTAATATCGTCCCAAAAGAACATTTAACTTAAAGAAATTTAAATAGGTACATATAAAGTATTTATAATTTAAAAAAAGTATAACCTATTCTTTTTTTTTAAATTAATTAATTTATTTTTTTTCTCTAATTTATTTCTTTGCTTATACACATTCATTCCAACATTTCTATTATTAGTTATTATCATCCTTGTTAAAAAAAATTAATAAATTTGACTATGCCCTAACTCCCTTGGGAGTGATGACTACAGATAAAATTTAATATTTCATTTAAACATTTATTAATTTTTATTAACGTCCCATCCGAAGGACGGCGTGCTTAAGTTTATTTTACCTCCCAGATAAAATAAACTAAGGGCCTCGGTCGGGTTACGAACCCACGACCTTGAGCTCAGAAGTCAAGCACGCATACCACTGAGCTACCGGCGCACTCTATAAATATTTATTATTATTCATCTCAAATGTGTTTATACTCTAAGATTTAATTTCGGCTGATGTATATAATTTAGAAGCTATTTTTATCTTCAAAATTGTATGACATCCAATTACCATTTTATGGTTTAACATTTAAAAAAAAATTATTATTATATATAATTTTATTTATTATTATAATTATTATACTTATATAATAATATTAATAATTATTATTAGTAATTGCGTATTTCTTCGAAACAGACACTTTCTCCTCTAAATCCGCACTGCACATAAACATTTCTCCATTACCGAAAATAAAATTTAGTATTACATAATTGTCTATTTCGAAAGGGAACATATCACACTACAACTACATTTTTGCCGTCAGGAACAGGTTTGAGCCCAGTTTTGAAGTCTGAAGGCCATTTTGAACCCGCATTTGCGTAGACTTGTCATACAGACTTACATATATTTCCTCTCATAATGGTTGATCATCAAGAACCCGACCTAAATTCCACCAGTAAGGTGAGGCCAGCATTTCAACATCTCCCTGCATCAATTTGAATTTAATTACAATGGCGGATCATTGAACAATTTAATAGATTTTGTGTTTTTTTAGGTTATCAGAAAAATCATTAGTAAGATTTAGTCAAATAAAGCAATCAAAACTGGTACTATTCCTCCAATATACGTTCGATTCAGAAAGTACTTATACAGGGGCTTAGCCAGTTGGGGCCAGAGCAAAAAACCAAGATAAAAATTTAATAAACTAAAAAAATAGTTTTTATTAAAAATGGATTGCTTGCAAGTTACCAATAGGATCTTCAAATTTCCCGTGCGTCTGGTTCCTAAATCAGCAATCAGCTGTGACATAAATGTACATGTACAAAACAAGTCATATTACATTTATTTAAATATATATGAATTCGATCATTTCATTTTCTCGCTCAAAATCGTCATTTATGTTATACTTTATACTCTTAAAGCGGATTTTTATATGCGCAGTAAAAATGCAAAGCGCACCAGCAGCAAATGCACTCTATTGGATGTGAGCCATTTAATTGTAAAAGCACAGAAACCACAGCGTGCATTTGCTGCTGCTGCGCTTTGCATTTTTGCTGCTCATGTAAAGTTAACTTAAGTATTACAGTCAGTGGTTACCTCAGGGGGAGCTTCTAGGGGTCCGAGTCTCCCAAATTAATAACAAAAAGTCTGCAACGCTAACCATGGAAACTGCGGGCTGTGCCCCCGGGAGTCTATACCCCCCACCCTCGTAGCCTAACTTTGCCCCCCCCCCCCCTGCTCAAAATCCTGGCTACGCCCCTGTACTTATACCACTTTTGTACAGAACACTCTCTCCCCCTCTCAAATCCATTTAATACTGACATTACTGGGTACCTTATATGAAAGTAATGTGCTGGCATCAGCGGGTTTCTTTGTTTCATTGTACAGCGTGTTTCTGAGAGTGACTTTCTTGTACCCAGTGATGCCCGGATGAGAAGAGGGAGGGGGAGAGAGAGTGATCTGTAGAAAAGTAGTTGGTATAAGAAAGTCCTGCAATGGCCTCATCAGACGAATACGACGGGTGAGCCATAATGTCCCAACCAAAGACATGGCGTTTTGTAATCGTGTCTTTGGCTGTGTGATGCCTTGCGTTGTCCTGGTGAAACAAAACTCCACGTCTACTCACTAAAGAAGGCCGTTTAGAAAAACCTTTCTTTCAGAAGAAAGAGCTTGATTTAAACGGTCAAACCTCTTTGGTGATCGTTTCATTCTTTTCTAAAAATTCATAGTGAATTATGCCTCCCATATCCCACCAAACAGAAAACAAAACCTTTTCGGCATGGAGGCCTGCTCTAGGCTGAGGTATTGGTTCTTGCCCTGGTCTGAGCCACTGTCTAAAACGCACAACATTGTTGTAAAGAACCAGTGACGATCCTAGCGAAACATGGGTCCTCATTAAGCCTAGAGATTAATGAAGAGCAAATCGAGATACGCCCACTAAGATTTGTCTCGCTAAGCTCATCTGGCACCCATTTCCCTAATTTGGAAATTTTACCGATCTGATGGAGATGCCGGTGGATGGTGGATAGGGTTGATTCAAGTTTGTTGGCAAGTTCTTCAACTGCAGCTCTCAGAAGATCCTCATCTAAAGCCGGCTCCAGACATGCGGTGTTTGTCACATACCGAACATTCGCCATTCGTCTAGATACTTTGCTTGGTGTTCTCCGAATGCCGAGCTACTTGAAACAGATATGCGAGCTTTGCCGAATGTTCGCCACGCACTGATCATTAGCGGAACATTCAATACGAATACTTCTTTTGATAACAAGTGACTGGTTGTTGTCTGGATATAAACACAATTATCCATTATTAATCCATACAATATGGATACCTGTGACATGCAAAGTAATTTGGCTGCGTTTGTAGTATTAAATTGTGGCTATTTAATTGAAAATAAAAAGAAAAAATACGAAATAGAAGATGATGGATGTTATCTGTTAACAAAAGCAGAAAAGTGTAAGTATTCAATTTTTATTAGAAGATAGATAAATAGATTCACTATTTATTTTATACACAAGAATAAGTAATGTGTACTTATTGTCAACTATCGCTTCAGTTTGAGCCGACATTGTTGGCTTGATGTGTCAAACTAAATCAAAAGTGACAACGTGTTGTCTGATAAAGCGATATCTCCACCATTTAATTGCTATTTGGCAAACACCGAATGTGTGGGGCAAGGACCGACGATACAGGAGGCAGGTGCTCGTCTGATTCGTCTTGATGTGGCATAAAAGACCGACAAACTACGGGAATAGCGAGCACCCGACTGTTTGTGCTCGGCCTAGGACGAACATTGGCGAGCGACCCATCCACACTACTAGGAGTTCCAAACACCGCATGTCTGGAGCCGGCTTAAGATATGTCTATACGACAGGTCGGCCTGAGCGAGGCTCGTTTACAAGGTCGAAATGTCCACCACGAAATTTTTCAAACCATCGTTGCACCTGCCTCTCACTTATTTGACCCTCGCCTTAAACTTCCTCAATTTTTCGATGCGTGGGAGCCGTTTTTTCACCTTTGTTAAATTTCCATAACAAAATATGCCGAATATGTTCACTAGTTCCATTGTAAAATGTGAACTGAAGACCTAAAGATAGATATTCCTCAGTCAAAACAATATACGTTAATTACTTATTACCTATTTAAATATTGTTGGTAAACAAATCATCATCCAAAGGCAGTTTGCTTTAATTTTGTATACAAACAGGTAATAATGAGAAATCGACATTACTTATGGGATGACCTTGATCGATTTATTCTCTCAGGAGTTATTGTCTTCCACGCACAGAGAGACTTTTTTTTTAATTTTTTGAATCAGGGTGTCGGAAACTATGTAAATCCGGTGAATTACATAACTTCCTCCATACAGCTGAGGAAGTAACATAAGTTATTTGGGACTTCGGTAGTTTAAAACTGTACAAACTTCCGGCTTTCATCCTAGCATATTACTAGTGCTTATACATAATAACAAATGCATGTAAATATACTGTAAGAAAAAAAAAGTTATTATTAAAATTGAATAATACACAAATAAATAATCATTAAAAAAGGCTGTTGTCTTATGTAAAAGCTGTAAACTTTTACACGACTAAATGACCAGAAAAAAATCCGGTTTTATTAGAAAGTTACTAGTAATGTGATAATTGACTCTTTTCCTCCAACATTATGTAAGTCGGTAACGAGATCACCACATAAAGTGAAAATTTTCTTTTTTAAATAAGACAGAAAAAAATAAAATAAAAATTTGTGTAAAAAAAAATTGAACTTGACATAAAGATGAAGTGGGTGAACGACCTTCACAAAAAAAAAATAAATAAATAAGGAACATAAGAAAAAGAAAAAAAAATATAGCAAAAAAAAAGTTGAATAAACCGGACTCGGAACTCAATTTTTCAGGGTCAGCACAAACTGGAATGATTAGGTATTGAGGGCACTTCACTTTCTACCGGAATGTCGGCTTTTTTTTTTTCTATATTGTCTGAGGTGATACCTGTAGGGGATCATTTAGAGACCGTAGTTGGTGTGCGGTTTTGTGGGCGTTAATAGACATGAGTGCAACATTCGAACAACTCTTATACAGTGGCAGATATATAGTTTCGGGACCCTGTAGCTTTTTCTTTGAACAAATCCCCCTCTAAAAATTTGTTCAGGGAAACATTTTGGATGAGAACATCACCGGGGTGGGAAAGAAGTCAATGCAGATCTTCCTATTTCTCTCTAATTCATTTCAAAATTGCGTTATTGTGTATGTGAAAGTAATTTGTTGGCATCAGCCAGCAGGTAAAAATCTTGAGCACGCCGTCCTTCGGAGGAGACTATATGCCAGTGCTCTGGTTGTAGGCAAGATGACGTCATAGTTAAAGCCCGGGCATGAGTCACAGTAACTAACTAATTATTGAAGCTTTTTTTATCACTTTATTATATGTTTGATACTCATTTAATGAATTTTTTTATAATTTTGTATGATCAATTCATTTTAGTTTATGTAGTCAATATTTGTTTACTTCATCAGCTATACGAAGTATAGGGGAAGTTATGTAATCACGAATTTTGAAGATAAGTTTTCGCAGGTATTTAATATTTTCCAACACCCTCACTTTTTTTTTTTTTTTTTTGGCCTTAGCACTAAACCATAGCCAAACAAACGATTTCGGATGAATATATTAGATTTCTATTTTATTTTACACCGAGATTCCACTTGCCTTAATGAATCTTAAGATACTCTTGAAAATGTCCACCTTTCAGAACCCAGAAGACAAGCGTAGTTGAATGGCTGACACAATTTAGAATCTATCGCCAAAAATAAAGTGAGCCTCTCTTCAACATATTTTGGACACAACATGAAACTATGTTCAAAAGAATCGACTTCACCACAATGAGGGCATAAAGTCGATTCAGCCAAACCTATCCTGTCCTTACACAAACCACACAACCCATGATTGGACCTCAGACAACAAATTGTGCGACAAAGTTCCTTGGTAGTCGGCTCCCGAATGAACCAAGGACGAACATGAACCATAGGATGCAGATCTTTGTAAAATCTTACCTTTCTAGAAACTGAAAATTCCTCCTGCCAGGGGCTCCAAATCTCTCTTCCAACTGAATCATAAAACTCTCTGAAGGGAATCAAACATTGAAGCTTTGAGCCCTCCACTATAGCCTGCCTTGCCAACTTGTCCACAATTTCATTAGCCTCCACCCCTGAGTGAGCCTTGACCCACATAAATACCACTCTTGTTCCTAGCCTTTTCAAAACATTAATTTGTTCTATAATTTCTACAAGAAGATGGGAAGGTTCCTATTGAAACAAAATTTGTCGATTTGACTTAATGTACTTTGATTATCTGACAATCAAGTTTTCAGGGCCACGCAGGGAGACAGAATATTTCAGAGCTTCCAGAATAGAGATTATTTCGACAGTCGCTGTAGAAATATATATATATATATATATATGTGTGTGGTGGGCTAGTGTTTTACACCTAGGGACCTAAGCATCCAGTGCTCTTATCCCTTCCCTGGAAGCGCTCGGCTTCCCCCTTATTATATTACCTGTATGTTTATACTACCTTAATGAAGTGCTCAGTCTCCCAGTTTCCTTAATGAACCTGAGAATGCTCTCATAGTCCAATCTTCTAAAGTCCTCCTCTGCGATTACATCTCTACCAAAGATGCGGAATCTCGTTCGCCCATATCCCAAGCAGATGCCCAGGAAGTGTGCCGCCGTTTCGTCTTCTTCCCCACATCTATCGCAGGTAGGACTGTCCTTGACTCCCACAGTGTGTAGGTGTCTATTGAACGGACCATGTCCTATGAGAACTTCAGTCAGTTGCCTAAGCTCGTTCCTTTTGAAGTTCAGGATCCCGTTCCCAGCTATACTAAGTATAGGGGAAGTTATTTAATCGATCAAAAATCATGTTTCAGAATTTCATGTTTTCCGGCATCTAGATTCCAGTTCTGAAAAAAAAAAATGTCTGTCTGTCAACTCGATAATTGCCGATAGAACGAATATATCGACACAAAATTGTATAAGCATGACCAAAACCCCATAAGGTCAGCAGCTATCGATGTTCAGCCAAATGGGCTAAAGGGAGGACGGATTGGGGGAGAGGCTTAACAGAAAAATTGCCGTTCTAATGAATCTATCGACACAAAATTTCATATGTAAATTCAAAACCTCATAAATACGATACTTGTCAATATTGTGCGGAATCGGACGAAGGAAAGGGTGGGGGACCAGGGGGGCTCATCTCAAAAACCCTACATGAAATTTTATATTTAAAGTCAAAACCCAATGAGGACATAACCTGTCAAATTTCAGCGGTATCAGCTGAAGGGAAGAGGGTTCAGGGAGTGGGGCTCAATTCAAAAACTCTAATAACTGCCGTTGCAATAAATTTAACGACACAAAGTTTCATATGTGAATGTAAGTGAACTGTTAAATCGACAGTTTTTGGGGAAGGAGCAAATAGTTAATTAATTCGTTCTGGGGAAGTAAATTGCCGGGTGATTCACCAACGACCTATTTCTAAACCTGCCTTTACAAAAAATGCACATTGGACAATGTCATGGCCACTTCACTGACATGCGCCTTCTTTGGAAATGCATTTGACCACCAACCTTGCAACATGGAGACCACGGAATGTACGTATACTCTGTTTTAAATTTGAATAATCATTCGGCTTGAATGAGAGCAAATCATAGATCAAGCTTTTATTATTGTAATTGTTCTATATTTTATGAAGCATTGAGAAAGTATCGTTCAAAAAGTCGATATTGTTTTTTTAACGAAACATCATGTTTACCGGCCCCCTGAAACCAAATCTGTAAGAAAAAAGTGGCTATCTTTGTACTAAAATCTTTTTGTATGGCAATGGATGTCTAACTACGTAAAGTGATAAAATCATCGTATTAGTTGCTGAAAATAATTCCCAATCATAGTAATTACTATACACTACCTCTCTTCAAAATAAGAAATTGTATAAATAAATTCAAAAAACTCTGATGTGTCCTTTTAAGCTTTTTATAAGTGAGGTGAAAAAACCTTGGAAACGCCGTCCTTCGGATAGGACGTTAAGCGATGGTCCCGAGCTTGTACGATGTCAGGTACTCATTAAAAACCCTAACCCTAAATTAAACCTGAGTAGACAAAATTTAGGACGTCCACAGTAGAATAACTAACTAGAGTTTTAGTGTCAAGCCTCCTCTCCAATATCCCTTTTGTGTCAAGCCTCCTCTCCAATATCCCTTTTGTGTCAAGCCTCCTCTCCAATATACCTTTTCCCTTTGGCCGATTTGTCTGAAAACCAATAGGTGTCATTCTCATGGGGTTCTGGTTACACATATAAAATTTCATGTTGATACATTCATTTTATCGGGAGTCATCGTGTTCACAGATATACACTTACATTTTTATTTGTCATTTTTGGAATCTGGCGGTCGGAAATTATGAAGTTTGTTGAAAACACAACTTCGAATTTCTATCCAATTACATAACTTTCGTTACACTTCGCTTAGCTGGGGAAGTAATAGTAAAATGAAATAAGAAGAAATATAATTTAAAACAAATTTTAGTGAATGATACGTTCATGGAGTGCATTCACCATTCCTTTACATATTTTCTTATTCTCAATATAGTATACTTAATTGGAGTGTAAAAGTGTCTAACATTCCTAGTTTAGAATGTCTACTTGAAAAGAGAATGTCCTGAATTTGTGGCGCTATAAATTTCGAAAATGTTACCTAATATATCTCTACATTCCCAAGAGAAATGATGGACAGTTATTGAATATAGTTCATATCCTGAAGATCTTACTGTGAGCTACTATGATTTAATTTTCAAAAAGCAATATACTCTTCTTCAAAAAGTAATTGGGGAGCTTTGTCTTCTCCATCTCCTCGAACATCGCGCAAGGACACCCTCCACTTCTTCTACCTTCAGGATGCACCTCAGGTATGCTCTTTGTGCTCCTGGGGTTCTCCATCCTTTTAATGTGACTAAGCCATTGGCACTTGCCTATATTTCTTTTTGATTTGGTTCCTTGGCAAGGGGGGAGGGGTGGTGTGAAATTTTTCCTGCCTCCTCCATCTGTACCTACCATCTTTACAGCCACCTCCACCGCCTCCTTCATCTTTACCTCGACCTCCACTGCCACCTCCTCTATTTCTACCGCCTCCTCCACCACTACCTCCATCCCCACATCTACCGTCTCCTTCATTTTTAGCTCTATCTCCAGCGCCACCTCCTCCATCACTACCTCCATCTCCACCCCACCTTAGCCTCCTCCTCGCCTCTTTTTTGGCTTATTTAATAGTTTTTTTTTCTTTTCTTTTTTAGTATTTTGGATACATAATGTATTCCTGATTTCCCTAAAACTCTCCTAGCTACTTTTTTTTGCATGAAAGCACTGAAACCCTTTTACATAATACAAAATTACCTTTTCCATCTCCTACTCGTATTCATTGAAATCACAGCTGGCGCAATATGATAAACACCGACAAACGTAAATAACCTTCTCCCCGAGTTACGACAAAACTGTTGCCCTACTTTGCACTTCAAATGGAAATTTGATGTACTTTTGGCTTTTACTTCGACAATCCACTAACTCACTATTGCGAAACACTTATAGAACAGAGGACTAAAACAAAGAAAAGATCAGGTATGACATCATATCAGCAATTTGTATAAAACTTCTGGTTGAATCTCTAGTTCTCCCAGATCGAATTTTATTAGTTTCTGAATTCCCCTCCTTACTTCTTGAAGACAATAGAAACAATAAAAATATTAAACTTCAAATAAGAAAGTTTATATTAAGAAATCCTTCTAATCAGAAACGAATTTTTTTTCTCAATGTTCAAAAATAATAAAATAACCATTATATAAAAATCGTGTTTCATATTCAAAAACATTATTTGATACGTATGGACTTGAAAAATAAAACTTGTTTATTTAAGATGTCTAATTTCACTAACTATATATACATGGGAGTACTTTCGGTATTTCTACCATCCTCAGCCAAAAGCATAAGAGATAAGACTTCTCATAAGCATAAGAGTCTTATCTCTTATGCTTTTGGCTGAGGAAGGTAGAAATACCGAAAGTACTCCCATGTATATATAGTTAGTGAAATTAGACAACATCTTAAATAAACAAGTTTTATTTTTCAAGTCCATTTGAATTATTTCACAATATCTTTGCAATAATGTCAGTTTTCTTTGATACGTAGCTTTCATTTTTATTTTCTTGGCATATGTCCTGCTAAAAGTCTGTCTTATTTTATTTTATTTATCTTAGTTTATTTTTTTATGTATTATCATTTTTTATTGCTATTATCAAATTTTCTTTTCTTTTCTGTATTTCGCATATTGTGGAAGGGAATGTAAGAACGACCCGACACACTTACCAATTATAGAAAAAAAAATTTATCATAATTTAAATTAAATTGATAACTGTATTTATTAGTATTATTATTTCTGTACTAATTATTTTCTAGTATTTATTTATTCATTCTTTATTAATTTCATTTCATTTTTTATTATAATTCTTATTACTAATCACATGGCTAGACCCCAACAACCTGACCCTAAGAGGTTATAGCTAGGTTAGGTTAGGTTAGGTTTTATGACTCATGCCCGGGCTTTAACTATAAGGTCAAATCGCCTACTACCAGAGCGCTCTTTTGTCACTCCGGTGGGCATGAGCCCGACTCTACTGTGGGAATTCTAAATCTTGCCTATTCTACGTTTTTATTCACCTAGAGCAGGGGTCTTTAACGAGTACCTGACATAGTTCAGGCTCGGGAGCATCGCTTAACGACCCATCTGAAGGACGGCGTGCTTAAGTTTATTTTATCTCTCAGACAAAATAAACTAAGGGCCTCGGCCGGGTTTCGAACCCACGACCTCGAGCTCAGAAGGCAAGCCCGCATACACTGAGCTACCGGCGCCCTTTGGAATTGATATTTAATGATAACAATTGAATAACGTCTCTAAATAATCGCTTAAGTTATTTTATTTAACTTGTCGCATAATGGACGTGGTTACGGTTGAAGAAAATGGTCAGACCGTGGGTGTTTACGACATTTTTATCTCACGTAAGGGTGATTTTGAAACGTCCCTTGTTTTGAATGGTCGGTTACGAGTTCACAAATGGTGGTTGTGTTGTTTTTGTACCATTGTGGACTTGTAACCGACCATTCATTCAATCCAAGGGACGATTCAAAACCACCCTTACACGAGATAAAAATGTAAGCACCGACGGTCAGACCAGACATGTTTACATACTTTGGTTCAAATGATCAATGATTTTCAGAAACTGTTTTTATATTTTCAAATAGAAAGACTTACTTTTCATTCACGACATTTTTTTAAACTCTTTCCCGGATACAAAAATGATATCGTAACGTACATAACTCATTTTCAAAATTGACGCTTACAACATTCTGCCTTGCTAGGGACGATATGTAAATTTTATGTGTTAAAAATATTCAAAATGTGTTACAAAAATTGGATTAAGAACATTTTATAGACTATACTCTAACAGGTAATGGTCCTCAATAAATAGAAAGGGAAATAGTTATATAAATTGGATAATTCCAAAAGTGTATGTAATTATTTAAATAAGCGTTTCTCAAGGATATGGATTGAAGGGACAGACGAGCAAGATGGACTCTGTTATGTCACCGACACCCGGCCACTTTCATTTGCAATATTTTGTGCGCAAAAATGAGATCGTTCTAGGCAGGTCAATATGGAAACCTAGTGCTACAAAGTGGAATAATATTTGACAAGATATTCCATGGGAGAAAACTAGTATCGGATAACTAAACATTGGTCCTCTCTTTTTGAAAATAATATATTTCATATAAGAATTAGTTTCTTTAATGCCCTTTAAATTTAAACTTCAACTAAAAATATATTTCTTGGTGGTAGGCGGATGTAGTTGACTTACTTGTTAAATAAATAATATGGAGGTATCAGTCCAACTTATATTTTATTTTTTACCACAACAACAGTTTCGGCAATTTATCATCTTCAGGATGTGATCCTTATTAGAGAATGAAATGAAAAAAATGAAAATGAAAATGAAAATACATTTTATTCTGGGACCGAGGTCCTCTAAGAATAAATACATGAAAGTCACTGAGCAGAGCAACAAATACAAATAAAATAAAATATCAGTAATGAGATAAAAGTGCTTCAGTGGATAGAAACAAGAACAAAATGAATATAACTAAATAAGAAAATACAATAAAATAATATAAATAGAGATGAAATAAGTAAAAAAATAAATAAATAAAATAATAATACAAAAATATTTAAATTCACAGCTTCATTATGAAGAGATCATACGAAAATAAATGTATCTAAATAAATAAATAGGAGATAAAATTACCTTGACCTCTTCTCTAGCTAGGTTCCACCTGAAGATGTCAGTTTACTGACGAAACTAGTCGTGGTTAAAAGAAAAAAATGTTGGACTGATACATCTAATTACTTATTTGAAAGGATAAAGATGAAAAAATAAATAAAATAAATACGAAAAAAAAAAAAAAAATTGATGTTAATGTTAAGGAGCGGGAAAGTAGGGAGGAAGGGGAATAAAAGGCTAATCAGAGGGAGAAGATTGTTTATTGAGGAGGAATTGGAATAACGAGGATTTGAAGGCCACGGAAGGAGAGTGACGGATGAGGGGAGGCAGGGAGTTCCAAAGGGAGGAGGCCTGGACAAGGAAAGTAGGGAGGAAGGGGAATAAAAGGCTAATCAGAGGGAGAAGATTGTTTATTGAGGAGGAATTGGAATAACGAGGATTTGAAGGAGGCCACGGAAGGAAAGTGACGGATGAGGGGAGCCAGGGAGTTCCAAAGGGAGGAGGCCTGGACAAGGAAAGTAGGGAGGAAGGGGAATAAAAGGCTAATCAGAGGGAGAAGATTGTTTATTGAGGAGGAATTGGAATAGAGAGGATTTGAAGGAGGCCACGGAAGGAAAGTGACGGATTGGGGGAGGCAGGGAGTTCCAGAGGGAGGAGGCCTGGACAAGGAAAGTAGGGAGGAAGGGGAATAAAAGGCTAATCAGAGGGAGAAGATTGTATATTGAGGAGGAATTGGAATAGCGAGGATTTGAAGGAGGCCACGGAAGGAAAGTGACGGATTGGGGGAGGCAGGGAGTTGTAAGAGAGGAGGCCTGGACAAGGAAAGTAGGGAGGAAGGGGAATAAAAGGCTAATCAGAGGGAGAAGATTGTTTATTGAGGAGGAATTGGAATAGAGAGGATTTGAAGGAGGCCACGGAAGGAAAGTGACGGATTGGGGGAGGCAGGGAGTTCCAGAGGGAGGAGGCTTGGACAAGGAAAGAGCTGTGGAAGGCAGAGGAGCGATGGGAGGGGATGAATAGGTCCGAAAGACGGAATCTGGTGTGTCTCTGGTGGGCAGAAGACTTACTTAGAATGGTTCAAAGAACTAGGACACATATCAATCAGTATCCAGCTGGTCCCTGATTGATTTGTGTCCAGTTCTTTGACCCCTTCTTTAATAAGGTTCACTATCTAAAGATGGCAAATTGCAGAAACTAGTTATGGTAAAAAATAAAATATAAGTTGGACTGATACATCTGTATTAGGTACTTATTTATCAACTAAAAATGTTTATGTAAGAAGAAACCCTCAATTCGGAAACGCCATTTTTTTCTCATTGTTTGTCAAAAAACAATCTTATTTCAAATTAAAAATAAAATTATCTGATATATAGCTTACATTTTTAATTTTTTTTCAGAATTACCCCACAAATATCCTTTCTAAGGTCTGTCGAATCTACATTTTGATCATTATTTGTTATTATTTATATGCTAATTTATAAATAAGTTTATTTATTTTTGTTTTGTTTTAATCATTATTTTTATTTATATGTAGGTATATATTTTTTAATAATTGCTATTGTTATTATTTTTTTCTTTTCTTTTCTATATTTCGCACACTATGACCTGAGGAAGGAACGTAAGAACGTTTCGAAATGTCGTCAGGAAAAAAACATTTCCGGAAAAGTTATTAAAAATTATTATCTTAATTTAAATTTAATTAAAATATTTATCTACTATAATTATTATATACTTTATATATCTACTGTGAGACTAGACGAGAACTAATTTGATTCCAATATTATATATTTTATATATCTACTGTGAGACTAGACGAGAACTAATTTGATTCCAATATTTCTGAGGTAATCAAAATTCAATTTTTTTAAAATAATACTCCAGAAGAGGATATATCAGGAAAAAATCAAATCAAATAAATATAATTTTAATGAATAGATGTAAATCCCTCGGATATTCCCTAAGCGTTTTTTTCTGGAAAATTTACTTTAGAATTTTCATTAATGCCTTCTGTGCTGTGGACTTGTACTTTCCCTATATAATGGATTAACATTTTTCCTCTTTAAAAGTACATATTTTTTTCATATTTTGAATTTATTACTTTCCCAGCTAAGCGAAGGATAAGTAATGGAAGGGAATCGGTCAGAAATTGTTGAGTTTTCACGGGAATGTCATGTCTTTTTACTTAAAAAATTGAAGAAAAAAATTCCGTGACACTGCATGTCTGTGAACACAATAACTACTGATATAATAAATGTATCACTTTTTTATGTGTATTCAGAATCCCATATGGATTTCCAGTCAAATAATCCCTGAGGAAAGGGGATTGGACGGAGAAGGGTTCAACTCAAAAACTATAAGAGGGATGAATGTATCCACACCAAATTTATTATTATTCAGGAGTCTCTGTGTTAGTCAACGATTTTTACCCATAAAGATCGATTGGTGCTAGACAGCAAAAAAAAAACAAAAAAAACAGATTATACGGAAGTATTGTAATCGTGCAAAAATACAAAATAGAGTTTTCAACGGATTTTCACGTTTCAAGGTCCCCTGAGTATGTTTTGACCATTTTTGCAACCTTTGCGCATGTGTATATGTACGTGATCGTAAAGTTGTGAGCGCTCTAACGCAAAAGCGATTGTAGCTATGAACTTGAAATTTGGAATGAAGGAGTGACGCGTGAAACTTAGATCTGACCGAAATCGGACCAAAATTGGGACTTCACTTCGGGGTCTAAGTATAGTTTACAAGATAACACTTATGTTTAAGAACTAATGAAAATTCCTTTCGATTAAAAATTGCAGAGAAACGTAAAATGCACATTTCATATTAAATACAATATTAAAACCATAATAAAATATCGTTTTGAAACATATTTTTAGACGTTTCCTTAATTTACTCTAAAACGGTTAGTCCTATACAAAAAATGATTCTAACCAAAAATGTTCTTTATTAAACACATAAAAACCCCAATAATTGACGATATTAATGAATGTATTGACACACAATTTCAGATGTAAATTCAATACACCATAAAGACGAAAGCTTATATGTGAATCCAAAACTAATTTTCAGCCAAATTTGCCAAAGGAAAATGGGGGGTCCAGAGGATGGGGCCTAACTCAATAACCCCTAAAAACTGTATGGATCATCACGAAATTTAGTATGATGTTTCAAAAGTTCCATAATAAGAAATATACAGATTTTCAATCAATATGTTAAATTGGGTTCAGGGGATGAACGAAAACTTAATTATTGCTGCTGATTCACCGACGACTCCTTCAATTGTCATATATGGCGATTCAGACTACATTTCGTCATTATTTCACACTTCTAATATTGCCTCGAAAACTGTCAGCCAATAATTATATATATTTTTAATTACAGTCCAGTGTTAGTGAACCACATATCATTCACCCCTTGTGCAAAACCCACTTAATCTATGTCTTGGAGGGTATGAAATAAATATCCAACCTGTATTTCTGGGTAGAAGGGGTATGATATATTGAGGTTAAGGAAGATCCCCTATATCATTAGGTTAGAGTAAGACTTGCCTAACTGATCTCCGGAAGAGCCAAAACTTGTTTTTGAGACGATACTTTCTCTGGCCTCCTAGTTATGTTCTGTTGACCAGAACTATACCTCACACCTCTGTTAGCTTCTGTTTTTTGAAAAAATAATATAATTCAACAACCGTAGGTTTCAGGAATCACATATGTGGGGGGGGGGGGGGGGGGGGGGGGAGGAGGAATTTCATTGGTTCAATATTTCGATATTATATCCTATTCACAAGATGTTTCAATTCCAGTCCTCTGTACACCAGAGGCACACTAGATCCCGTCCTTCAGACCTCTTCATCCCCTCCCATCGCTCCTCGGCCTTCCTCAATTCGTTTCTCGTCCAGGCCTCCTCTTTGGAACTCCCTGCCTCCCCCAGTCCGTCACTCTCCTTCCGTGGCTTCCTTCAAATCCTCGCTATTCCAATTCCTCTTCACTAAAAAATCCACTCCCCTTTGATCTCTCCCCTGTATTCTCTTAATTCGTCAACCTTAATTATATAATCATTCAAATTACTTTTCCCTTTTATTTTTTCTCTCTCTCTTTTTGTCCTTCTCTATTTTTATTATATTTCTTTTATGATATTTCCTAAATTATTCCATCATAATCAATATTATTCCTTTGTTCTTTACTCTGGATGTATTTATTCTTAGTGGACCTCGGTCCCAGAATAATACAATTTCTTTTCATTTTAATTTTCACAAAATTTGGAAGGATGAAGGACAAGGGGGCTAATATTTTGCCTGGTTTGACGAAGCGCATGAATTAATAATCAAGACTGAAATATTATTATAATAGTAACAGGTTGAGTAACAGACCGAGTCTGTAAACGAAAGACGTCATTAAAGTCTGTGCGCAACACCGTAAGAGGTCCTTTACTCATCACTAGGACGTTATTTGGCAGAATATCAATAGATGTCCTTATAAGATTTTGGTAATACATATACAATTTCGTGGCATACATTCATTCAATCGGAAGTTATTGTTTTCAGAAACTTATAGAGAGAGTACTGGGAGACATTAGGGAGTACTGGTGATGACCAGCTTCTCCCCTCATGTAATCCTCTTACCTTCAACTCTTCTTTCCTTCTTGGTCTGCCTCCACTACTGGACAGTGATTGGCGGGGCGAGAAGGCAGGGGGGATCACTCGAGCCCCCGCGGCCTCCCCTGCCCCCATTAAGTCGGACAGAGAACCGGGGTGTTTCGAGGGGTCTCGAGTGGAAGGGCTTTTATATGGATTTTATTTTATCTTTATTATTATGTTTTATGTTTAAGTTTATGTTCATTTTTTTTTATTATTATTATTTTTTTTTTACCTATTATTTTGTACATAACTAACTACATGATTTCGATGTATTTTTTTTTATTTCCTTTTTTTTTTTTTTCTTTGTTCTATGTATCATTCATCAAATTTACCTATGGTTAAACCGATTGTAAATATTCAAAATAAAGAGTTAAAAAAAAAAAAAAAAAAAAAATTGACAGCCATTTCTTTTTTCCTTATTTCATATTTCCGATCTTCCATCCTGATTGTGTGGGTGTCTGAAGGTAAATCCCAATAGAATGAATGTATCAACACGAAAATTCATATTTACATTCAAATCTCCACAAGGAATTTAATATTTTTATCCAGAACCCTCCAAGGACCTATTGGTCTTCAGCTAAATCAGCCGTTAGGAAAAGGAAATTTGGGGAAGGGGCTTATCATGAATGTATCGACGTTAAATTCCATGTTTATATTCATTCGGGCTCCAGATAACCTAGTAACTGCTGATGTAATGAATTTATCGTTACTGCAT
Organism: Aradus depressus; assembly: GCA_963662175.1. NCBI lineage: Eukaryota > Metazoa > Arthropoda > Insecta > Hemiptera > Aradidae > Aradus > Aradus depressus. The sequence goes on from OY759214.1 coordinate 84,403,586, forward strand.
TTAAAATGAACATTCAGAAGTTACTGTGTAAGTCAACTATTGATTTTTAGCCTTAACGAACGAATGCATTCAGAGGGAGAGTGAAATGTTATGGATTAATTCGAGTTGGGGTAAAATTAGTATATTGCCGGTGATCAGCCATTTTTTTTTCAGAAATAAAGTTAGTTAATGTGACTCATGCCTGGACTTTAACTACGAGATCATATCGCCTACTACCAGAGCGCTCTTTCGTTCTACTAAGGAACTTCTAAATATTGCCTACCCTAAATTTTTATTCACCTAGGGCAGGGGTCTTTAACGAGTACGTGACATCCTACAAGCACGGGACCATCCCTCACCTTCAGATTTTTTCACCTCCCTGATAAAAACATAAGGCCTCGGTCGGGTTTCGAACCCACGATATTGAGCTCTGAAGGCTACACAAAGGGTGTTCGGCCTCGTTTGACCTTCATCATTCTCCGGATTGAGCCCAGATCTTCGTGTTGTTTAGGCAGATCAGTAAATCATCTCTCTGAGAGACTTCCTTTCCCTAATCATCATCGACTTATCTCCGGCTCTATCAGAATGTTCCACTTTTACCGTTTAAGAAGATGATCACAGATAGACGGTCTCTAGAACCAGTTCTGGTGGAATACTGTTGTTATCGAGAGGTGAACAGGTAACTCTTTTACCTTCAGATCCATATCGCCTCATTGCCTGTCTACCTCCCACTCTGTGTTATTATATCACTGTCTCCGTAGATAGTGTGATATTAAAGAAACATTACAGTAAACCCTCATTATAACAAGGACCGGAAAATCAGATCTTCGCTAAAAGCGAGTTTGTTATAACCGAGGTTCCATCCGGTGATAAATTTTACATACGTATTCAATTTTACATTCTTATACCTATAGTATAATAAAGTATTATAATCGTGCGAAAATCCGAGTTCGAGTTTTTAACGAGGATTTAAACTTTTCAAGGTCCAATGTGTATGTGATTGAAAAATTGTGAGCGCTCCACCGCAAAAACGTTGTAGCTAAGAACTAGAAATTTGGAAAGAAGGAGTTACATGTGCTAACTTAGATCTGGGTTAGATTTTGGAAATCGGATGAAAATTGTGACCACTTTACTTGGGCGTCGCCGGATTCCTCTCCAATTAAGAGCAGTGGGGGGAACAGTCTAATCCCCACATTACGATTCCTCTCGGACGAAGTTGACTGCTCTCAACCGAATGACAGGATTCCTCTCAGTTATGTAGGGAATAAGTAAATAATAAAGTTCAGATCACATACTTAATATAAATTGTAGGGGCGTAATAGCCGGCGTTCCGCTGGCGGGACGATATATCTGCCCCTCTCCTTAGTTTCTAAGCTATGAGGACAATTCAGGTTAAATAATTTTATTATATAAATAATGATAAATAATAATGTGAACACTGACCTTGACACTGGGACACTGAGCAACGGATGATTTCCAGACGGATGCGTGAATGGTGAGGAAGGGGTGGTGACGGAAAGTAAACAAGTTAAAGTAAACAAGATCATAGGTGAGAGGAAACCTGCCATGGGCTAAACGCAATCAATACTCCACATAGAGGAATCGTGGAGGTCGGAGAGGAATCGTGGATCTCCCCTTTACTTCGGGGCCTAAGTATAAAAAGTCGTCAGTGAATCACAGGCAATGTACGTTCCTAGAACAAATTAATCTATTAATTTTCCGCTCCCCGTTCAAAACCAGTCGACCGTTTGCGCTATTATGCTATAGTTGTCTTACATAGAGACTCCTAATCCTCACACTAAATTTAGTAAATAAATTTCGTTGATTTTTTTCTTTTTTCCCGGCAGTTCTTTCAGAGTTGTCTTCTTTTCTCTTTTTAGACAATATTTCGGGACACTTACAGTTCCCTCCTTCTGGTCACTAGTAACGAATAAATTCATTACATCGGCAGTCATTGGGTTTATAACGTTAAGCCTCCCCCTAGTTCCCCATTTCCCTTTGGTCGATTTGGCTGGAAATCAATAGGATCGGCGCTAAAGAGTACTGAATTGACAAATAAAATTTCATGTCAATACATTCGTACGCATATTCGGAAAACATTAAAACGCCGCATCCCTCTCCCTATACATCATATAACCCCCTACACTTCATATAACCATTCTCCCCCCTATACAACGTTCCCTATACTTCATATAACCCTCTATACTTCATGTAACTCTTCTCCCCCCTGTACAACGTCCCCTATACTTCATATATCCATAAGATATAAGGGTTCGAGTTGGGGCTCTGCAAACAGAGGGCTGGACCGTTAAGTTCAGTTGGGTTAGGGTGCATGATGGCGATACCGGTAACGAACGTGCGGACTGTCTGGCGAAAATGGCGGCACACGACGTAGATCTTCCTCTGAGCTACACAAAACACCCGAAAACACTGCTAACGGCGAACACGAGATGGACGTCCATCCTGTAATGGAAGGAGCAATGGGGGCGGACGAATAAAGGTGCAGTTACAAGGAGCTTCTTCCCGACTGTAGAGGACAGGTTGGCGATGAAGTACGACAAACCGTTCCCAGCTAAGATGACCATGCTCCTGAATGGACACGGCAAGATGAGGCATTACCTCCACAGGTTCAAGATCCTCGATTCGCCTCTCTGCCTCTGCGGCACCTAGGAGCAGACAGTCCATCATTTAATGTACACCTGTGAACTACTGGAGGGCCTAAGAAGTTCCCTAGTGAGATTTGTGGTGAAAGTTGGCCTTTGTCAACAATTATTTTAGTGCGATATATATAATTTTTAAACTTTGTACAAAAGATTAATTTTGATGAACTTTAACTTTATTGTCTATCTAAATTAATGTATGTAAAATTCAAAATTAAGTTGTGTTAAGGCGTGTAATATACATATTGCGCATGCAGTTAAATATATTCCCTTCCAGGGATACTACTGGATAAAAACTGAAAAAAAAAAAATCATATAACCCCTCCACCCCCCTATACTTCATATAACTCCTCCACCCCCTATACTTCATATAGGTTCCCTATACTTCATATAACCCCTCCACCCCCCTATACTTCATATAACTCCTCCACCCCCTATACTTCATATAGGTTCCCTATTCTTCATATAACCCCTCCACCCCCCTATACTTCATATAACTCCTCCACCCCCTATACTTCATATAGGTTCCCTATACTTTATATAACCCCCTCTATAATTCATGCTGAGGAAGTGAAATAATAATATTCATATTTAACAAAGACAAAATCTGCTTGCCCTGTTTGCCCCGACACCTCGTCACTGTTATCCGTCCCTCGTAATTTAAAATTGCAGTAATCTTACTTAACATCATTATCCTTGTGAAAGTAAAAAACATTAGTATTATACCGTTGGTTTCTAGAAACTTGTTTGGACATAAAGGAGATCCTTTCAAAATTCAATCCTCATATAACTTTGTATTATATCAATGTTCTAAAACTTGATTTATAGTTAGAACTTAGTGTTTTAATCAACTTTACCGTTACGTAAATTTGATTAAAACACTTATTTTCAAAACCCTTTCTTTATTTATATTTCTTATTCGGGATGTAATATGTAAATACGATTATTTTATTTCGAAAGGAATGGTGAGTAGTGTCACATCAAGTAGGTTAGAAGTGAGAGGATTGCATCAATCGTCAGATTGTTTATTGGAAAACAGTTCGCAATGAACAGGATAATAATAATAATCATTTCCATTAAACTATATCATGGTAATTGGATGTCATACCATTGTGTACATCGAAATAGCTTATAATATATTGGCATCAGCCAATATTAAACCTCAGAATACAAACATATATAAGAAGAATATTAATTTAATTAAAAATAAATATATAATAGAAGATAACAAGTCGTCGGTACTTCCCCAGAAAATTTTGAGACGATACATTCATTACATCGGCAGTTGTATTTAAGTCGAGTCCCCTTCGATATGAAGTTTGGTGTTGATACAGTCACTATATCAGGAGTTTCGTGAATACAGACAAACACACAGATATACAAAAAGTCCTTTTTCATTTTTGGAGTCAGGAAGTTGGAAAATATCAAATTCCTTTGAAAACTTGGCATCGAATTTCTGATCTATTATATAACTTCTTAATATAATAATACTATTTATATTTTTAATAATGAATATTTGAGTTTGTAATTATGACTCATGCCCGGGCTTTAACTATCATATTGCCTATTACCAGAGCGCTCTTTCGTCACTCTGGTAGACATGACCCCGACGGCCATGGCCATGTTCCGAACCCACCATCTTCAGAACAATAGGCAAACACGCTACCTCCATGTTACCGGTGCTTCCCTAGAATAATAATAATAATTTTTATTTCCGTTAAACCATAACATGGTAATAGGATAAGTCATAAGAATAGTCGCGGAATACAATTTGGAATGGACATTTCTTTTTTTAATTCAAAATTAATATTTTAACAATAATTTTCTTCTTTGTGGAGTAAAATGTAGAACAGAAAATTAAATAAAAATAATATTTCGGAGTTTATAAAAATACAAAAATAAAAATGTATTCTTACATGTCTGATTTATCTAAATTATCTATTAAATGAATACATTATCCCCCCACAAAGAAACATACTTATATATACCTATATATATAATATTTAAATAGTTCTCAGTTACAATTTTATTTTTTATTTTATCATTATTTTTGTTACAAAGTGGACATACAGAATCAAGCTGAAATTTAGCTGGGTAATTTGTATAATTCAAATGAGTTGTATATTTTCCTGAGACCCATAATTGTGAAATAATTCTTTGTTTGCTTATATGGTTCCTCATTTAAATAACTTCCGCTATTGCCAAAAGAACTGTAATTTCTGTAAAAGGTGTTGAAGTAGCTGGAGATTGCTCCGTCTATATCTTTACTGATATATCCATTTTTTCCAATAAACTTTTATAATTTTCCTTAATCATTTTCGAATCATCCGAGATCCAAAAGTCCTCCACCTCTAACGTAACTAATTGTCCACTTTGTAACAGTGATAATGATAACATACTCCATCTTCTCATAACTTGTCCAGTGTTTAACCAATACAGAAACAAATTCATCAATATATATATGCACACTATAATGCAAGCTCCGATGAAATAATTAATTTGTTAAGTATTGATGACGATGAAAAAATCAATAATATATTTATTTTCGTAATCAATAGTTTAAAATGTAGAAAAACAGTGTTATGATTTGCCCTTACATATACATTTCAATATAACACATTTCACAACAGTTGGTATTTTTCTTTTCTTTACTTCGGCCCATATTTATAATGTTGTATCTTCCAAAGTTAATTTTTTGTTTAATTGTTTGTTTTATTTTCTATTTCTAATTATAAGTTGTATTGACATTTATGTGTGAACTAGTAAGGTCAACCCTTGCTATGAGATTTGTATCTCTATAAGCAATAAAGTTGCATTTCATTTATTCATTTCATTATTTTGTTCTGTAACATTAATAACCATTTCAACATGAGGTAAGTTTCGCTTAATGCTATAAGTTGATGAATGTCTGTAAAACGAAACAAAATCATAAGTAATTTAATTACTTTTAGAAAATACACCATTGCAATAATAACACCAGTAGATAAAATTCCTTCATGAAAATAGCCTTTCTCTTTGTTTATTGAACGGTAAAATTTATAATAACTAATATTTACGTATAAGACGAGAGTTTTTAAGGCGAAAGGAGACAGGAAAGTCCCGTGCTCGTAGAATCCATTTCCAGACTACCCAGATTTTTGTTTTTAATTTTGAAAAATATATCAGATCAAGAGTCGATTTAGGAAATGTGGAATATATTTAATATTTTTGTGGAAAATTTTGTAAGTGGTCAGATGGTAAAAAATTATAGTAAAAAAATGTAAATTGAACAACGTAAATAATCATTTTGTAGATAGTTTCTCCTTGAAGAGAATGACACTTTGTACGTTCATGTATGTTGAATATGAACTTGAAATAATGATGGCGCCGGTAGCTCAGTGGTATGCGTGCTTGACTTCTGAGCTCAAGGTCATGGGTTCGTAGCCCGACCGAGGCCCTTAGTTTATTTTATCTGGGAGGTAAAATAAACTTAAGCACGCCGTCCTTCGGATGGGACGTTAAGCGATGGTCCCGAGCCTGTACGATGTCAGGTACTCGTTAAAGACCCCTACCCTAGATGAATAAAAATTTAGGGTAGGCAAAATTTAGGACCCACAGTAGAGTCGGGCTCATGTCCACCAGAGTGACGAAAGAGCGCTCTGGTAGTAGGCGATATGACTTTGTAGTTAAAGCCCGGGCATGAGTAACCTAACCTAATGATGTCACATGTGCTAACTTAAATCTGGTTAGATTTTTGCTTAAATCTGACGAAAATAAAGACTACTTTCATTCGAGGCCTAAGTAAATGTTATAAGGTATCGCTTATGTTTATAACCTAATCAAACATATTTTCAAGTAATAGTTGTGGAAATGACTTAAATACATATTTTATATAAAATACGTATTTTTGGAGGTCGTCCGGTTTTAGAGATACATGCCAAAAACCGTTCTAAAATGTAGTTATGAATCACATATTTTTTAATAAACTAGTTCAGAGCAATGTTTCAATTACGTATGAGAATTTTAAAATAGGTTTTTATGTTTGGTAGTTGTTTATTAAAAATAATAAAATAGCGAAAAAATTAAATATACGTGATGTGGTCATAAAAGTGCTTTCCTATACCAACCACTTTCATACAGATCACTCTCCCTCCCCTTCCCCTATTTCATATTGGCATTACTGGATATAAGAATGTCGCAGTGCAATGAAACAAGGAAAACCGTTAACGCGGTTCAATATTTTCATCTACCCAGTAATGTCAATATGAAATGATTTTTTTTTTTTACTTTGCCGAAATTTATAACTTCCATAAATAAGTGCAATTTTTCAGTTAAATAGTTTCTGTCATTTGCAATAAAATATTAAGGGAGAGATAAAGGCCATACACTCGTTATAAGGGTCCTCTCATCTGAAATACATTACAAGTTATCAATAGAAGTCTCATTAGGACTATTTGTGAGTCTTCGGCCGGCCAACTGTGGCTGCAGATCCGAGATGCATTCGTTGGCCTTGCACTGAGATCAGTGGCTATGCATTCGTTGGCCTTGCACTGAGGTCAGTGGCTATTCAAGGACATAGAACGGTACCCATTTCTCTTACCATCCATGCAGAACAAACTTGACCTACACTTTACAACGTATCCTACGTATTTACCAGCGTTTTAGCTTTCACAGTTATCCGGGAAAATGAAAAAATCCCTTTTTTTTCAGCAATGGGTTTGAAATACAGCCTTTGCTATAATGCTGTGATGCTAAAATCCCTGAGTGAACCAACCAAGTTTTCGCTCATCCTCTGAAACCAATTTTCCGATTAGGTTGAAAATTAATAGATGACTTAGTCAGCGAATCATGAATTCTTATAATTTCGTGTTGATAAATTCGATATTTGATCTCCCCCCCCCCCCCCCCCCCTCTGCGGCCTTTTCCGTTGAAAGTCGTCGAAGGTAAACATGTCTGAAAAAGTGTCTGTACATTATTAGCCAAACCGGATGTTTAGTCTGCCGTCAGGTGTCAAAGAGGTTACATATGTTTTGGTACGTTCGGCGGTTAGCAACAAAACTTTACACCGCGACTTGAACGTCACACCCATAGACACAACCATTAAACATTTATACCAACGTTTCTACACCAAAATTTACTTACACACCAATTCGGAAGATCACAAAATCTTAAATACAAATTTACCCCACAATCCCCAAGAAGATTAAAGAGAGTTTGGCATAGAGATCTCTTGTTATGAAGTGATGCCATGAGGGTTCATCGCTGGGTGTTTTTCCTCTCTCAAGTCTTTCATGTCACATTTATTTTTATTTTATTTTTTTGCGTAGTATATGTCAGCCTAGCTGCTGGTTGTGCATTTTTGTGGCTTTCAATCTCTAGCGCATCCAATCCTTTCAATCCAAAATCCTTCGCAAAATAGCCAATGCTCCTTATTACTACCTCAACAAAACTCTTCACACTGACCTTAACGTACCTTTTGTCACCGAAGTCGCTAAATCCAAGTATAATAAATCATTTTCGCTTCTTAATTCCCACAATAATCCTCACGTCCGTGCCCTCTTCCCCAACGACGGCTTAAGCGTCAATGGCCTAGAGACCTCCGTAGCAGCAGCAGCAGTGACAGTAACAGTGATTAGTTACAAATGAGAGGAAATTTGTGGATAGTGAGTGTCACCACTGGGTGCGTTCTCTTCTCTTGACATTTTTACATTGCTATTATCTCTCTATTAGCACATTTCCATTTTGTATTTATTTTTATACAGTTGTAAATATCTGTAAATTTAAAAAAAAAAAAATAAAAAAAATAAATAAATACAAAAAACAATTTTGGAATCATGAAACAAGTGAACATTTAACATCGAATTCGTGGCTGATTACATAATTTCTAAAATTATTATCGTTAAAATTTGTTCTAAGGGAAAATAATAACCTTGAAACGTGAAATTCCGTTGGAAACTCGATCTCAGATTTTCGCTATTATAGGTATAAGAGATTATTAATTGTCGAGTAGACAGGGGCGTAGCCCCCTCTGGCCAGAGCAAGAAAACCAAGATAAAATATACATAAATGTACATGTACAAAACAAGTCATATTACATTTATTTAAATATATATGAAATCGATCTTTTCATTTCCTCGCTCAAAATCTTCATTTATGTTATACCTTATACTCTTAAAACTGATTTTTCATGCGCAGTAAAAATGCAAAGCGCAGCAGCAGCAAATGCATGCTATTGGATGTGAGTCATTTAATTTTAAAAGCACAGAAACGTGCATTTGCTGCTGCTGCGCTTTGCATTTTTACTGCTCATGTAAAGTCAATTTAAGTATTACAGTCAGTGGTTACCTCAGGGGGAGCTACTAGTGGTCCGAGTCTCCTAAACTAATAACAAAAAGTCTGCAACGCTAACCATGGAAACTGCGGGCTGTGCCCCGGGAGTCTATACCCCCCACCCTCGTAGTCTAACTCCCCCTCCCCCCCCCCCCTTCTGCTCAAAATCCTGGCTACGCTCCTGAGATAAATGCTTTTGATGAATGAGACATATGATAATTGAGTGTTGAAATGTTACTTCCTCAGTGGTAAATTGTCGCTTCAAACCTGAACACATTTAAGCCGACTTTGGTTCTCTATAGGCAATTAACAATCCATAGTCCAACTGTAACTCTTTACAAATACAGTTTATATCACAGCTCATTTAAAACAAAATTTATGAAATCAAAATTTATTGTTAGTCCCCTTTCTATTTAGACCTATTTTCATAACATATTAAAATGTCTACACAACCGGATGAATTGCGGACGATATATCTCTGAACATTATGATGTAACACGTATGTTATACTTATGCCTTTTTGATCTTGGGAAGTCCAAAGATTCAGACAACAAAATTTTGTTAATGAAATATCCGGAACCTTTTTGGGTTTTACCTTTTGTACCAAATTGCAAAACGTTGATATCCCATTCGTGAAGATTAAGAAACAGTTTTGTAAATTTGCTTTGGCCAACTTTCGCAAAGAATGATCACACCTAAGAATGGAAAGCAAAAAGAGAAATCACAGAAGTTTCATCATTTATTGTTAGTTTTCATGAATTTGTGTACCTAACAAATATATTGGATCGACAAATGTCTGATCCACTCTCTGCAATTGACTTGGAATTGGAAGTAGTACCATACCTGGAATACTTTTAATATATTTTGCATAGAAGTGTAATAATTTTTATTTTCGTTAAACTAAAACATTGTAATAAGAAACGTATAAAAATGTATACATTAAGATAGCTTATAAATTAGATACATAAACGGATATTAACGCTGAGTCCGACACATGTTTGTTAATTGATATGCCCGGGCTTTAACATCGAAGTTATATCGCCTACTACCAGAGTGCTCTTTTATTCCTCTGGTGGACATGAGCCCGACTACTATAGGAGTCCTAAATTTCGCCTACCCTAAATTTGATTAGTAATTACAATACTATTAAAAAAATAAAATGAAATTATTAAATAAATACTTGAAAATATATGAGTACAAAAATAATAATAATAATAATAATAAATACAGTAGGTATACTATTACGGAAGTAGGTATACTATTCATCAGGACACAATATGCAAAATATAGAAAAGAGAAAAAAATCAAAATAATAATAACAAATATAAATAAATAATAAAATAAATAAAGTAACAAATATAAATAAATAATAAAATAAATAAAGTAACAAATATAAATAAATGTGGGAGAACACAGCTATATTTTTCTTTTAATGAGTTCTACTTCTAAGTTGAGAAACGCGGACATATTGTGGAAACTTGTAATAAATAAATAAAACAAACTTATTTTTGAAATATTGTCTATTCCACTAAAGATATATATACATATATAACTACCGGTTTCGGCTTTATACCATCGTCAGGTCTAGTTATGAACTAAGTCAGTTTGCAGAGAGCGACCCTTCAAATACATCTCAGGTCAAAGGATGCTATTAAAACTTGGGAGTCCCCCGGCTGTACCGTTAGCTAACTCATGAAATATTTCTTAACAAAACCTAGTTCTAAATTTACATAAAACAATGTCACTAGACTAATACGTGGAAAAATAACAAATAAATAAGTACAAATACAAGTAAATAATAAAAAATAGAAATAAAATTAATAATAATGTTAAGATTTAGATAACTTGAAACATATATGTGGAACCAAATATTAATAACAGATAATACAAACATATATGTGGAAACAGAACTGGTTTAGGGTGTTAACAAAGGGGAATAGTTGAAATAAATTTGGTCATTCATACAAATGTTCCTTTTTGTTAGCTTTATTTATTTCTAATTGTTCTACTTCATTGGAAAAAAATATTACATAACTTATCCTATAGTTCGTATGGCTACGATAACTTTCGATAGAATGAACGTATCGAAACGAAATTTTATATGTGTATCCAGAAACCCATAAAGGAGGACATGTTTTGATATTGAGCCAAAGAGGAGGAGATGAGGGGAACGCTTAACACAAAAACAACTATAATAATTGGCGTTGTGATGAATGTATTGAGATAAAAAATATATGTACATATATGATATAAAATGTCATATTAAATTTGATTTCTACAGTAGTTTTTTTGAAACAAACAAAAATCGAAAGAAAAAAAAATCTTAAAAACTAAATTCTTAACACTTATTCAATCTTTTTGTTTTATATTTTGGGCCATTCTCTAAAATTAAATTATATATTCCTGGACATATCCTGTACATATAAACAAATAAAAGTACCTTCTTATTGGATCGATTTCTATATAATACACTCCTACTTAGTTCCTCACAATTTAAGCCTAAACACCACTATCTATATCCTCAGACCGTCGCCATTCAACCAGGCCTCGACTCTCACTACACACACACACTAAAACAAAAACAGCTGATGGCCGTGTTTTGTTTTTGACTGGCATTTGTTTTAAATAGAAATTTGCTTTCTGTATAAAAATAAATTTAATTATTTTTTTTTTATGTTTATAATTTAATATTTTCAATGTGTGTATTATTTTTATACATCACACCGGTAGCTTAGTTTTGGAGGGAGAGCAAAAAATGTATTAATTCGTGTTGGGGAAGTACTTTGCCGGTGATTCACCGACGTCTTTGTTCAGTCAGCGTTGGTCTATGTAGTTATGTACGTGAAAAGTGATATGGTACTGCTTTCAACCTTGTCTATAAAACAGGTGGTTATCTTCCACCATGTTATAGTTACATAAAAGGATGTAGTAATGTTATGCCTAAGATGTAGTTTTCAAAATGTTAGTATCACTGGCTGCTCAACTAACTGACAGATATTTCCTCTAGATCATTTAAACAGACTGGAAAGACTTGATTGAAGATCTGTCTATGTTCCTACCTGTCTATCTATCCGTAGAATATTAATTAAGTATTTTAATTAACCTTACTTATTTTTAATTAATTCAGTTTAATTAGAAGCAGTAATGCCAGTATAAAATGATTTTGAGAAAGAGAAAGAGAGTGATCTTTAAGCGTGGTTGGTATAAGAAAGTCCTGTAATGTAAAAAGTATAATATACAATTAACATGAAAATTGAGCTTCAATATCGTTTGAAACATACATCAGATTGGCCTTCCGTCTCCCCAAAATATATTTAAAATATGTATTTTTGTTAACCTGATGTTGATCAGATTTTAATATTGACACCATATTAAATATAGGTTAGGTTAGGTTTTATGACTCATGCTCGGGCTTTAACTACGAGGTCATATCGCCTACTACCAGAGCGCTCTTTCGTCACTCTGGTGGACATGAGCCCGACTCTACTGTGGGAGTCCTAAATTTTGCCTACCCTAAATTTTTTTTAATCTAGGGTAGGGGGTCTTTAACGAGTACGTGACATCGTACAGGCTCGGGACCATCACTTAACGTCCCATCCGAAGGACGGCGTGCTTAAGTTTATTTTACCTCCCAGATAAAATAATAGTTTATTTTATGACAGTTACTGTGACAACAGTTTGATGTCTAATGGCGAAACGTTAACAAAAATAATATAAATATTTTTTGGGGAGACTGTTGTTTGTTTCAAACCAACTTCATCAAGTAAATAGTAATATTTAAAATTAATAGTAATAAAAAAAATTCGGAAGAAATTACAATTTTTCATTACAATTTTTTTTATTTTTCAAAAACTATCAATAATAAAACCATATTTTAAACTTCGTTGTTATGAGAGACGATTTAAACATTACTTACATATATTCCTAATAGAGAGAGCGCCGGTAGCTCAGTGGTATGCGTGCTTGCCTTCCGAGCTTAAGATAGTGGGTTCGTAACCCGACCGAGGCCCTTAGTTTATTTTATCTGGGAGGTAAAATAAACTTCAGCACGCCATCCTTTGGATGTGACGTTAAGCGATGGTCCCGAGTCTGTACGATGTCAGGTACTCGTTAAATACCTCTGTCCCAGGTGAATAAAAATTTAGGGTAGGCGAAATTTAGGACTCCCTCAGTAGTCAGGCTCATGTACACCAGAGTGACGAAAGAGCGCTCTGGTAGTAGGCGATGTGACGTAGTTAAAAGCCCGGGCATGAGTCATAATAACTAATTAATATTAATTGAATATTATTAATAGTATAGTATACAATTTAAACAATATTCTGAAATATTTCTCTCGGAAATTTATTTTTCATACTTTGAGACGCTACAACAGGTCGTATTAATCTTGTCTCAAATTTAAGGACTTATTAACGATTGGAAATTTTATAAGGAACATTTTTGGTAACATATAGCTTTTCGATAGGACTAACCGTTTTCGGGTAAATCAAGGAAACGTCTAAAAATATATTTCAAAACTACATATCAAAGCGGTTATTACAATTTTTACTTGAAAATTTTAATTAGGTCATGAATATAAGCGGTATCTTGTAAAATGTACAGAACCCCGGAGTAAAGTGGTCTTAATGTTCGTCTGATTTCTGCCAATAACTAACCAGATCTATGTTAGCACATGTGACTCCTTCCTTCAAAATTTCAAGTTCACGGCAACTATCATGTTTGCGGTAGAGAGCTCACAACTTTCCAATCACATTCACAACTACACACACACAAACAGCACCGCGAAAATGTCAAAACGTATTCAGAGGATCTTGAAACGTAAAAATCCGATGAAAACTAGATCTCGGATTTTCGAACGATTATTATAGGTATACGAAAGTAAAAAACTTCTGCCAACTATCTGCACAAAGTTTCCAGCATCCAAACTTACTTTTAATTATTGTTCTGCTGATTATCGTTCTGGTAATTGTTACCACAATCTGTAATTTGTTGAGCGGAAAAAGTTGCCATTAAAAATTGTGTGAAAATGATTTTTTCGAAAATTGTTGCAGGTTAACTACCGTTAATTATTACCCGAGATTTTGCAATATCTTAAAAAAAAGTTTCATAAAAATTATAACTAAGATTTAAAGGATCGATAGACAGGGAATATAAAGTATTTATTTTGAATTGAAACTCAAAGTTGTGAAGGAAATTTTGAAATGCAATATCAAAAATGTTTCGTTCTCAGAAACGATCATGAAGCTTTCTCTATCCTTCCGATAAGCGAGAAAGCAAAAACATTTTACTGAAGCAAGGTTCGTATCTGAAATATTTCGGCATCCATCAAATATTTTACCCATTACTCCATAGTTGCTTAAGCATTAATACAGTTTATACATTAATTGAACAATTTACTAAAACAGGCTAATGCTACATCCTTTCAAATGCTATACCTCTGTTTACATACGGCCCATTTCAGGTCAGAGGACGCATCATGTACTATTGAAAAATTAATGATGAACGTTAGGGATCTTTTTTATAAAGGATCTTTTCCTCTATAGGACCGCTCACTATATGTCAAAGAGCTCTATCAACGTTACGGGTCACAAATTCAACGACGCAACGGGAATAAAGTCCCCTAATCTCCTTTCTCGTTTGACCGATTTTGCTGAAAATCAATGAGTTGTGTCCATTTATCCTATCGTGAGGAGGGCGCCTGGCTTCTGAGCTCAAGATAGTGGGTTCGAATCCCGGCATAGGCTCTTAGTTGATTTTATCTGGGAGGTAAAATTAACTCAAGCACGCCGTCCTTTGGATGGGACGTTAAGCGATGGTCCCGAGCCTGTACGATGTCAGGTACTTGTTAAAAGACCTCTGCTCTAGGTGAATAAAAATTTAGGACTCTCACAGTAGAGTCGGGCTCATGTCCACCACAGTGACGAAAAAGCGCTCTGGTAGTAGGCAATATGACCTTGTAGTTAAAGCCTGGGCATGTAACTAACTAACTTATTTCTTATATACTATGTATTATACTATAAACCCAATTCTTTAATTTTTTTACTTTTTTAAATTTCTTTAAAATTGTTTTAAAGTATATTTCCTTGATTTCATTATTGTATTTTCTTTACTTTGAGAAATTGTTGATAAATATTTGTAAATGTTCTGTTAAGGTAGGAATTCCCCCCCCCCCCCCCCCCCCCCCCCTGGACTTCCCTTGGAAACATGGTGTCACAGTCTTAAGTAATCTCCGGTAATCTGAGGATTGTGTAAATACGTCAACCTAGAAAACTTGAATGCCATTTTTAAACTTTGTGCTGAAGATGGCGTAAGCTGAAACGGGTACACTGTATGTATATATTTTTGTAGAATTAGACAATATAAAAGTTGAACTTTTTATTTATTCATTTATTTCCTCTATATCGACGCAGATCGCAGAAAGACAGGACACAACAAGCTATAATAAAAACATCAAAGAGGAGAAGATTGTAAAAGTTTAAAATGGAAACTCTTTCTACAGTAATAATATGTGGTGAAAAGAGCAAATAAGAATCTCTGAGAAAAAATTAATTTTGTGAGCATGAAGTTTAAAGTATACGAAAATTGTTAACGAATTACCATATGAGGGGTGTAAAAGTAAAGTAAATTTCAAAAATCAGACACATTTTGAGGAAATTACAAAAACTATTAACCTTTCATAGAGGGCGCCGGTAGCTCAGAGGTAGCGTGCTAGCCTACTGAGCTCAAAATCGCGGGTTCGAAACCCGGCCAAGGCCCTTAGATTTTTTATTAGGGAGGTGAAAAAATCTTGATCGTGTCCTTCGGATGGACCCTAGGTGAATAAACCTAGGTAGGCAAAATTTAGGACTTCCATTGCATAGTCGGACTCATGTCCACTGGAGTGAGAAAAAAGCACTCTGGTAGTAGGCGATGTAGACCTCGTAGTTAAAGGCCGGGCATGAGTCACAATAACCAAACCTTTTATATTCTTCAACTATCTCTATTTACAAAGTTATTGGAGTTACTTTATAGCAATAGAGAATGTATCCGAATATTTAAAATTGTTAATAAAGTCAATTGTTTATTTTAATTCAATTTTTAGTAAATTTCATAATTCAAATTCCAAAATTTAATCCAATTTTAGTCAAATTCATGCAATAATAGAAGTACCGGAAGCAATGAAGTTGGGCCAATATGTGGACGACATATCAAATTTGGAGCCAATTCTTTTGATATTTGGTCCGAAAATCGGCAGCCTATGGTGTTGGCCAATGTGTGGGGCCGGCATTAGTTTAAAAACCCTCAACGAAACCTTATACAAATTATTATTATTATTCATCTCATGTTTGTTTATATTCCAAGATTTAATATCCTTTGATGTATATAATTTATAAGCAATCTTGATGTACAAAATAGTATGCCTTATCCTATTATCATGTTATTGTACAACGGAAATAAATATTATTATTGTGGTAGCCAACTGTGGTTGGCTGGCTGTGTGTTTGTTCGTCCCTCTAGAAACCGATCAATTTGAGCTAAAAACTTGCGGGTTCTTTCTGAAATATCCAGACGTCAGGGAAAGTTAGCGACATAATAGTTTCTATGAGAACCAAGTAAGATTTATAGGAAAGCTTACTGCAAATATGTGTATGTTTCTTTTTTCAAAAACTGAGAGAGACCAAAACATAGTCCGTCGGTTGCCCTCCTGGTCTCCAAGTCTATTTCACTATATGTTTTTACTTCTCCAAATATTAGGAAGTATAAATATAATCAGTCAGAAATACGAAGCCAAGTTTTCAACGGAATTTCATGTTTTCCGCCATCTTAATTCCAAAAATTAAATTAAAATTAAATTCGGCTAAAAATTAGGCTTTACTAAAAATGTTCCTTATTGAATGGCCAACCGCTAATGTGGCCTCAGATTTGGGATAGGATTAATACGACGATTCTCTAGCGCCTCGCTTTATTTGGGGCGAACAACTACTTAGGTTTTTATACGCCCTACCGCGTTATATTTCTGAGCACTGTTTATATAATAACGAAAACTAGGAGAATGAGAACACAAAAGCCATGATGGAATCCCATAGGAGACCATGGGGACCGGGGAAGGGCAAAGCATGGGACCCAGAGGCAGGCCAGGCCAGGGGGCAAGCAACAGCACTGCCGGACTACTCTACTCTATGTATAAGTATATGCAAGCATTAGGATTAATTGTGGAGATAGTGGGGCTTGATGATGAAGGTGTGCATGTGATAAATGCCGTCCCCACCCTCCAAGTCAGGGACGTCAGGCCTCAAAAGGCCTTATAAACATTTGAGCTCAAACTCTTGATCTTGGAAACGGCATACCCGATTGCCGCCAAATATGGCTAAGAACCATCTCACAAATACCGGCTTTTGAAACAAAAAAACCGCTTTGAAATCGGTTCAGCCGTCTTGGAGCTACGATGTCACAGACAGACACACACACACAGACAAAAGCTTCAAATATAACACCCCTCCTTTTGCGTCGGGGTTAAAAAATAACACTTATTTATATTAAAGAGTTAGGAAAAAGTTAAAAAGTAGAAAAAAAGTAAAATCGGCCCGTTAATAGGAACATTTTTCTTTCCACGAGCTTTAAACCATTGCAGCAAAGCATTCTTTAAATCGGTATGTTGGGTCTTCCCAATTTTCTTTGCAGAAAAAGATATTCCTCATAACTTTTTTTGTTTTTTTTCTTTATTTACCCACACGGGTGAAATTGTTGAGTGGAAAACATAGAATTTTTTTGAAAAAGTAGAATTTGACTCACCCACTTCTAGCCGCCCAATTCTTTTCCTTCAATGTTATAAGATTTTCTTTTACACGTCATGTTGACACTTTTAGAAAGCACTAGCAACTGAGGGTAATTAAAAATAAAGTTAAAAACCCCACCACGTCTTTTATGATTCTAAGAATTGAATTCATAGATCTGGAAGCAATTATGTATCCAATTATCTCTAACTTGATGTTTTGTTTACATTCTGTCCGTCGTTAGAGACAACTTTTAATTCTCCAAGTTGTCTAAACTAGCGTCACTACAGCCGATGTCGTCGTTCTATCCACTGTCGTAATAAGGGATATTTTACCTGTAATTTGTAATGGCGAACCAAACTTTTTCTCGGGATTTCGCCGTTATAGACGGTACGACGTTATACAAGGTTTTGCCTGTATTGTAATTATTCGAAAATAGAAGATCAAGTTTACAAAAGATGTATTTTTCTGGTTGTGTGCTCTTAATATAAAGCCTACGTGAATAGTACTTATATTAAATATTGTTTGTCTGAGTTTTTTTGTAAAATATGCCCACTATTACTAATTTCGTCCCCACATATGTCCGTTCCACTGTATCATATTAAGGTTTAACGGAAATAAATATTTTTATTATTATTATTCGCACAAATCTGCAAAGTTTTTTAAATATTTCAGATCCTATACTAAATATCTTTCCACAGATTATTGCGTAAGAATGGTTTTGATTACTCATCTAAAAGTTGTCTAATGTGGCTGTGAATTGAAGCTTGAAATCGCAACACCATTTTTTTTTTTTATAAGTTGTTTTTGTTAAATACCACAACTCCTAAAACATGATACTTTCTCATGTTAAAAAAAAGGTTTGCGGCTGTTAGTGACCCACCTAGTTGGGGTTATAACTTTTTTCCATCCTCATTCCATTTATGGATGATGTACTTCTAAATGACCACTTCTATTGTGACATTTGGAGCTGTGAATATTGAGTTACGTGACGGCTAGTTCAAGTAACCGGGTGAAATCAACTGTCCTCCCTCAGAGAGAACCTGTCCCATTAGGTACAAACCTGGATGAGTTCCCAACTCTCTCCTTCGACCAACATAATATAATAAAAATAATATAATAATAATAATAATAATAATAAGTATTGTGGCCATAACACGATCTTCTTATACCCACCACGGTTTTACAGATCACTTTACCCTCTCTCAAATTTATTTTAAAGTAGAATTACCTACTGGGTAAGAAAGTAATGTGTTGGCATCAGCGGTTTTTTTTTTTGTTTTATTCTCTGTAATTATTAAATTGAAAAATATTGTACATTCTTTGGGGCATTATTTATTCGGTCATATAACTTCTATCTCAAATTTTCGAAACAGTGGTTTTTTATTTACCTGGGAGGGAAAATTAAGCACGCCATCCTTCGGGTGGGACACTAAAACGATGGTTCCGAGCCTGTACGAAGTCAGGTATTTGTTAAAGACCTAGAAAAATGAAAATTTAGTGCCGGCAAAATTTGTCCATCAAAATGACATAAGAGCGCTCTGGTATTTGGCGAAATGACCTCATAGTTAAAGCCCGGGCATGAGTCACATTATTAATTAAATAAAACTCTTGTGATAAAATGTCATTTACCTATTTTCTCTTGACTTATCCTTATCTGATAGTGGATGTTTCTGGAAGCAATATGGTCCCAACACTACCAGTTTGTGCCAACATGTCCATCTTTAATCAGTTATCCATTCCATTCCTAGTCCTCCGATTATCCATTTCGACACTGAGCTCCTCCAGGAACGTACATTTCTGATACTTCCCATCGGATTATTCCAAGAATCTTTAAAGTTTTTTTTTCTTATTATAAGATTCACAGGAATGATAAATTGCCTGATAGTTTCATAACTGGAATATCTGTCTACATTTTTTGGTGCAAATATTTTGCAATTTGTCATATCAATGATTTTGATCACACTCTTTTTTATAATGGAGAATTTTCATTTGATATTGTACTAGAAGAATGGCTGCAAACTAACATTTCATACGATTAGTTAAGCAGGCACGCACGCTCCCGATGGTACGTGGAAAATGTTTCCAATTTATATTTTTTTTTCACTGAACCAAAATAATTACAGAACATTGAGCACACCCTCCTTCAGATGGGACGTTACGAGACGGTCCCAAGCATGTACACTGTCATGAAATCGTAGATAACTAAATCTGGGTAGGTAAATTTTAGAAGTTCCACAGTAGAGTTGGGCTCATGTCCACCATAGCGACGAAAGCGCACTCTGGTGATGTGACATCGTTTTAAAATTAAATGCTCGGGAATGAATCACAATTTTATTTTACCAAATTTAAGTTATTTTTGGGCATATAAATCATATAATTAAATTAAAGTACCTTCTTTGTGCATCTATTTCAATTAAAACTCCAATTAATCACAATCAATTTACTACAACTTAGTTCTAGAGCCTTAAGCCTAAACTCTCACTCCATCTCAACTCATATCTTCGACTCCTCTACACTAATTCAAAAAAAGCTGATGATCACGTTTTGTTTTTTTAATCATGGGTTCTTTTAACACAAAATGCATTCATATTATTATTCACCAATTTAGTTACTTCTTTGTTTTTTTTTATAGAAATAAATATAATTAATTTTTATAATATTAATAATTTGAATGTGTGTATTTTTATATATCACAGTTTGTCAACTGACAACTTCAATGCTACAAGACCATCATTATTATCACATATGGAAACTATTTCATTCGGATATTTCAACTATCAAAGCAATTTTAGTTATTAGACTCTTCCAGTCATCACAAAGCTTTCAGAAAGCGCCGGTAGCTCAAAGGTAGTGTTGCTTGCTTACATTTCTCAAGATCGCGAGTTCGAAACCCGGCCGAGGCCCACGTTAAAGACCCTACGAAATAAACCCAAATAGCCAAAATTTAAGACTTTCATAGTAGAGTCGGGCTCGTCTCCACCAAAGCGACGTAGTCAATGCCTGGGCATTTGTTATAACTAACCAGTCAATAAAGCTTTCAGATTTATGGGACTAATAATAATAATTCATGGATTAACCTATCTTTGGTTAAATAAATCTCAGATTATCTTGGTGAGTAGATATAGAGAGAGAAAGATAGAGAGTCCAGTAGGAAATATGTAAGACAACCGCCAAAATAATCTGAACGTTTCAAAATCATATCTCAAATCTGCCATTAAGCAATCTGCCATATCTGATATCTGCCATTAAGCAATCAAAATCCAAAATATGTTATTTAAACTCTCTCCCAAATAATAGAAGGTCAAAATTTAATATGCAATGATCAAAAGTCATATTTGAATTTAATACAATGAGATGGCTGGCTACTTCAAGACATTTGCCCTTCTCTATGACGAAACAAATAACAAAAACTTCCTCAGTCCGAATTAATCAATTACGTATTCGCTCCCACTCCAAAACTAGCTAAAAGCTAAGGCAGCCCAGTTTGCGAGTTACATGCCAAAAACCCTCTCAAAATAAACGACGCAAAACCCATTTTTTTATACCTTTTTTTCATTTTTTAAACCTTTAAAAATGCTTATCAAAGAACAAGAAGCAACGTTGATTAATAACCCAAATCAATAAAACATTGTGAAGGAAATACATAAGGAAGAAAGAAAATTGACTTTAGTTCAAGAAAATAGTAAAGAAATCCAAATTAAAACAGTTTAACAAAGTAATTTGTTGGGATTGGGTACAGGTTAATGAGAAATTAGAGTAGAGCAACAGATATATTTATTTGGACAACACCCTTATTACAAAACCGCGTGGTAACGAACACAAAGTCAGTTGTTCAATAATAAGTCCCATACCGCGTGGGAACTACACAAGTCACTCACTTACTGTGCTTGGTAACAGACGACTCACTTTATACCCGCGTGGTAATAACCAACTCACTTCCGCATGGTAACTAACGACTCACCTTATACCCGCGTGGTAATAAGGACGAATCCATTCCGCACACCGCGTGCTGGCTCGACCCAGACTCTCAGTCCACCCCGCGTGGCGACCAACTGGTCCCTCTCGGTGTTAAGAGACGACTCACCTTATACCCGCGTGGTAACAGCCAACTCAACCAACTCAGTCCACCCCGCGTGGTGCCCAACTGCTTACTCTCGGTGTTAAGAGACGACTGACTTGTAGTTCAATGAATCACACAAGTCACTCACCACAGGTCGTTCAAGGAACACACCGCAGGTATCGATTCTCGGCGTGTTCCCGAATTCACCCGCTCTGGCTTCCCCTCGCGCGACCCAACATAATTTATTGATGAAGTATGAAGTTATTACTTTTTTTTTGTTTTTGAGTTTAATCTCCAATATATTTTATTATTTTTTAAATACAATTATACACATTTTTTTAATGATTTAATTTTTTTTTTATTCTCTTAATAAATCAAAACAAGCCATCTCACTGTCGAAACTTGTAAATTCAGCGGATCTCATCGCCTTGCGTAGAAGTAAAATCGCGCGAAATAGTTCAGTCGTCGGGAAATTGTTCAATTCATATCATCAGGGTGACTAATAGTTCTCAGTGCGACCGGTGTGGCAGCACAGAGGATATGGACTACGTGCTACTGAAGTGTCTGAAATACGAAGAGACAAGACGAAAGTATCCGGATCTCAACCGGACGGACAACCTGTAAGATTGGCTGAAGAACCCCGTTAAAGAAAAACATAAGCAAATAACAGACTTTCTTAAAGACATTAAACTAAAAATAATAAACAAAGGCAAATAATAATAGTAATATAATAAATATATATATTTATTATTATAATAATATATAATAGTAACGCAAATAATAGTAGTAATATAATAATAGTTAATGAATATTAAAAATAATAGACAAAGGCAAATAATAGACTTTTTTAAAGAGTCATTTAATTTATTCAGAATCTGTGAATCTTTTACCATTTCCAAATTTATACTTCATTACTTTATTTATAATCTTTATTAGCTTATTATATTGCTGAAATCATCACATTTCGCAGTTTTGTAATTGAGCTGTCAATAATAAAAAAATTTTAAAAAATAAAAGTTAACAAATACCTAGGTATTCTGTTTTTATTTATTGAATAAAGAGAGCGCAGGTAGCTCAGTGGTATGAGCTCAAGAACGTGGGTTCGAGGCCCTTAATTTATTTTATCTGGGAGGTAAAATACACTTAAACACGCCGTCCTTCGGATAGGACGTTAAGCGATGGTCCCAAGCCTGTACGATGTCGTTAAAGACCCCGGCCCTAGGTGAATAAAAATTTAGGGTAGGCAAAATTTAGGACTTCTACAGTGGAGTCGGGCTCATGTCCACCATAGTGACGAAAGAGCGCTCTGGTAGTAGGTGATATGACCTCGTAGTTAAAGCCCGGGCATGAGTCAGAAAACCTAACCTAACCTTTATTGAATAAAAAGATACAAAAATATTTAATGTTTGAGTAATAAAGTTGTCACCAGTTCTATGGACGAGTCATTTGACATAGAGGAAAGTTAAAGCAATGAGGATGAAAGACAAAAAAAAGCAAAGAACTGAAAATAAAATAAAATAAAGGACAGGGAGTGTCAATAAAAGCAGACACAATAAAGTACTGAAAAGAGTCGTGAGAATGAGTGGGTGTGCTCGTACTGTGTATTTCCCTGGAGGCTAATCGAAAAGAGGAGGATAGGGTCAAGATTCAGGGGGCGAAAGGGGGCTTCTGAAATTGAGATGAATACCTGGGAATGTGATTTATTTTAGGGGGGGGCACACTATACGTTGATCCTAGCTAGCCCCTGGGTCGTTTAGCACCTCTCAAATCTCACAAAGGGGAGGGCTGTAAACTTGGATCCAACAAATGAAAAAATATGAAAAAAAAAAAATAACTCGTCAGTCGACAGGCAATGAACTTCCCCAGCACAAATTAATAAACATTTTTGTTCTCTCTTCAAAATCACTCAACACTAAAAAATGGGGGCGCCGGTAGCTCAGTGTTATGCGAGCTTGCCTTCTGAGCTCAAGAACCAGAGTTCGAAACCCGACCGAGACCCTTAGTTTATTTTATCTGGGAGGTAAAATAAACTTAAGCACGCCGTCCTTCGTATGGGACGTTAAGCGATGGTCCCGAGCCTGTACGATGTCGGGTACTCGTTAAAGACCCCTGCCCTAGATGAATAAAAAATTTAGGGTAGGCAAAATTTAGGACTCCCACAGTTGAGTCGGGCTCATGTCCACCAGTGTCTTTAACGAGTACCTGACATCGTACAGGCTCGGGACCATCGCTTAACGTCCCATCCGAAGGCCGGCTTGCTTAAGTTTATTTTACCTCCCAGATAAAATAAACTAAGGGTCTCGTTCGGGTTTCGAACCCACTTTCTTAAGCTCAGAAACTAAGCACGCATACCAGTGAGCTACCGGCGCCCTCCAACTGGATACAACTCATTGATTTTCAGCAAAATCGATCCAACAAGAAAGGAGATTAGGGGAAAGGCTTAACACAAATGTTTTAATAACTGCCGTTGTAATGAATCTATTGACAATTTGAATTTATTATGTATATTTAAAGCTGTATAAGGACACCTATTAATTTTCAGCGGAGTCCGCAGAAAGGGGGGGGGGGGGGGGGGGGGTCAGAGATCGTCTTAAAAATCTCAATAACTGCCTGTGTATTGAATGTATGTAAGTCAAATAGTTTTAGCCCAAACGTTCGATTGGCTTTGGAAGGAGAGCGAAAACATAATTCATTAATTTTATTGACATTTTTTTTAAGTATTGATGATGTTTATTACTTGTTAGAAAAAAAAAGAATGGAAGATTTGAGTTTTAGTCCGAAAAAAAATTCTTTCGCTGGACTATGTTATATGAAATACTTTTCGTTTATACAACTACTACGGATGGAACTAATTCTCTCAAATGATGTACAGTAGACTCTCCCTTATCCAGCGTTGCCGGGACCGACGTGACGCCGGCTAACGAAAATCATCAATTAATTAGAAAAAATATATCAATTAAAGCATAAAAAAAAATGTATTTAGATGAACTAAGGAATAAAACACGTATGTAGTTTGTTGATAACATTTATTAAATTGACAAATATGTACATACTGAACATTGGTTTATTATATGTATATTTATATTATATGTATATTTAACCAAGTATTAAAAAGATATTTTGAAATCTGCGTTTAATTACATACATATTTATTTATATTTTTCTATTAAAAATAGATCTGGTGTAAAGGAAAAATAAATAGGAGAGGGTTTCTGTGGAAAAAAATTGAACTTTGACTTTACTAGTTAAGTGTTCATTTCCCGATAAGACGATATTGTTGTTCCACGGACGGGACCTTTGTTTTTCTATTCTAGGAAACATTTTTTATAAATGTTTGATTTTCAACTATGTATTTATTATAATTTAATTATAGGATATTAGTGAAGTAATAAAATATTGTAATAGCGTTCCCTTCATTATAAATACAATGTACCTACAGTTTACAATAAAAATACATGAAAGATTCGTGAGATACGGAATTATTATGTGCTCGTAAATACACGTGGCTCTATATATAATTGATAGTTTAGTAATTGAATGTTAATTTTAGTTTAACAAATTTGATATTATTTTGCGAGAGCCGGATAAGGGAGCGCGCCGGTTAACAGAACGCCGGATAAGGGAGAGTCTACTGTATATCCGTTTGCTTCTTTGTCACAGTTGCCTGAGATTCCTGGAAGACAAACTTTTATTGGGGGTCTCTTGTTGACGATGGTGTACGTGAAATTTAAGATAAAAATGAATACTTTCATCCAGTATTCATTGATTGATACGTGAGCCGTATCGTAAAGCGAAACTTGCACGCGATTTATTTCATTACGTTACACAACTAATTGAAGTTTTAAATCCAAATTGGCCTTCGCTCGTGACGCAAAGCGAGGTTTCCTTCATGTCAGACAGGAGGTAATGGCCACACATTCTCTAGGATTACCTACATGCTGTTAACACGAAGGTGTTACCTCCATAACAAAATAGTGAAAAAAATAGGGTTAGATTCAACGGATAGAAGCAGGGGGGGGGGGGGGGGGGGGGGCAAAGTTAGGCTACGAGGTTGGGGGGTATAGACTTCCGGGGGCACAGCCCGCAGTTTCCGTGGTTAGCGTTCCAGATTTTTTGTTATTAATTTGGGAGACTCAGACCTCTAGAAGCTCCCCCTGAGGTAACCACTGACTGTAATACTTAAGTTGACTTTACATGAGCAGCAAAAATGCAAAGCGCAGCAGAAGCAAATGCCCGCTGTGGTTTCTGTGCTATTAAAATTAAATTACTCACATCCAATAGCGTGAATTTGCTGCTGCTGCGCTTTGCATTTTTACTGCGCATGTAAAATCAGCTTTAAGAGTATAAAGTATAACATAAATGACGATTTTGAGCGAGGAAATGAAATTATAGGATTCATATATATTTAAATAAATGTAATGACTTTTTTTGTACATGTACATTTATGCAACAGCTGATTACTGATTTAGGAATCAGACGCACGGGAAATTTGAAGATCCTATTGGTAACTTGTAAGCAATCTCATTTTTAATAAAAACTATTTTTTTAGTTTTTTTAATTTTTATCTTGGTTTTTTGCTCTAGCCAGGGGGAGGCACGCGCCCCCGCCCCCCCTCCTGGCTACGCTTCTCGATAGAAGTTACTTCTGATTAAGAACAATAGTTAAAGAGACAGAAAAAGAACATGAAGAATAAAGATTATACATTTTTTGAATGACTTCCGAAAATAAAAGGACCACAAAACACTTTTTAGAGAATAGTCAAGAAAATGTTAGTAATTTTTTTTTTAATTTAACTATTGTTCCTACGAAACATAATCACGTTTGAGCTAAAACTCAACTACATAGTGGCTTTTTAATCCCTCATATTAAATATTGTATCGATACATTCATCGACAGTTATTAGGTTATTTAAGTTGAGACCCTCTTCTGGTCCCCCCCTCCCTTAGATCATTTTCGCTGAAAATTATTAGGTGCCATCCTTATGGGGTTTTGAATTCAAATATATAATTTCATGTCGATACTTTCATTACATCGGCTGTTATTGGGATTTATGAGTTGAGCCCCAACCCTTCGGCTGACTACGCTAAAAATTAATAGGTGTCGTCCTTATAGGACTTTAAATTTACATATGAAATTTAATTTCAATACAATTATCACACCATCAGTTATTACAATTTTTGTGTTAGGCCTCTCCCCTAATCCCCCTCTTCCCTGTGGCCGATTTGGCTGATCTGTCATCCCTAGAGGGTTCTGGATACACATATAAGATTTCATGTCGATACATTCATTCTATCAGGAGTTATGGTATTCACAAACGTAGACAGTATTTTTTTTCTTTCATTTTTGGATTCAGAAAGTTGGAAAACGTGAAATTCCGTTGAAAACTCCGCTTCGAATTTCTGACCGATAATATAACTTCTGCTATAGATTGTATTGCTTGGGAAGTAATAAAAACATCTTCACAATAGGAACAGGTATGTTAGTTCTTAGATGATGTTAGGTTAGGTTTTATGACTCATGCCCGGGCTTTAACTACGAGCTCATATCGCCTACTACCAGAGCCCTCTTTCGTCACTCTGGTGGACATGAACCCTACTCTACTATGAGAGTCCTAAATTTTGCCTACCCTAAATTTTTATTCACCTAGGGTAGGGGTCTTTAACGAGTACCTGACATCGTACAGGCTCGGGACCATCGCTTAACGTCCCATCCGAAGGACGGCGTGCTTAAATTTATTTTACCTTCCAGATAAAATAAACTAAGGGCCTCGGTCGGGTTACGAACCCACGTTCTTTAGCTCAGAAGTCAAGCACGCATACCACTGATCTACCGGCACCCTCCTTACAAACTGTATCTATACTAATATATAAAGAGAATAATTCGTTTGCATTTTGTCAGTTAATATTTTATGGACAATTAATTTTTGGCATGTATTTATTATCAATATTTTTATTTATTTTAGCTAATTAAATCTTTACACCTTTTTACTAAATTATGAGGTTTTTTTCTAAGACAGTCTGATGATAAGGGCAACCTCGAAAGTCGGCTAGCATAAATAATATCTAATTTCTCCAAAAAAAAAAAAAGTTGTCTTCCTACTGTTTTATTTTGTATTATCATCAGTGGCACAACCAGCCATGTTTCATTAGATTCTATAATGCACGGATGGGGTGTGCCACTGATGATAACACAATTGCATAGAAACCCGTTTCTAGTTGGAAATAAAACAGTGGTAAGACAACGTTGAGAACTTCTCACTATTTCAGTCATCTTTTTATTAGCCAAAAGAACTATTTTTCTCCGGTACACTTCTGCCTTGGTTGGCAGTTATGTGAATGACTTCATTGCGTCGCAACCATTATAGTTAATTAATATTTTCATTCATTCATCCTTAATTACATTATGTAAATTAACAGAGTCTAAACTGTAGTATGACTGTAGGCGCCGACGGAATCTGTTGCTGAGCTGGTTGAGTTGATTACTGAGTGGGAACATGGCGTGTGGCATTGTGAAAGAATATCCAGAAAGGTTTTACATATTTAATCTGAGTCAATTAACGAACTGATGTGTCACTTTAACAAAGCTGATTGAATAGGGCACAATATAATTTTCAATCATTTAACTAAATGCTAATTTCGTATAATAGAATCGGCACAGCGGCTGTGCAAACTTCAACACTGACAGTCAATGGGTGTTTGTCAAACGTCAAGTACGGGATCTGAAGATATAGTGAGGCTTCTCTTCTTCTATCTGTTTCCTTCCTTTTTGGTATTTCTGTGACAGAATTACTCCATTGCTGTTAGCGTAGCTAGAGGAGGGGGGGGGGGGGGGGGTTACGCCCCCCCCCCCAAGAAAATTGTTATTTAATGTATCTAATAAAAAAAAGTATAATATATAACATCTCCACCACAGACAAACATTACAGTCAAGACAAGGATATTGAAAACTTCAGTTCCCAGTCAAACATTATTCGGATTCAAATTACGCTTTCTTAAAGTTTGGACTCAAAGGAATGCTGCCAAACTGCCACGGAGTGGATTCCTAGAGACAGAAGAAGAGGAAAAGGAAGACCAGGACTGCGGTGGAGGGACGAGATAGTGGAGAGAATAGGGGATGGATGGTGCACAGTGGCCAGGAACAGAGAAACATGGAACAAATGTGCTACAGCACTATTTAAGAAATAACCCTCATTTTTACTTTTTGCTTTTGTTTTGTTTTATCTTGTTTTATTTTTATTTTATTTTTAATCAAGAAGTAACAGTTTTACTTAAGAAATAATTTAATTTAATTTAGGAACAATCGTTAAATTCTTTTCTGATTTCTTCTGTTGAAAGAGCAGTTGACTCAAAACCTCCAAAGGAGAGGCTTTTGATCTAAAAGAATGTCAATAAAGCAATTTTATTTTTAAAGTTTGGACTCAAACGAATGCTGCCAATCGGCGATGTATGAGAATTTACTGAACGCATCATTGTTCGTGTCACAACAAAACGCGCGACAATTTTACAATCTCTCCCAAATACTCCGCACGGCGATGCAATGTTTACTTAAAATAAAAAGACTATTAAGACTAACTGCGTACTTTAGAATGAAATAAAAGCCGTAAAATGGAAAATAATTGACGGGGTTAGAATCAAAATGCGTCTAAGAGATATGCATTAAGTTTTTAACTGATTTAAAAAATCTATAATTTATCGAAACAGGAAATATTTTGTCTTCTGCTTTTATTGTGAAAGTTGCTGTTAGCAAACCGTAAAATTGAATAAAAATCTTAATTTCAAGGTCACTATTGATATGTTTAAGTTACTTGTTTACCTCACCAAAATGGTATAAGTGATTTGCCACTAGATCTCAGCACTGGCTAGGATTTCACTTGAACAACTTTTTTCCTGAAATGAACTATCATTTTTGGTATCCGATTATGCACTTAACAAAAAATTTTCAAAAATGTTACATGGACCATTTTGATTCTAACCCCGTCATTGTTTTTTTAGAGTACATTTAGTGCAGTCAGCTGGACAAGAATGAAATAGTAAAAAATAAATTTCAGCTGAAAAAGTGTTGGACCGATTTGCTAAAAAAAAAAAAGAAAAGGCTTATTTCATTGAGGATACTCACTGCTACTTATTGTATAAGACTGGATGACTAGACTCATGAAAATTTTAATTGTTGATTTAAAGTGTTGATTATTTTGATATAACATACTAATATTTTGTGTATGGAACCTGATTGGTAATTATTAAGTTTTATCGAAACAACTTAAACTAAAAATATGATAGAGAAATGTAAACTATTGTTTTATTATCTCGGTCGTACTGACCGGCTGCCCCCCAGACCTTACCCCGAGAATAATGCTAGCTACGCCAATGTCCATTGCTCCTTATCAGAGGACCACACCATCTTTCTCCTGGGTGTTCCAACAGACTTGCCAACAAAATTATCTAGGACTTCATTTTGACAGTTCAACTTGGACAACCCACATTAGACTGAAACACAGATCTCAAAATACATTTTGGACTGAAATCAATCATCGGGCAAACTTCTGATAAGCAGCACCATACTAAAAACCATTTGAACTTACAGAATAGGTTTTATTCAACAAACTCCATTGCTCCCAGTCAAAGGATCTGAATATCTACTACTCTCGCCAAAAATCCACCATGACGTCTTAAGCGATCATGGCAGATGGGCCAGCTATTTTGATCTCGTACCTCAACAGTACAACGGAAACTTCTCAACTCACCGTTCTAATGAGAATTTTCAGTCAAGTGGGCCAAAGGGAACGGTAATTGCCTTAATAGATGTTCATACTTTTGATACATTTTGAGTTTTACATCCTTGCTTTCTTGTCAAATGATGAAATTCTTAAAATTTAGTGTTTTTATATAAGTTTAATTCGAGGGCGCCGGTAGCTCAGTGGTATGCGTACTTGACTTCTGAGCTCAAGGTTGTGGGTTCGTAGCCCGACCGAGGCCCTTAGTTTATTTTATCTGGGAGGTAAAATATACTTAAGCACGCCGTCCTTCGGATGGGACGTTAAGCGATGGTCCCGAGCCTGTACGATGTCAGGTACTCGTTAAAGACCCCTGCCCTAGGTGAATAAAAATTTAGGGTAGGCAAAATTTAGGACTCCCACAGTAGAGTCGGGCTCATGTCCACCCGAGTGACGATAGAGCGCTCTGGTAGTAGGCGATATGACCTCGTAGTTAAAGCCCGGGCATGAGTCGTAAAACCTAACCTAACCTATAAGTTTAATTCTTTATATCTTCAGTGTAAGAAAGTATTGTAATGATCGAATTTTCAACGAAATTTCACAATATCTCCTGAATACGTTTTGACCTACTTGGATATTTCAAGGTGTAGAGACAAACGGGGCATGCTCCGTTATCACTTGCTAACAAAATTCACATATACAACCTGGATTAACAATATCGATGGGGATCAACCAAAAAAATTGAACATAACGTACAATGCCTTTAGTCACTACAATTTATTATACTACGCTACATTGCCGATGCACCTTTTTACGTTTCTAATCTCAGATTGCATAATGCCCTTATCATCTGATTTATACACTCTATTATGAAGAGCAGAGATAAAAATGTTTCGACCAACTTTATCTCACGTCAATCAAATTATTCATCAATTATCCACAGACACTCCCCCCTCCCCACTGGGTTTTTGATCTCGTACCTCAGCAGTACAGCCATGCACTCGAAACTCCACAACTCATCGTACTTACTAATGACTAATATTTGTAAATATGAAGATGGCTGATGTAGTGAGAAGTGATTATTTCACAGGTTGCCAAATAAGATGTAGTCTGACCTCTCACAGATTTTTTATTTGTATTATCTATCCGGCTTTCGAGGTTGCCCTCATCATCAGGCAGTCTGATAAATATAAATTTTTGAAATTAACCTAATTAAAATATTTTAGTAAATAAAATTTAAAATGTTTTATAATAAAATTAAACTATAAATAAATAAAACCACCTAAAAACTTTAACAATTTCAAATTTCATGGATGGGGACAGCTAAGTCACTCCTGTCCCCCATCTGAGTCACAACTGTAGTGTTGTTTTTAGATGGTTTTATTTATTTATAGTTTGATTTTATTATTATAAAAAGTTTAAATTTTATTTATTAAAATATTTTAATTAAGTTAATTTCAAAAAAAATTATTTATCCGACTGCCTGATGATGAGGGCAACCTCGAAAGCCGGCTAGTTAATACAAATAAAAAATCTGTGAGAGGTCAGACTACATCTTATTTGACAACCTGTGAACTAATATTCTCGAATGTCGTTAAAAATATTTCTTGGTGGTAGACAGATGTAGTGGACTTAATTGTTAAATAATTAATATGATGTACCAGTCAAACATAGAATTTATTTTAACCACAACTAGTTTCGTCAGTCAAGCTGACATCATCAGGTGGTGAATCTTATTGGAGAAGAGGTCAAAGAACTTGACACCTATCAGGGACCAGATGGACACTTGTTAAAAATAGGTAAATAAATAAAATGTTTTTATATAGGAACCATAAATTAGTTCGACTTGGTGTTGTCAAATCTGATGTAGCTTCTAATCAAGATGGAAGTCTGAAACTTGATACCTGTGTCTCATTCTGGTGATAATGTATTATACCAGCATGTCATATATAAATATGTAATTTTTCCTGATGTTGGTTTAATTTAAGCGAAAACGGTTGGTTCTATGGAAAAATCGTCTATTACAAAAAATGTTTCTGTATTTTATAATGGATAAGTAAGCATTTAAAAATAGAGTATATTGAAAATATGTAAACAAAAATTACTTCTAATATTAATTACTATGAAAACAATATCCAGCAGATAGTAATGAGATCCACCTACAACTTTTGAACGAGTGATTATATCAAAATGAGACAACATGCGTTCGTCGTCGTAAAACGAGGCAATGTGGTGAGTACGTCAACCAGAGTGTGACCTCTTCAGTAAAACGGAAAGTCAAGTTGTATATCATTTTAAAGGTTTTTCAAAAAAAAAAAAAAAATTTATCAGCAACAATTTTGATTACTACTCATTGCTACAAAATGGCCTTCTAATGAGAGAAAATTCTTAATTGTTCTTTTCCTATTTCACTAAAAGAGTAAACTCTTCTTTTTTACTTCCACAGGCATATGATGTGTAGGAAAAGTTATATATTAATCCTGATTCCAAAAATGAAAAAATACATTTCCGTCTGTCTATGTGTGAATGTGAACACGATAACTTTCGATAAGAAGAAGGTATTGACATAAAATTGTATAGGTGTAGCCATAACCCCATAAGGCCGATAACTATTGATTTTAGCCAAATCGGCTGAATGGAAATGAGGATTAGTGGAGACTTAACACAATAACTGTCGTTGTCATAAATATATTGACATAAAATTTCATATGTAAAATTTACTATTAAAATTTTCAACAAAATTGGCCAAAGGGAAGAGGAGATCAGAGGAGGCGACGACACAAATACCCTAATAACTACGAATGTAATGAATATATCTACACAAAATTTAGTATGAGGATTCAGAAGTCCCTATGTAAGTCAACTATTTATTTGTAGCCCAAACGGTTTTGGAGGGAGAGCGAAAACTTAATTGATTAATTCGTGCAGGGAAGGAGGGCTCCTTAAAAAAAATGTATCAATACAACTTAATGTAATTTAATTTACAAAAAGTAAGTTGATTTTATTGATTTATCAACGACTTTGTTTAAACGGTAGGTATCTTTACTATTGAGAGACGAAAGAAACCAGTGTTATTGAGACGGAGATTAGAATGAGTGACCAGCTCGGCAACGCGGTCGCTCAGTTTGACGCCTCCTCCAACCTGATGGTGATTCAGGGAGAGTGGTCCTTTCTTCCTGGGGATCCTCTTAAAACAGGCCAAACCAACTGACCTTATCTCTCCAGTTGTTCCAACACAAACTCCTCCAACTCTTCCTGGTTCGTGACGAGTCTTCCCAGCCCTCTTCTCAGACCAAACTTTAATTGATGCGTTTAAGAATAATTTTTTCGAAATTCACTAATTTTTGTAATTGTATTGTGATTATGTCTTCTAACATCCCATCTACAATAATAGTATAAATAAAATACCTAAAAATACTTTCATACATTTTTTGAGCTGGATATGTTTTGAGTTTTATACTTGACAAAAGATCCAAATTTATTTTGAAAACAAAACGACTTACAACGCAGTGGCCCAAACCTACGTGGACTTACGGACTTGAACTCTAGGGTTCTGCCAAAGCTACCAATCTCTAGCTCATCCAATCCTTTCAATCCAAAATCCTTCGTAAAATAGCCAATGCTCCTTATTACGTCTCCAAACAAAACTCTTCACACTGACCTTAACGTACCT
Organism: Aradus depressus; assembly: GCA_963662175.1. Taxonomy (NCBI): domain Eukaryota; kingdom Metazoa; phylum Arthropoda; class Insecta; order Hemiptera; family Aradidae; genus Aradus; species Aradus depressus. Next base: position 84,437,730 of record OY759214.1, read on the forward strand.
TTTACCAAAGACGCTAAATCCAAGTATAAAAAATTATTTTCCCTTCTTAGTTTCCATAATAATCCTCAAGTCCGTGCTCTCTTCCCCAACGACGGCTTAAGCGTCAATGGCCTAAAGACCTCCTTAGCAGCAGCAGTGACAGTGACAGTGATTAGTTACAAATGAGATAAAAAAAGTGACTACGGAGTGTCACCACTGGGTGATTTCTCCTCTCTTGACATTGCCATTATCTCTCTATTAGCACATTTCCATTCCAGAACCCGATAAGTACAACACCTATTAATTTTCACCCAAATCGTTCACAGGGAAGAGAGGGATCAGGGGAGAGTACACAAAAACTCTCATAACTGCCGATGTAATGAATGCATGGACATGAAATTTCATATTTAAAATCAAAAACCCATAAAGACGACACTTATAAATTTTCAGCAGAATTGGCTGAAGGTAAAATCGGTACAGGGGAGGGATCAACTCAACTTTACTAATAACGGACGATTTGATGAATTTTATCGACACAAAATTTAGTATGAGGATTTATTGAGGAATATTGGAGCAAATAGTCGACTGGTTTTGGGGGGAGCGAAAAGTTAATTGATTAATTCGTTCTGAGGAAGTACATCGCCGGTGATTCACAGACGATTTTTTTTATTTATTTTAAACTTCTTATATCTTTAGTATAAAAAAGTATTGTAATCGTGCAAAATCCGAGATCGAGTTCAAGGTCTTCTGAAGAACATAGAATTCACAAAATTCAGTATGAGAATTCAGTAGTTCCAATGTATGTTAACTTTTGATTTTTAGTCCAGACCACTTTTTTGGAGGAAGAGAGAAAATATAATTGATTAATTCATGTTGGGGAAATAGTTTCAGTGATTTACCGACGACTTTTCATTTTGCAACCTGTGGAAATAATTTTTCACCAGATCAGCCAGCTTCAGATAAAGGTAACGTAATAATGGTAACGTAATAATGGTAACATAATAAAATGCAAAGACAACGCCTGGTAATCTTCTAGTGGGCAATAAAGGAAGATGTTCTTACATAAAGTCTATCTATGGAAGATTGTGAGATAATGAGTATCTTAGAGAAGTGTACTGATGGGCGCTGACCCCAGACATCTAATGAAGAGGTACTTACATCCGCAAGATAGCCACATTAAAGAGACACAAATAGGCGACTGGCTGAGGGAGTGTGCCAATCTACATTCATGTAACCTAATTCAGACTTGGATCTATTAAAATATTACCACTTTCTCTATCTTTTTTTTTTCAGTAGCCAACTCTAGTCTAGGTTTGTTTACCAACAGCCAAGCAAAATAGGCCACTTTATTAGGTTTCATAGCCGGAAGATAAGCAATGATTTTGTACGTGAATTAATAAACCTGGCCTAAAATGGCACCTTTTACATTTCCAGATGTACGAAGTGTAAGGAGAAGTTACGTAACCTGTCTTAAATTCGATGTTGAGTTTTCACCGGAATTTTATGTTTTCCTGTTACCAAAATGAAAAAAAAGAAAAATAATAAGGCTTAGTCAAGGTCCACGCCGTAGATTTTCCGTGAAAACATCGGGATAATATCATTTTCCATTTTCTTTTCGATGCTGCCGTAGCTCTTGCATTTGCTCGGCACTAGACTTATTAGGTTTTTTAACTTTCTTTTGATGCGAGCTTTCCTCTGATTTGAGTTTTCTATAATTCCGCGCATATTTACGATTCATATGAGACATCTTAAATTTTTTTGCAATTTTCAATTTTATACAGATTTTTACATATATTTCGGCGAATATTTTTATTGTTTCACTTTGGGTTCTAGTAGTACTCCTCAATCTCTTTACAATGACACCCGAATCAACGTCCTATCTAAGCGTTATCACGCTACACTAACTTTTAATTTTATACAACGCTAATTCGCAACAATCATCCGCCGACGCCCACACTAGCCTTATAACGTCACAGGCAAAACAAACACTGCACAACAAACACGTACAGACATGCTCTATCCATTGTGACCTCAACCGTTGTTATCGCATTATTAGTCTTGTAGTTATTATCGATTGAGATCTGACGGTATTTAGTAACACAAGAAAGTTTGACCGGCTATCACTGTGCTTAACGAGCGAATAGACCTTTTCACGTCAAAATTCCTGTATTATTTGTGTTTATCCGGACACATGTATCCAGAACCCTAGGGGTGGGGCTAAACCCAAAAAGTCTAATAACTGCCGATGTAATGAATGTATCGACATAAATTTTCAAAATAAAATTCAAATCGCCATAAGGACAACACCTGTTAATGTTCAACCAAACCGGTGGAAGGGAAGGAAAGGATCACAGGAAGGCTCAACTCAAAAACATCGATGCTGTAATGAATGTATCGATATAAATTTTCAAAATAAAATTCAAATCGCCATAAGGACAACCCCTGTTAACGTTCAACCAAACCGGCCGAAGGGAAGGGAGGGATCACAGGACGGCTCAACTCAAAAACCTCGATGCTAATGAATGTATCGATTTAAAATTCCATATCTAAATTCAAAACGCTAGAAAAACGACAACTCAACTTAGAAGGTTTTGTTTAGTTTTTATTGTTTTATTTTTACTTTTAGTTTTTGCTAGTTCGTTAATGTAACTCATACCCGGGCATTAAGTACAAGGTCATATTGCCTACTACCAGAGCAGTCTTTCATCCCTCTGATGGAAATGAGCCAGGCACTACTATGCGATTTCTAAATTTTGCTTACCCTAAATTTTTATTTACTAGAATATGAGTCTTTAACGAGTACCTGACATCATACAGGCTCAGGAACATAGCTTAATATCACATCCGAAGGACGACGTGCTCAAAAATGTTTCACCTCCCAGATAAAAAACCTAAAGGACTCGGTCCGGTTTCGAACCCGCTATCGTGAGCTTCAATAAGTAAGAACGCTACTTACTGGAGCCCTTGTATAAGCTTGTTACTACTGTATATATGTTAATACAGAAAGCACATTTATTGCCGAAAGTTCAGCTTCTTGAAGCTCAATCCTACTATACTCTCTCTATACCACTCTGTTATATAATTATCATCTCTCTCCTTGTGAAAGGCCCCGGAAATTTTTGGAAGCCAAATAGCCTACAAATTTAGTTTTTAGTTATTACATATATAACCAATCAACTTTAGGTTTTATGCATATAGAAGCTTATTCTAACAGAATTACACGTCCAGCCAATTTTGTGTACTTAAAAAATAATCATATTTTTAAATATTGCAGTTTCGAAAAAATTAAAAAGGATGAGTAGGCTAATTTTTACTCATTTAGAATATATGGGAATTTCATTCACATAACATGATTTAGTGTGCAAAATTTTACGTATTATATTTACTTTAAAAAATATATTTTAGAAGTGTTGTGTTGATTTATGTATGTTAGAGTATATCTTACGGTGGCTCATGACGTGTCATGTAGAGCAGGTCAGGAAATCGGAATTTGTATACTCACCGGTGGGAATTTCCGGGATATTTTTTTTTCTCTTTTTCCCTCTTTATTATGGATCGTTAACCTGCGGATTATATCATCTGCTAGTTGAGTAGGGCAACACAGACGTAGGCTTCCTCCCATCCTAACGACGAAAAACATTGTTACTACGATGTAATTAGGAAATTAGCTTCATTCTGAATTTTGTGATAGAAGCAGAGTGACTCCTGACATCATTCCAATAAATGCAAGATTTTAGATAGGGCTGTCGAGAGCTGAATATTTTTGGGTCCGGGTACTCGTTTTTTCAGTGCGTGTCTGGAACCGAGAACCTCTCTATGTCTTTGGTTTTCCTATGTGTTGGATCCCTACGATCCCTGAATTTAAGGCTACACACGAACTCACACGTAGGTTTCCGCTCTCCCTCTAAACCTTCGATCTCCTAATTTGTTGGATCCTTATCTTCTGTTTTTGTTCGTTCAGGATCCTTGGATCTCTGAATTTGAGGCTATACACGAATTCACACGTATATTTGTGCTCTCCCTCGAAACCTTTCTCCCTATTCCTTGGACCCTAATCTACAATTTTGTTCTTTACGGGCCCTTCGACCTCTGATGCCCTACACCCCAACTCAAACATAAGTTTCAGCGCTCCCCTTAAATTTTGCATGTGCAATTCACGGTGCTTTCTGCTGTTCAATAGCGGACATAAGGTTTCTTTTCACATATAGACTTGACTGGTTTTTCCCCTGTACACCAAAACGATGAGCCTCAGTAATTTATGTCTACGTGGATATTTCACTTTTTTGGACGTCTCAAAAAGCAGTTTCTCATTCTATGTTGAAAGTTAACAAAACCGCCATTTTCGGAAAATATTGACACATTGTTCTATTTCACTGTACACCTCATATGATAACGCTCTTATCAGACCAATCTAATTGTAGTTTTTGAAATGATAGTTGCCTAGCTGAGTAGAGAATTTTTTTATCTATTTTGTTAATCGCCTTGAATTGTTAAATAGTTCTATGGAAATATTATAGTTAGCTAAGTCTAGTGAAGATGTAGATCTAAGTAATCTATTAAACAAGTTGCAAAATAGAGGAGCAATTTTTCTTAATTTCCTTTGAAACGTATACTCAGATCTTATCGGTTCTTCTTTTGAAACTTAACGTTTGCTGTTATACAATGGAATCTAGAATTTATCTCTGAAATTGAACTTAATATGAACGACAGTTTGTACAAGTTCTACTTTAACATGTTACTATTCACTGCCCAGAAAAGTGTTTCTGTACACAATTCAAACATCAAATTCTCTTATTTATTTTTTTTTAATGCTCATCCTGACTTTTTGAAAATAATAGTTAGTTATTGTGACTATGAGGTCATATCGCCTACTTCGTCTCTCTGGTGAACATAAACCCTTCTGTAGGAGTTCCAAATTTTATTTATCCAAGATTATTCACTTAAGGATCTTTAACGAGTTGAGTACCTACTCGGGACCATCGCTTAACGCTCCATCCGAAGGACGGCAAGCTCAACGTTTTTTCACCTCCCAGATTAATACCTCTTCGTAAATATCTACCTGGAATTCTTTTAAATTTATTGTACTAGTGAATTTTTCTTTTTCGTTTTTTATTTTAAAATCATCTTTATATACGTACTTAACTTTTTTTATTAATCGGTAGATTAAAGGTTAAAAGACGTAAAAAGGCAAGCACGCTATTTCTGACCTACCGTCGCCCTCAAATTCATAATGTTGATTTTTTTATTTATATAAATATTTTATATTTGAATTTTAGATAAATGTTTGTTTAGGACGACATTTCGGGGCGATTACACGCCTCTCTCTCAGCTCACAAGAAGCGAAATATAGACAAAACAATGAAATATACAAAAAAAAAATATATATATATAGGTAAATAAATTTATTTTCTCTTCTTAGGTCCCACAATAATCCTCTAGTCCGAGCCCTCCATTCTGCCATATTTCCCCAACGATGGCTTAAACGTCAATGGCCTAGAGACCTACTTAGCAGCAGCAATGACAGTGACAATGATAAGTTATAAATGAGAGAAAATCAGTGATTAGGGAATGTCACCACTGGGTGATTTCTTCCCTCATGTCAATTTGACATTGCCATTATCTCTTTATTAGCTCATTGCTTGTATTTATTTGTATACAGTTGTAAATAGCTATTTGTAAATAAATAAAAAAAATATGTATAAATAAATAAATTAATAAGATAAAATTAATCATTAATAAATTCTTTATTTTGTATATTAAAATTGTACAAACGGAATAAACCATAAGTAAATATGATGAATGACATTAAACATTAAGATATACATTAACATACGAAAGCATATGATTATGTACAAAATAATAGGTAAAAAAAGTGAAAAAAAATTATATATAATGAAATAATAATGGACTCTATGCAAATAATATAATATAAACAAAACAAAGAGAAAATATTAAATTTAAATAATGATAATAAAACAATAATAATAAAGATAAAATGAAATCAACATGAAAGCCCTTCAACCCGAGACCCCTCGAAACACCCCCGAGTTGCAGTTAATGATAATAAAAAAAAATATTAAACAAAAATAATTACGAAGGATAAAAAAATACACTCCCAAACTACTTGTCAATATTTTCACTATATTGGTCAAAATTACAAGACGAGTTTCGCCTCTTACGGCATTATCTAGTGAACTAAACCAAGAGTTCTGTTGTACTAAACACAAGGCAGCACAAACAAGGTCATGACTTGATAATGCCGTAAGAGGCGAAACTATAGTCGTGTAATTTTGACAAGTATAGTGAAAATATTGACAAGTAGTGTGTGTTTGTGTATTATTTTATCCTTCACAATATGAATTTTGTGTTTCTTAACTTCTCTGAGATGTTACATTGTTGGTTAATTCCGGCATTTCTTCCAGAGGTGTCTTCATATTTATTTTCCACAATATTTCGGGACTAATAGAATATTAATTATTAAATAATATTAAATACAATTTTTGTATGATGGTTCAGACGATAATTTAAACTTTCAGAAAGAAGTAAATTCATTTTTCTCGAATTCCATTTTACCAGTTTTTTGAACCTAATACGTCAGTTTACCTAGTAGAAGGTGAACTAAAAATCTCTAATTGATCAGTTTTCTAGTTCCAATTATTTCTGATCTCCAAGTTGAGCACCAGTAGTACCTATCTTATAAAGAGATTTAGATCTGTGGGTTCCAAACACTCTGTCGCTCAGAAACTGTTAACGCTTATGGATAACAGTAATTACATAATTACAAGTTACGTGGAATTGTCATTATAAGACTCATTTTGGCTCAAATTATCAGCGGAATTTCCAACGCTAGTTACTGTTAGTTGTAAATCAGATGAGAATTTCAAAACAGAAGAAATAATAACCTACACATATGAAAGTTGATAAGATCCGCAATGATAATTTATATCGTTATATCTTCTTGACTTGTCTCTGCTTCAAATATCATGGACATTATAGAACATGAAGTGTCATTCACTTTCTCTGGTGGCATAGTTCGTAGAGCTGTTAAAATTCTTTGAGAGACAGGAGGAATGTAAGACGTGGCAACCATAAGCCGTCTCAACTGTTATGTTCTTTTTAATTATAAAAGTTATGTTTAATGCCACTAAACCATATAAAGTAGATATATAAACAACACCGGTAGCTCAGTGATATGCGTGCTTGCTCAAGATCGCGGGTTCGAAACCGGGCCGAGACCCTTAGTTTATTTTATCTGTGAGGTAAAAAAAACTTAAGCACGCCGTCCTTTGGATGGGACATTAGCGTTGGTCCCAAGCCTGTTCGATGTCAAGTAATCGTTGAAGACCCCTGCCCTAGATAAAAATTTAGGTTAGGCAAAATTTAAGACTCCCACATTAGAGTCGGTAGTATTTATTTTTATTATTTATTTATTATTATTATTTTTCTCTCTTTCATTTATGTTAGAATTGTTTCCATCTCTTTTTCAAATCATTATAAATTATCTGTTTATGTCATTTTCCATAATGTCTAATTTTTTTGATTATATTCTGTAGGCCCTGAAGAAGAAAATAAATAGTTTTCGAAACGTTGACCAAATTTTGCATTTTCTTCTACACGACAGAACCTCGATTTCCTTCTACATTCCAGGTGAGCCTTCTGTCAAGATGGAGCCCCAGGTACTTGACCGAGTCTTTACTGGAGTTCCAGTCTAGCTGCTTCGTGTCCACTAGCAGCTTCTCTGGATCTTGTGGTCTTAACGTGAAAATCTTGGCCTCACAATTTTGTGCATTCAGTGTTATGCCCCATTTATGGAAGTACATAGTTAGTACATTGATTAGACAATACAAAAGTTAAATAATTATATGTTCACAAATAATATTTTCGTGAGGTTTTTTCGAAAAAAAAAAAAAAATAGCTTCAGAGCCAACAGTGCAAAAAAGAACAAGAAACTTGAGAAGTGAAATAATTTCAAATGGGAAAGACATAATGATGAGGAAAATGGATTATTGTAGTTTTGCAGGTATAACATAAAGATTATTAGTTGGAATAGTTTTATGGAAAATATAAAGATCGAGGTTTTGGAGGAGCATTTTTTGATCGAGCAGGCAATATAATGTATAATGCTACCTTATTGTTTTTTCTGGCATTTTTTCCACGTGTGTTTGGAAGTTTTTTGTGTTAAAAAAGTAAGTGTTCGAGTTGGCATCAGGGGAGTAGCCAGGATTGTGAGCAGAAGGGGGGGGGGGATAAAGTTAGGCTACGAGGTTGGGGGTATGGACTCCCGGGGGCACAGCCCGCAGTTTCCGAGGTTAGCGTTGCAGACTTTTTGTTATTAATTTGGGAGACTCGGACCTCTAGAAGCTCATCCTGAAGTAACCACTAACTGTAAGCTGCTGCTGCGCTTTGCATTTTTACTGCGCATAAAGTATAACATTCACTTGTATAACAAGACTTGTTTTGTATATGTACATTTATGTAACAGCTGATTGCTGATTTAGGAATCAGACGCACGGGAAATTTGAAGATCCTATTGGTAACTTGCAAGCAATCCATTTTTAATAGAAACAATTTTTTTAGTTTATTTAATTTTTATCTTGGTTTTTTGCGTGCCTCCCCTGGCTACGCCCCAGGGTGGCGTTAATATCAAAAGGTTGTATTACAAAGTTAGAAATAAATATATTTTTATTGGTACAAGTTATTAAATATGTACCTACTACCAAAATGTAATGGTTATGGAGCGGAGTGAGAATCAACCTTTATATTCCGTTTAGGCTTGCTCTGTTTCTTTATTATTTACAAAGAGTCAAAACTACCATAATAATAAGTACTATTACTTCACTATTTTCCCAAAAAGAAATTTCAGCAGTTAAGAAATCATAGATGAGCTGAAGATACTTCTAGGCAGACTACGGACCCGGAGAACCGGTTTGTATCTAGTCAAAAAATCGCTAATTAACACTGCCGAGCCTTGATGGCCTCTTACAAAAGTTACCTTAATTAATCAAATCTAGGTTGGAAGATGTTACGGAAACACTTAATGCGGTGCTTTCAAAGTGTAAATAGTGCATAGATAGATAATTGGGTTTCGCTGCATAATTTTAGGTGAAGATTCTAATCAGTTGGCAATAGGAAAATATGCTGTGAGCAATTTAATACAAACAGACGAATTGACTGCAATCATACAATGCAACCACAAACCCACCGACTAAAGAACTGTAACTATTTAAAAAAATAGGGGGCGAATTAATCAATCAATCTTATTGCCTATCTCTGAAACCAATCGACCGTATGGGCAAGAATCATTAGTTGATTTCTGATTCTTCATACTAAATTTTGTCAGAGGGCGCCGGTAGCTCAGTGGTATGCGTGCTTAGCTTCTGAGCTCAAGAACGTGGGTTCGAAACCCGACCGAGGCCCTTAGTTTATTATATGTTAATAAACTTAAGCACGCCGTCGTTCGGATGGGACGTTAAGCGATGGTCCCGAGCCTGTACGATGTATATACGGTGTGAATTTCGCTATTCCCACTCCTTTGATCTATGCCAGTAATCCTTTAGACTCTACACTCTAGTTCTGGTCCCAAATAAAACAGTGAGAAGACAACGTCTTTTGTTTCTATGAGGTTAAGTTCGTTTTATTTATTGATTGATTTTTAATATTGCATTATTTCATTTATTACAAAACGTTGCTTTGACCCGCTGTTCCCAGTGTTGAGAAATATAATTTCTAATTTAGAAGAACACTCTCATCCGACGAATGAAGACAAATTGGGAAGACAGTTAAATGAAGGGGAAATAACGACATAAAAAGGTTTGGACTCATTTAGAGCAAGAGGGGGGGGGGGGGGGGGGGGGGGGGTGCTGTTGATTGATTGAAGTCGACAGCGGTTGTACCGCCAATGTAGACTGGCGGGGGCGGGAAATTGGCGGCGGGACAAACGATCTACTCGAGAAGTTGGGAGGTAAAAAAATTGGGAGGGTGGGGGGGGGGGGGGCGTTAAAATTAAATTAAAGGCAGGTGGTTGATGAAAATCGTAGAGACAGCAAAATGGGAGGGGGAAAGAACGATTTGTGCTGTGTCAAATTTACTTTTTTTTTTTTGCTTCAATTTGGGTGATCATTAGCAATGTAGTAATGTGAAGATGGCTGATGAAGTGAGAAGGGATTATTTCACAGGTTTTCAAAAGTCGTTGGTGAATCACAATGTACTTCCCCAGAACGAATTAATCAATTAAATTTTCGCTTCCTCTTCAACACTAGTCGATATTTTGCACTAATAATACACAATAGTTGACTCACGTAGTGGCTATTAAATCCTAATACTAAGTTTTGTGTCCATTAATTCATTACTTCGGCAGTTATTAGGTTTTTTGAATTGAGTTCTCTCCTCTGAACCCCCCTTTCCTTTCTCAGATTCGGCTGAAAACCGGTAGATGTTGTCCTTGTAGGGTTCTAGTTAAACATATAAAATTTCGTGACTATATATTCTTTCTGTCGGCAGTTATTGGGGTTTTTGTGCGAAGCCTCCCCCCTAATCTCTCTATTTCCTTTGGTCGATTTGGCTGAAAATCAATAGGTGTCGTCGTTAGCGGATTCAGGATTCATATTCTATAGGGAGTTGTCGTGTTCATAGGTATACACACAGACAGAAGTAGGAAAACATGAAACTCCGTTGAAAACGCCCCCACGATTTTTATACCTATTGCAAAACTTCTCCCATACTTCGCATAAGTTAGAAGTCGTTGAAGGTTGGATCATTTGCGAGGAATGACATGTACTCCTGAGATACATGACCGAAGAGGAGTCCGGGCTAGTCCTGGAGCAGGTCCCTCTGCCATGCCCGCTTGAGGCGTCGTGATAGATTTGTGAGGGGAGTGCGGTTTGTGGATAGAAACTTAAAAACATAAAGACAATTAATTCTAAGCACAAAACGAACGAAACAGATTATTGGAATAAGAATAAGCAGATTAACATATGGATAAAGTGAATCGATAATCAATGAACACGGTACGTTCGATTATCATCAAGGTTACAAAATTTAACTTGTCCCGGGCCTTCTAAATCAACAATGAATACGTTTCTTAAACTTCTCTAGGATGTTCCCACTGTTCGTTAATTCCGGTATTTTTTCCAGAGGTGTCTTCTTATTTTTATTTTTTTCCGACAATATTTCGGGACTCTTACAAGCCGCTTCTTCCGGTCACTATGAACACTATGAGTTCATAGTGACCGGAAGAACGGGCTAGTAAGAGTCCCTAAATATTGTCGGAAAAAAAATAAGAAGACACCTCTGGAAGAAATGCCGGAATTAACGAACAACAATGAATACATCAAATGACCTATTAGAACAAATGATTCAGTTTGTAACAATACAAAGGCATAAAATAGGAGAGATAACAAATACATGGGAAGGCAAAAAACACGAAACAAACATTATTTTATTTATTTATTTACATAGAGAATGTTACATAAGCATCATGACAGCAAAATTAGTACTGCCATTAATGATTTTTGCTGGTGAGATGACTGCACTGCAGAGGTGCGTGGCGTTTAGAAGCGCAGCCAGGTTACATCTCGCGCAAGTCACGCTGCCATGTTCGTTTGAGTCGGCGAGGTGGGTGAAACAAACATTAAATGTAAACATTCGCGGCTAGACAACAAAAAATGTTTAATTAATAATTGCGACGTTAATACTAGAGACTGTTACTAGTGACAGATTATAACCAGTGAACCAAGAAGGTCCCCTAACTGGACTGAACTAACTGGATTCGAACCCACACCCTAATGGTCCCTAACCGCCTGCCTAATTGATTAGATAATGAGGGACTGATGTGAGTCCCCTCTCTCTGTTCAGCTCACTCTGCCGGAGCCGGAGGCAACTAAATGTACCACACTCCATTAGTTTTATAATTTTGGACTTATTTGTTCACTAAGTAATATAAATGTATCAACTTATCAAGATAATAGGGCGCCGGACAGTGGGACGAAAAGGGCCAAAAGTACATCGGCCCAAATTAAAATTTTGTTTCATGGATCAAAAAACTAGATAAACTGTTTTATTTATACGTTCCGGAGGAAATCAATGAAATTGACAAAACATATTCCATCATTTTCCTTTAATAGTTCAATTGAAAAACCTGTTAATTTTGTGGAATTTCGCATGATTTTCAGGTTTTGTCAAATTGTTTGGTTCGAGCTGGTAGATAATATTTTTCCCTTTTGAAGCTTTTCAATCATTCAGCGCCACTCAAAAAAAAACAAAAAAAAAAAACAATTATTTCCGAAACATGTTTTTGTTGCAGTTTTTTTCATTTTTGTTTATAAAAATACGTGTTTTTAAATGTGATTTTTCCAAAGACAGAAATTTAAAAAAAGTTCCAGGTTGTTCCAGAAAATGGACCTTGTCCTTTTTTTCCTTAGGTATTGGGTGAGATAAATTCATAATAATCACATCCGCCCGGGGTCGGACTTAGTCATGTTTGAACGAGTGGTACTAGTCGCGGTCATAGAATTTGCATCATTTAATTTTAATTTTCTTAAAACTGAACATTGAAAAATGCCTTAGACCCAAAAGGTGAAACAAATAATATATGTACATAAAACAATAACTCTCTTATGTAGTAGTGTTGGTGATTTAAGAAAAAAAAATTAATTTTGCAAAAAAAAAAATAAACTTAGATAAACTTTGCTTTTTTGTTTGTTGTTTTACAATTTAAATTTTTTCTAAACTGGGAGTTATTGTTTATGTTGTCTGTAATCTAATTATGTAAACAAAAACAATACTGTTAAAGTGACGTTTAGAATTAAAACTCAAAATAATAGGAGATGCAATTTATAAGACCTTATATTTATAAGACCTTTATACTTTGTGTGAAGAACCAAGATGTTCTGGTCCAAATAAAGTGTGTTGTTAAGACCACGATTGATATTCCTAAACCTTGTGACCCCGAAAATGTGTGGATTCTTAGAGATTTAATTTTGTCCAAGACCTCCATGTTGATTGGACACAAGAAAAAATATATACACTTTTTTTTCCATGTAATATCAAGTTATTCTGACGTATTTTACATGCTCCATGAAAACACGTCTTTTGTCCCACTGTGCGCCGGTAGCTCAGTGGTATGCGTGCTTGCATCGTTTCTGAGCTAGTGTGCTCACAAAGTTTCAACTACATGCACACACAAACACAAATAATATACATACAGTTTACAAAAGATAAGACCATCTTTTACGCTTTTGGCTGCGGTGGTAGAAATACCGAAAGCACTCCCATGTATATATATTCTATGAAATTAGACAATACCACAAATAAACGAATTTTATTTCATTCAAGTTCATTTGAATTATTTCACAATATCTCTGCAATATTGTCAGCTTTCATACTTAGCAGAGTTTAGGTGGCGGCAATGGGTTGGTGAAAATAGCCTTTTTTTGAAATATTAAAAGACTAAGTCATTTTATCAATATATTAGAGAAAATACATATTATATATATATATATATATATATATATATATATATATATATGTAAATAAAGTATCAAATAGAAAATATTATGTTTTATTTAAAGTGTAACCTTCCCAAAAATTAAAAAATATCGATATCCGTCAAAATATGGACATATTAAAATATCGATATTGAAAAATCGATAACTCTTATTAAGTGCATGGGGTTAGCAGACCAGTACCATATTTTAAACAGAGGACCTCGAAATGTGAAATTTTGTTGAAAACTCGGTTTCGAATTCTTGCTCAATTTCAAGACTACTACTATAGTTATGTACTTCATTATACTAACAGAGATAACAGTAGAAATCCTGATTTTCCGTTCCCTACATTGTTGAGAGACAATTCGCCATAAATCTAGGGAACTAGTGGTTTCCGCGAGGTGTCATAGGGTAAACACCAGACCATCTTGGATTTGTGCACCAAATTAAAGTTTGGGGTTGTATCTTGAGAAGTTGCCCCCTCGGTAAATAACAATATCCGGGCAAAGTTGGCTCTATTTCCCCGGGGTTCACCCCTCTTCATTAGTAGCATACAATGACTAATTTGGACATCCACTGTCACACTCCTAACACACTAAACACTCACCCACCAGCCACCTCCCCCTCGCTCCTCCTACCAATCAACTCTTAACATTTATCTACAATTCTCCTAATTTTCCCAGTTTCGGAGACTCTGAGGCTTTTCCTTTGGGTTATATTTAAAATACTTTTTAAATAGATTAAATAAACATATATGTACATTGCTATGCCTTACCACAAAATGTATTGCACTAAAAAAAAAAATTTCACTACAACAACAATTATTTCACTTCAAAACAATTACAATCAACTTTAAAATGGATAGTTAGTATTATTATTTTTTTTTGCTTTTATTTAGAAAGTTGCTAGGATGCAGCAACCAGCATCTATGATGGTAGGTATGGATATGTTGGCGTGAATGGCATTTGATAGGAAGGCCACCCAATGGCAGGTCCTCGGGACGAAAATATTAATTATTAGGACAAGAACAAAAAAAAAAAAAAATTATGATTAAAAAGGAATTGGAAGACAATTTTAATGGATGGGTAAGAGAGATGATAAAAGTATAGGAAAATAATGTAAAAAAATAAAAAATATTAAGAACGAATAGGATTTAAGTTGGCAGCAAGTCGCGGTTCCATCTCCTCTTCAACCTTCGTGGGGGGTTTTGTGGTAGTGTTGTGAAGATAAGTACGTATTTCTGGGTTTGTATGTGTGTAAAGTTTTCTAAAAAAACGTATGTAAGTACATAGTTTGTATTGTGTCGGGTACTGCGTGTATCATAAGATCGTTATGAAGTGTTTGGTTGTTTATGTATGGGGAAAAACCCTCAGTTAGTATCTTACAATGATTAATTTAACTTCAACTTTGCAAGCCTCAAGGTACATTCTTGTTTACGATAAACACAACGTGTGCATCTATAACTGACTTTAACCTTCCAATCCTTTGTAAGAAGTACATTTTTTTCACTGCGATGAAGATTGCACGAAATCTTCCGCTTCTTTCGCACACAAGAATTCATGTTTCTTTTGCCAAGTTCTAATAATTCGTGGTTTTTTGTTTTCCTGACAATAGGTTAAGTTATGGTTAGGTTTTATGACTCATGCCCGGGCTTTAACTACGAAGTCATATCGCTTACTTTCAGAGTGCTCTTTCATCACTCTGGTGGACATGAGCCCGACTCTACTGTGGGAGTTCTAAATTTTTATTCACCTAGGACAGGGGTCTTTAACGAGTAACTGACATCGTACAGGCTCGGGACCATCGCTTAATGTACCATCCAAAGGACGGCGTGCTTAAAGTTTATTTTACCTCCCAGATAAAATAAGCTAAAGGCCTCGGTCGGGCTTCGAACCCACGTTCTTGAGCTCAGAAGACAAGCACGCATACCACTAAGCTACCGGCGCCCTCTTCCTGACAGTATTTTTTATGTAGGTACATAATTACTGTTCGAACGTGTCTACAAAGTTGAAGTTAAAACTAATCATTTTAAAGTGCAAATTTACCGAACAAAAGTGCTAAGTGCAACTACTGTGGCAAAGTTTTAAAAGGTAACAGATAGAATCGAAAATGTCATCTCGAGAGTTTGCATGGGAGATCATGGAGCAAGGGTAAACTACAAAGCGGGGAAGATCAAAAAGGGGAGGGGGAGGGGTAGTGATCTGTAGAAAGGTGGTTGGTATAAGAAAATGTTTTGGCTACGTCTCATATATTACTTCCCCACCTACACGAAATATAGAGAAAGTTACGTAATCACATCTAAAAACATTTATAAAATAAATGGCTGATTCTCAAATAAAATATACAATTCGTAGGTGAGGGAATGACGAAATGAAACATTATTGCGCAAAAGTATAAAACATAATATTATGTATGAAAAGTATAAAACATAATATTATATATGAAAAATTTTACTATTTAGTAAAATTTTTCAGGCGATTTTACGATACATTATTACTCCTAGAAACACAAACAAATATATCATAAAAAGTATATAAATAAGCGCTTACCTTTTTATAACACGGTGTGAGGAAATGACAATCGAAAATGTAAATTTGAAAAATAATCAATATTGCCAACTTTTGAAAACAATAAGGCTGCGTTCAATATAATTAAAAATTATGCTCCAATCCTCCTGTTACACAACTGTGAGAGAATGACTCGCTTTTTAAGGACAAATTTAAAAATATATATTGTGATATTTCCGCTTGCCGTTTTCGAACTATATACACATTTATATACAGTCAGTACTATTACATATGAATAAATAATAAGATAGCAGATAGTTTTTAAGAAACTTTTCGAATTAGATGCTTGAATCTATTCGAATTTGTCGGTTGGGACACAATGAGGCAATGATTTTTAGGGTATCTACTTAAACATATATTTTTTATTTATGATAAAAGAGATAAATTTGTTTCATAATTTGGTACGCCTAGTGATGTAGTTTCGTAAAAAAAATTAACTTAATGAAAACTTATGATTCCGTTTGATAAGAATCATCAAAGACATAAATTTCGAGTTTTTTTGAGAATCAGCGAAATATTGTTTGATTTTTCACTTTTTACTCTCCATATTGAAATTGAATCATCGATAAAATAACGTCGATGTTTTCTGACCATTCATGATACACTTCGAAGATATATTAAATAGCAAACATCGATGTTTTCCACACTACACTACTGCCACAGTGACAATCGGTTTGCCTACGACATGAACAGAAGGAGTAATCCATCTTATCGATTCTGTTCCTAATGTGCGCAAGAAGACAAATGAAACATCATTAAGACATTTTGCTAATTATTGTTCCAAAGAGAGGGACCAGTTGGATCAATGTAGGCCGATTCATCTCTGCAAAAAATGGCAATACATTATACTTGTCTCTTACATAAATCAACTTCTCACCTTTGAGTCTAACAATTATTTAAAGATAAGATTCACATTTGGTCATTAACTTTAAACATTAATCATTTTAACAAGTTTACGAAATAAAAATATCACCTAGATTTTTAAAATGGCATTTCTTTATTTCAATGAGTTTCTTGAAGGTTATGCTATAACTATGCTTAAACTAATTTAGGAGAGACACTAAATTCAGAAGATGTTTATAACTTATTGAGGGCGTCTAATTCTACTTTGTGTTTTTCGCCTAAACTATTTTTCTTTTCGAAATTGAGAAACTAATGTACTTAAATATCTCATATGTTTGCCAAAATATAACGAATATTATGCTCTAATCGGTTGAAGGGAATTCCCAAAAATGAAGACACATTCAAACAGGTTCATTTCTCCATCTACCTTCTGCTTCAATTAATTTGTCAACTTCGGTACGTTTTTGATGAACTGTGAGCACTTTCTTACGGGTGAACTTTGTTCATAGCTCCTAATCCGGCCATCCAAAAATGTGTACATACTTTTTTTTCCTCGATATGTTCAAGGACAGCCTGATAACATTTTATCATCTTCAGACTCGAGAGAAATTATAAATAAAGTTGTTTGCTAAATTATAGGTATGTTGAAATTGTGTTTTTTTTTCTTTTTTAGTGTTTCATAAATATTTCATTAGGTATTGCTCGTATGAAAACAAGTGTTTTTATCTATATTAAAAAGAATAGACTTCTTTACAAAAATGGTTTCATTCAATTTTTTGAGATAGGAATGTAACTGTTGTCTGGAGCAAATGCAACATAAAAAATTGTTGACAAAATATTATGTAATCTCAATTGTAGATCATAAAATTTCCTATTGATCGAAATTTTTTTTCGATTTTATTCCACTCAAACATCGAATAATATGAACAGAGCAGAAATTTAAGAAAAAAAAAAGTTTCTCATAAAACTCAAAATGTCTATTATTTTGTGATGCATGGGTCATAAAAATTTAATGAAGACTTATCTGATAGGAAATATAATACTCTACAGTATATTTTCCATTAATTGTTTTTTGAAATCCAACCATTAAGCTACAATATCAAAAAAACTAAAAAAAAAATTGTTTTCCCTGTTTTGATCTCTAAAACATTGTCAATATCTTGAATTTGACAAGTTGTATAACATAACTTTTTTTTTTTTTTTTTAAATTCGATATATCTAATAGGATGCGGATGCTTTATCAAAAATTGGGAGAAACCAGCTCGCTGATGCGATGATTTCTATGCCACTCATATTTCTCAATTCATTTTATTAAAAAAAAGACTTAAAAAAAGAGACCATCAGTTCAATTTTCGTTTGTATGTATGTTCGTTTGAGCTTCACGAGAATGCGGCTAATCCCATGTTAAGAAAATGTGTAAGGCCTTTCAAGGATCTTCCAACTTTGAATCTATGTTATATAATTAATATAACAGTTGATCGCATACTCACGAAACGTTTAAGGATGATCCAAATTAGGATAAAAGCTATTATGAGATCTCAAAATTTTGAAAGAGAGGAAGGGGCTTTGGGCGAGGCCAAAATCTAACGTAAGTGCTCTACCGACGGCATTCCTCTATATGGAGAGTGTGCTGTTGGAGATTTTTGGAAGTTCCTGCAGCATCCTGCATCCATCCAGCTGGAGGCAAGGATAGCTGTTGTGGTGAAAAAATACATAGGTACATTATAATTATTAAAATATTCTATAATTAATTATTATTTTTATTTTTTTTTAAGAAACAAAATCGAAAAAGTTTTGATTTTTCCTTATAAAAACAGTTAAAATGTAGTGGTTTTCATAAAAACAGCTGTTGGGCATTAATTAATTAATTAATGAATATAAATATACAAGGATGGACCATTCGCTTTTGTTTAAAAAATAAATGAAGAACAGCCAACGATCGAAACAAAGGCCGACGATCAGCTGTTTTATATAAACAAGCACAGTCGAAGGAGAGTCTTGTTAGGATTAAGACGTTCGAGTGAGAGAAATTAAGCTCAACACAGCTGAAGCACGAAGATGAACCAAGGACAAGTAAAGAGTGAGCTACAAAAGAAGGTATTTTTTATTAATGCCCAGCATAAAAAATTAAAGCGTGGCCACTTAGTAGGAATTTTTGTATATAATTTAATTTTTTTTATTTTCCAAATTTATTTTTTTGGTTTTTATTATGTAGGTTAAATATTAATAAACTCAATTTTTGTGCTCGATTCTACGCTATTCATTTTCCCTGTTAACCAAATAAGAAAATATCTTTGGATTTGATTGAACATTTTTTTGCAAATTTAGAAAAATTTGATGGCATCGCAGAATTATATATTTAGAAGACTCCAAATGAAGAAATTATTAATTGAAATGTTTTTAAATACGTGCACTTTCTTCGAAATTGCACGTCATAAACTTTCTATATATTTTGATTAGAGCCCGTTTTGAAAACTGCTGTAGAAAGCAAAATTTAGTAGAAGACCAGCAAACAATTTCTACAGGAAATGTGATAATATTATTTAATATTTATTATTTTTTTATTTTAATTTTTATTATTTAAAAAAAAATTACATTATTTTTATTTATCGCACTGCATCGTCGACAAATGTTCCTAGGAGTTTGTCAGGACTGGTAGGAATATCAGCATTGTAATCTGTATAAAGGATATGGACCTAGAACACTTTCTTGGGAAACGCCGCTACAACAGGCAGATATGTCAGAGTACCCATCACCCTGACGAAGTGGTCGACTTGAAGATGAGGTATGTGTGAGTAAGGAGGCGCTTCAGAAGAGAAGTTCAGGGTGAATCTATCGATTCGGATCGTCGATATCATGTATTGACAGATAAATGTATTTATGAACTAATTTGTCTAAATTTATAAGATTCCATCTAAAATTATCCTTATTTTGATTAATAAATATTCATGTGTTTTATTTATTGTTGATAACCAATTATTATTATGAGAACCTTAATTCTGCCATATTATTAGCTAATATATTGCTTGACAGGAGGATTCCAAATTTGGTTTTTCTTATTTAAATTTGTTTAACAGCCGTCTCAATGGACTGAAATACGGTGCTCACATTTGGAGAAACATTTAAGGAACATGCCATAAATATTCTTGTTATGACAGTTAATTATAGCTCTGTCTTTTATGAAAGCCGACTCTCTGATTAGCGGTATTTAGCACCAGATAAAAGAAAAAAAAAGGTTTTGTTTTCGAATGAATGCTACTTCGGTACTTCTCAAAGGATATCATTTTCGGAAGAAGGTATTTTTTTATGTATGTATTTGTTTTTAGCATAGCAAAATGTGGTATCCGATGTTCCTTAGGAAATTAACAAATTTAGTAAAAGCAGCTACAAGACTTTTAGCAACAAGTAATGTTTTACAGTAATGCTATCATCGCGCAGCCAGTCAGAGACTGGCGGAGGTACAGAAGAACGACGAAGACCTTCAGCGTTATCGAGTTCTTCTAGATCATGGGTTGGTGCATACATGTGCCAAAGTTCGCTGTAGGACGGTATCCCAAAAGTTACAGCGGGATCGCCACAATTCGGCGCGAGGATACAACGCACTTACTGTCTCAACTGCATTGACCGAAACGCTCGGTGGTATGAAGCCATCGCACTGGAAAGCGTGAGTGTGAAGACCGGTATTCTAGGTAGTTAGCGAGGTTTGGCTCTCTAATTAGCAGCGATCGAGGGAGCTAGATGACGTCATAGCTGTACTAAGAAGGCAGCCGGCTGACTGGTTTGAAGCCAGCTCATCCTCATGCCAACAGGCTCGAAAGATAGCAACGTCCTCTGAAGGCTGCCATGGCCATGAGGAGTGGACGGAGACGTTCCCAATTGTCCTATTTGGCCTGAAGCCGGCTGTTCGAGACTTCCTTTGGATTTCGTCGCTGTAGGAAGATTTGCAGTCTCTCAGCTTTTGTGGTGAGACTCAAGTCCACTTCCTATAACGTCGA
Organism: Aradus depressus; assembly: GCA_963662175.1. NCBI lineage: Eukaryota > Metazoa > Arthropoda > Insecta > Hemiptera > Aradidae > Aradus > Aradus depressus. Next base: position 84,458,598 of record OY759214.1, read on the forward strand.
CGCGCACCGGAGACCACTCGATGCATCTTACGAAGAACCATTGACCATTCTTTATCCTGGTGCAAAAAAAACAACAGTTTCACTGGACAGTCTGAAGCCTACATGGGAAACTCCCGCTGCAGCATCGTCCAGATCACGACAAGTTGTCGAACAGCCGATTGACTGCTCCACTGGAGGAGAGAAGAGTGTAAGCACATTATAGACGAGACATTGCTATTATCACACATGTCAGAAAAAGTATTAATATCAATTCTAGATGTTTACATCTTATCTTGTGTGTACATAAAATGTTAATGTTTGGTATCAATAATAAGTATAATTGGTACCAAAACAGATTGTATAACAGACGCTACATTATAAATAACAACTACGTTGGAAGAGTCGCTTCAACACTGATCAAACTGAAGAAAAAAAAACATAAAAAACATGTTTGGTTCGTTGAGACTAGTCGGAAAGTGTCGGGCGTGGTCGGTTGACGTCACTCCAGACCGGCATGTTTGGCTTTCTTCCGACTACAGGTCCAAGTCTGTTCAGTTCGGCTCGGATTTCGCCTTCTAAAGGGTAATCTTACGAAATTAATGCATTGCCAATTTTTACTTTCTTTTAATTGGTTATTGTGACTCATGCCCGGGCTTTAATTACAAGGGCATTAATCACTGCCTTACTATCAGAGTGCTCTTTCGTCTCTCTGGTGAACATGAGCCCGATTCCACAATGGGAATCCAAAATGTTGTCTATTTAGATTTATGCACCTAGGATAGGGTTCTTTAACGAGAACCTGACATCGCATTGGCTCAGGACCATCGCTTATTTCGAAGAGCGCCTCCCAAATAAGGACTTCGGCCGGGTTTTGAACCCGCGATCTTGAACTCAATAGGCTAGAATGCTACCTCTGAGATACCAGCACCTTCTACTTTCTTATATATAAGGTATAAGGAAGTTTTGTCGTCTTGCGAAAATAAGAAATCAAGATTCACATTTCGAAGTCCCCGTGAAATTTGAATTAACTATTTCACACGTGCTAACTTTGATCAAATTAAATTTTGGTAAATATTGGACGAAAGTGAGACCACGTTACTTATGGGCTTAAGTACATTTTACAAAATACCGCTGATACTTATGACCTAATAAAAAATATTTTAAATAAAAGTTATAGAGAAAACCAAAAGGTACTACAAAGCAAATGTACCCGAACAACGACGGTGTCGCTAAGCGGACAAACATACAAACAACATTGTCAACCTGCCAACTGATAAATGCAGGCCATATGTTTTTTTATTATTTTATTTTTTTGCCTTATATTCGATGCATATTAGCGATGTCACTGTGTTATATAATTATTTACGACATCCATGGCCCCGGATGTCGTAAATAATTGCGAACCTGCAAACCATGGTGAGACAATGCGACCAAAGCCCTACGCTTTAGCCCGCACGACCACCATCTTTATAATATACAATACAATTTATACAAATTATAAATATAGTCGGCCACTGTAAAAAGGACAGATGATTCAATAAAAACCAAAAAAAGACGATAATATAGTTTTGTGTCGAAGTAAAAAACGGCGAACATTCTTGTTTGTAAAAGTTTGTAAAATATTGTAAGTAGATTTCGGTATAACCTCATTCTGTAAAATAAAATACGATTTTTTTGAACACGCTCTTTATACTTATAGTATAAATGTGAAAGTACATTATATATAAATTTTGAAGGTTGCTCGTTTTGCGAGATACAAACCAAAAATAGAAAAAATGGCCTTGCCAAAAATGTTCATTATTAAATTTACAACCATCATATGCCATCTGATTTGAAATTGGACCATTCCAACAAATTTACTGCATCCCAAAAATGTATTCATTTAATACATATCCACAGAAAGTAATATTTAATTTTGCATAACAACATTTTTTTTAAATTAAATATCTTTTAATGTACAATAATTAATTTTTTTCAGAAAAGCTAGAAATGAAATAAATGAGACTTGTACAGAACAGCAATAGGCTATTTGATTCTTGTCTAGCTACTTTACAATTTTGAAACAGCTGAAAATAGCAAACCTAATCTAGCTTTCGCAAAAAGTAATTACCTCAAATTATATTGTGGTAGAGTTCTTTAAAAACATGATCATTTCAGGAATCCGTTTTACCATTATCGTACATAGATTTCAGTTTTGTTGGCCAATCTGCATTATGTTCTGTGATGAAGGCAACCTTTCACTTGATTCTACTTGATGTGTGGTTACTTGATGACAGTGCTTCCAATGGTTCGATAGCATATTTGTCAAGATGGCGAACGGCCAACTTTCTGGAATCAGTACTTGATGAACACTTTGGTTTTAATTACGTCATATCACCTACTACCGAGAGCTCTTTCGTCATTCTGGTGGACATGAGCCCGTCTCTACAGTGGGTGTCCTAAATTTTGTCTAATTAGGTTTATTCACTTAGCGAGTTCCTGACATCGTACAGCTTCTGGATTATCGCTTAACATCCTATTCGAAGGACGGCATGCTCAAGAATTTTTCACCTCTTAGATAAAAAACCTAAGTGCCTCGGCCGGGTTTCGAACCATTGACATTGAAGGCAGCTGCAATTATAAACTCTGCGAACGTAGATATATGCAAATATAATCTCTGCTAATATAGGTGTTAACTGAAGATTAATTGCTCGATCAAAAATATAATCTCTGCGAATATAGGTGCTAACTGAAGATTAATTGCTCGATCAAAAATGTAAGCTTTCCGAATATAGGTGCTAACTGAAGATTAATTCCTCTAGAGAAATATAATCTGAGAAATATAAGATCTGTAATATCTACGAATTGTCATGGGAAAAAGTCATGGGTGAATCATTGGCAATGTACCTACTTCCCCAGCGCGAATTAATTTACTATATTAGAGGGACTATATAGAGGAACTACTATATCTATATTAGATAGGATTATTCATTCTGTGCCCACCTCATTGATGGCGGCCGTCCAAGTACAGAACGAAGATGTGTCCCCTGACCAAAAAAATTTTCTTTAAAGCTCACCTCATTCCTCCCAGACCTCCCTTCCCTAAAAATTCATTGAGGGCGCTCAACTGGGTTTTTTGAGACGTAACCAGAGAGTCCCCACTCAATCACATATGTAAGTTTCCGCTCTCTTTTTTTTTTTCAATCTAGTCTTACATACCACATCAATCCCCTCTCCAACCACGTCAACTCTTGACCCAATTCAAGCGTGAACCCCGATTCACATTCTTCTCGTTATATTAAATTTTGTTGTTGATACATTCGTTATATGGACTGTTATCATGGTTTTTGATGTTGGTCCCTCCTCTGTTCCACCGCTTCTTTTTGACTGATTTCGTTGAAATTTGATTTTGGTGGAAAGTGTCATTATTAGGTTATTTCATTCATCGTCAATTAGGTTAGGTTTTATGACTCAAACCCGGGCTTTAACTACGAGGTCATATCGCCTACTACCAGAGCGCTCTTTCGTCACTCTGGTGGACATGAGCCCGACTCTATTATGGGAGTCCTAAATTTTGCCTACGCTACATTTTTATCCGAAGGACGGCGTGCTTAAGTTTAGTTTACCTCCCAGATATAATAAACTAAGGGCCTCGGTCGGGTTTCGAACCCACGCTCTTGAGTTCAGAAGCCAAGCACGCATACCTCTGAGCTACCGGCGCCCTCGATATATTATATATAATTTGTGAAATAAACAATATTTTTTACATCGTCAGGTATTGGTGTTTTTCTGTTATATTTGCTCCGTATAGCTGGAAAAGTAAAAACAAATGACATGAAAGTCTTGAGAGAGGAAGAACACCCAGCGGTGTTAACATGTGATCTCTGTGCTAAACTCTCTTTAACCTTCATGGGAGATTGCCGATATAAAATGAATAAAATGCGAAGTGGTGTTTACACCACTATAATGTGTTAATATTTACACAAATATTGGTATAGAAGCGTTGCTATAAGTGTTAGATGATTGTATCTATGGGTGTGATGTACAAGTCGCGGTGTGGGCGTTGTAAGATCAGTCGGAGTGTCTTGGAATGGCATATCTGTATTCATTTTGCATTATTTTAAACAGTAATGCCAGTTTGAAATGAATTTGAGATAGGGTAAGAGGAAGTGATGTGTAAAAAAATGGTTTATACCAAGTGTGGTATAAATAAAACAGTGGGAAGACAACGTCTCTTTTGTTTCTATTAGAAATCTAGTTCCCACAACATCTTACTATCACATATGAAAAAAATGGTTTGTATAAGAAAGTCCTTTGATGGCCACTGTTACAGACTTAACTTGAGTTAAATGTCGGCGTCTATCAAACGGAAATAAATAACTCAAGATCATGAGAACAGGTGGAGGGCTAGATGAAGATGATGAGTGACCTAGTGACAATGACAATGGGCGAGTGTCATTATCAAATGACTAAATGTCATTGTCAAGAGAAAGCCAGGATAGTAACAATGAGTTGACATTTGTTAGACTGTCTGTTGAAGGCTCTATTATGTGTTCAGCCTCGCTCTTGACACAGGATCTCGGGAGGCGTGGGGTCGTCGACACACTGATCGCATTACTCCTTAATGTTCCACTATAGTCATTGACACATACCTGAAACATCATACAACTATGTCAGGGGTTTAAATATCTAATAGAAAACTGTGATAAAAAAAATAAAATAAAATAGTCGGTGAATCGGTAATTTACGAAGTATTCGCTCTCCCTCAGAAAATAATTTATAAAATGTTCATCTATGTTATACTTTATACTCTTAAAGCTGATTTTACATGCGCAGTAAAAATGCAAAGCGCAGCAGCAGCAAATGCACGCTGTGGTTTCTGTGTTTTTTGAATTAAATGACTCACATTTGCTTGCTGCTGCGCTTTGCATTTTTGCTGTCCTGTAAAGTCAACTTAAGTATTACAGTCAGTGGTTACCTCAGGGGGAGCTTCTACAGGTCCGAGTCTCCCAAATTATTAACAAAAAGTCTGCAACGCTATCCACGGAAACTGCGGGCTGCGCCCCCCGGGAGTCTATACCCCCCCCCCCCTCCCCCCCCCCCCTCGTAGCCTAACTTTGCCTCCCCCTGCTCAAAATCCTGGCTACGCCCCTGCAAGCTATCTCTGAGCTACCGGCGCCCTCCCAAACTCCAATGTAATGTTCTGAGCTAATCAAACACAAACCACTCTCCTAATGAGCGCTAAAAAAAGGCTACTAGATTTTGTAATAAATAAAGTCTATATTTGTCGTGAATTCCATTTGAATTTCATGAGACGGAGGGACGTATAATTTCCTCGCTATTCCGCCTTTACAAGTTGTCAATTTGTTTTATGATGCGGTACTCTCGTCACGATTAACACCTTACAGTTTTCTTATGAAACAAAAAAAAAAAGTAATGTCATTTTACGATTCTTTCTTTTAATTATCGTCGTGACAAAACACAGCTTGATCAATAAAAAAACGTATCTCCCACACACAATTAGAAATAGTGAATAATACTGATTCTTGGTTCGTGGGCCGATAAATGGTTAGTATGATTTCGAAGGATCGTTCGTACTTCCCCAGCTCTACTGAAATTGGGAAGTTATGTAATCGGTCTGAAATTGTGCATAATAGTGATTATCTATAGAATGAATATATCGACACGAAATTGATTCGCAGACAGAGGCCTAAGGGATGGGCGGCCATAGCACAATTACTGCCAAATTAATGAATGCGTCGTCACGAAAGTTAGTGAAATTCAGAAGTCCCTGACTAAGACACCTATCCAAATCGGTGAATTAGTTTCAAAGGGAGAGTGGAAACTTACATACAGTTCCTGTGATTCAACAACAACTGTCTTGAATTTACTAATCAATTTTCACTTACTATATGGGTGATTTCACACCAACCCGACAGGACTTGTCACAGGCGGATTTTTTTATCGAAAACTAACTCAATATTGTTATTGAGCAGCCAAAATAATGCTGAATGCAAGTTTTGAATGCTTTTTCATAGATGTATTAAATGTAACTAGCAATAATTTATTTTATTTTATTTTTTTTTATGATAATCATAATTATTATTGTAAACTTTGTTATTCTATACATGAATGTTATAGTTGGGCTGTCTATAACAATAATAGCTAGGCCAATGGCCTAATTAACATGAGATATAAACTCAGGTACAATTCATTAATTGCCCTAAACAAGTAACTTTATACTAGATAAATTTAACATAATATAGGGGGGGGGGGGGGGGGGGGGGGGGGGGAATTTTAACATAATGTAGCAGCTAACAACAAGGGGGGTGTTTAGCTGTGAAACTTAGATAATGTATTTTGATTAATTGATGAGAAGAAAATCATGCGGTCGCTTCTTTTTAAGTCTGCGTTCCAGTGGTAAAGGTGGTGGGTGTTCAGCAATTTCCCGCACCAGTGGATTTGGGTGGTTGGCCATTGTTGTCTGCATTCGGATGTAGGATTCTTTGAGGACCTCCGCTACTTCCGGTATTTCAAGATCAGCATGTAGAACTGTGTTGCGAACATACCACGGTGCATCGGTGATGAGTCTCATGACACGATTTTGAGTAGTTTGTATCCTGGTTATGTGGCTTTTAGCAGCTGAACCCCATAGGCCACAATCGTACTGGCAGATCGGACGTATCAGCACCAAATATAGCAGGCTTTTTACTGATAAAGCATGGGGTGAGCGGTGGTCGAGGAGACACTTCAAGTTTGTTATTCTCCCGCGAGTCTTCGCTACTAGGTGCTGGACATGATGGGACCATGTTAGCTTCGCGTCAAATATTAGTCCTAAGTATATAATTGATTTTAATATTACTAATGTATTTTGACGTCTACCCAACAAACTTTACTCTATACTTATAAAATTGAGTCGGAAATTCCTGTTTCGCACTTTTCTTACTGAAAAAAGGCCAAGGAATCTGAATTTCACGTTATTATTGAAAAATTCGTCAAAAAACACGGTCGAAAATAGCAATTTGGAAAAAAGTCGATTAAAACTTTAAATTGCTATATCTCGGAATAGGTATATCCAAAGTTCAATGTTCGCAGCTTGAAATTTTTGTCATGATCTCTACTTTAAGAATATATATGGATTTCTCTGGGGACAAAGATCCTTTAAGTGATTATAAGCAAAAACTTATAATTTTTGACAAAGTAACCTTTTTAATTATTCAGATTCCTTGGCCTTTTTTCAATAAGAACAGTGCAAAACAGGAATTTCCGACTCATTGTATGATAAGTATAGAGCAAAGTTTGTTGGGTAGACGTCAAAATACATTAATAATATTAAAATCAATTAATGCTGTACATTTAATACATCTATGAAAAAGCATTCAAAACTTGCATTCAGCTTTATTTTGGCTGCTCAATAACAATATTGCCTTAGTTTTCGATAAAAAAAATCCGCCTGTGACAAGTCCTGTCGTGTTGGTGAGAAATTACCCATATTTAATTTTTTAAGATACCCAAATACCGACATTTCAACTTGTTACACCCTGTATACTTATAGTATTACTCTATCGTCAGCCATACTATATTTTCGTGGAATTAGATAATATATAATATGTCAATGTAATGTAAATGAGCTATGTAAGGTACTCATTGAAATTTTAGACAATCGGTCGATTGATTTTAGAGGGATAGCAAAAACTTAATCAGTTCGGATAAAGTTCTTTTTCTAAATTTCGCCTTCAAAAAACTATTTTTGTTGTTTTATATATGACAATTACAACTATAACATACATATAAACATATATAATGTACATAATATATTATATTGTAATTATGAGGGCGCTGGTAGCTCAGTGGTATGCGTGCTTGTCTCAAAAGGCTCAAGATCGTGGGTTCGAAACCCGACCGAGGCCCTTAGTTTATTTTATCTAGGAGGTAAAATAAACTTAAGCACTCCGTCCTTCGAATGGGACGTTAAGCGATGGTCCCGAGCCTGTACGATGTCAGGTACTCGAGACCCCTGCCCTAGGTGAATAAAAATTTAGGGTAGGCAAAATTTAGGTCTCCCATTGTAGAGTCAGGCTCATGTCCACCATAGTGACGAAAAAGCGCTCTGGTAGTAGGCGATATGACCTCGTAGTTAAAGCCCGTGCATGAGTCATAAAACCTAACCTATTGTAATTATATACTATAGTATGTAGAGAGCGCCAGTAGCTCAGGGAGCGTACTAACTAGCCTATAGAGCTCAGTTCAAACCCTGGCTGAGACACTTAGATTTTTTTTTATCTGGAAGATAACAAAACTTTGAGCACGCCGTCCTTCTGAGGAGACGTTAAATAGTTGTCCTGAGCCTATGTGATATCAGATAATCATTAATGACCTCTAACTAAACCTTGCTAAACAAAATTTAGAACTCCCTCAGAAGAGCTGAAGTCCTGGAGTGGCCTAAGATAGGAAGGCCGCCCAGCGGCAGCTCTAGACGAAATTTTAAAAACAATGTACTGATAACTCAAAATTCTAATAAATCACTGTGACTCGCCTTCTAAAACTACTTTTTAAGTCCCAATTAATTTGCTCCAAGTGGCACTTTCTTATCACAATCTGCAAGATACCATCTATTTTTCATGTTCAACAAGCCTATACTGGGAGCTGATCCACGTGCGTCTAAGTGCGAGGACCTGTTTCATCTCGCCTATATTAAAAGTCACTAGAATTAGGTCGGGGAGTCTTAAAAATATACAGAGAGACCCTTACGTAACAAGGCAGTCTAGTAACTGGAAAGTTCCATCTAAAAACATTAGTGGAATTTTGTCGAAAGTGAAACTTACAGGCAAAAATACGAAGAGAGAGTGTGAGAAGGTCACGGTTGGAGAAGGAAAGTGTGCTTCTTGGTCAGAGCTGATAGATAGGTCAGCAGCAGTAGACTATCCGCTCCTAACGCTCTTATTAATATTATTATTATTATTACTGTTTTTTATTATGTTTTTATTTATACACAAAAAAAAAATCTTAATACAGTAAAGGGATAAACAATGTAAATAATAAAGGGTAAACTATATACAAAATAATAATAATGGAATAACTTAAATAAGAGCAATTTAATTAAAATGAAAAATAAAATTATGTGCTAATGATAAAATATTGGTATACAAAATAACAGAAAATATCACAAAATAAAAAATAATTATAATGTAAAATAAAAAAAAAACACTGAACCATATTTTTTTTTTTTAATAAGCATGTAAATTATTTTTCATTTTAATTAAATTGGTCTTATTTAAGTTATTCGATTATTATTATTTTGTACATTTTACCCTTTATTATTTACTTTGTTTATCCCTCTACTGTATTATTAATATTTACTTTTTTTTATCCCTTTACTGCATTATTATTATTTACTTTGTTTATCCCTCTACTGTATTATTAATATTTACTTTTTTTTATCCCTTTACTGTATTATTATTATTTACTTTGTTTATCCTTCTACTGTATTATTAATATTTACACTGTTTATCCCTTTACTGTATTCAATTTTTTTTTTTTTTTTTTTTTTTTTTCTGTGAGGGTGGTGGAAATCTTATCATGTTTACCAGACGGAACTGGGCCCGCCTCGGTTCTCCTCATTTCGGAGACTGAGAAGATACCCCCGAGAATCCGCACTCCGGGGTTATGCCGGTTTCGCCTACTAGAAACCAGCCTCCGCTCGACTCTCTCGGCCCGGGACCGTTATCACATTTTTTCAGGCCGGGGATCACTTGTTTTGACACAGTACGTCAGCACCTGTTACTGTATTATTATTTTTTATTTCTCTACTGTATTATTACCTTCCTACGTTATTACTATTTATTATACTCTTCACTCTGTTACGTATATTCTGTTATCGTTTTTCAAATTGCCATTCAAATGTATAAGTGTGTGTACCGATTGTAAATAATCTTGACAAAATAAAAAAATAAAAAAGTAGGATCTTTATTAGTTAGTTATTGTGACTCATACTCGGGCTTTTACTACAAGGTCATATTGTTACTACCAGAGCGCCCTTTCGTCGCGCTGGCGGACATGAGCCCGATTCTCCTGTGGGAGTAATAAATGTTCCCTACCTAGGTTCATTCACTTGGGAAGGGGTCTCAAACAAGTACCTGACATTGTACAGGCTCAGAATCGTCGCTTAACCGAAGGACGGTGTTCTCAAGGTTTTCTCACCTCCCATACAAACAATTTGAATGCCAACCAGAGCTACGATAGTGCTCTAGTAGTATGACCTCTCAGTTATAATAACTAAGCCTGGGCATGAGTTACAATAACTAACACTGGTTTATAAAAATGCTGAGTGAGAGACTGGCAACAATATGATCAGATCATCTGCGATGCCGTTGTTGTTCAGATGCAGACGTGGACGTACTGGATATATTATAGTTACATGGTTATGTCACTGGCGTGGTTGTATGTCGAACATGTACACGTATTAAGTTTTCTACGTGCAAACGTTAATAACACGGAAGAACGAGTAACAAGTACTTACACCATGGGACTCATTGCAGAGCCACACGAACTCTGCGATCATTTCAGTAGTACTCAACACAGATTACCTGCAGCTCATTACTTGCCCCCAGTAAAAGTAGGCCACGCCATACTTGCCTCACCAAAAACATTGCGGATACGAAATATACTTAGTAACGCTTTAAGTTAGTATAGTAAGCAAGAAACATTGGGTCCTCAAAAATGTGTTTCTCCTATTATGTTCCTTGCGTATAGTGCGCAATTCGAAAAACATAAGACCATAGGACAAGTTTGGATACAAAAATTAGAGAAAAAAGTTGTTGGTGAATCACCGGCTATTTACTTCCCCAGCACGAAATAATTAATTACGTTTCTGCTCTCCCTCCAAAGCCAATTGACTGCTAATGCTAAAACTCAATATTCTGTATATCCAGTGGTTTCTGAATCTCATACTAAATTTTGATACATTCATTACATCGGCAGTTATTAGTACTTTTGATTTGAGCCCCGCCTATCATCTCCCTATCCTATCGGTTGATTCAACTGAAAATTTATAGGTGTCGTCCTTAGAAGGGTTGAAATTCATAAATGAAATTTTCTGTCGATACATTCATTACATTAGTTATTAGAGTTTTGTGTTATGCCCCTCCCCCCGGTCAATTTAGCTGAAAATAGGTGTCGTCCTTAGAGGTTTCTGAATACACATATAACATTTTGTGTCGATACATTCATTGTATCGGGAGTTATCGTGTGTTCACAGACACATAAATTTTTTTATTTATTTTTGTAATCAGGGGTTAGGAAAACATGAAATTCCGTTGAAAACTCAAAACTTTCCTATTACATAATATCCCCTATACTTCATAGAGATGGGGAAGTAAAATATATGTGATTTGGCCAGACTTTCTTATACCAACTGCTATTGTAAGGATCACTATCCCTCCACAAATTCATTTCCTACCAGCTTACTGGATATATGAAAATTCATTGTGCATCGTAATTCTGAAAGTAACCTTTATATCTGTGGCCACAGGGAATGAATTGGTAAGTCTAAATTCGTAACTTTTCAGAGCAGCACTTTTTTACTTTTGAATTAATCGTGTAAATCCAGTTTTTGCAATAAATAAATTATATTTGCATCATTATTAATCACATACCTTCTAAATCTATAGAAGTGAATGAAAATGAATATTGTTAATCCTTTCTTGGATTTTCCCTTAGTTACTTAATCATTCCCCATCACTTACCTAATTATTGACCATACTTGCCTAATTATTTACCATACTTTTTGAAATATTCGTGAATGATGCCTCTCTAAAGTTCATTTAATCGAAAACGCCCTCTTCACTTGAAATAGTCTGCCATAGTGAATAAATGGTTAAATTCAGTCATCTCGTGAATGATTCCTCAAAGAAGTAAATTAAGTTGATTTAACCGAGAACATAAACATTTTGCTAGATACCAAGAAACCCACATCTTTATAATTCCGAAAGTATTAGAGTCCTGAGCTCCCACTCCTTCACAGTGCGCAGATGGCTTGGGAGATGATCACAGTACACTTAAATCATTTTGGCCACTTTACGACTTAACAACTTATCCCCTGTGACCATAGATATATACAGTAAAGCTGGAATGAAATGTACAAAAGTAGTTGGTATTAGAATAAATATTTTTGTTCTTTATTTTTTTTTAATCATTTTTAGTTAAAAAAAAACTACCTATAATAAAGATACTTTAAAATCCGTTGTTATGAGATACAATAGAATAGAATAGAATAATTTTATTTGTCGGCGTTTAGTGGCCAAGATCTTTTACGCCGTACAAAAGGATGAAATTATTCAGATGAGGCGACTTGATTTCATTGCGGATAGGACGGCTTCTATGGTCGAGTTGCCATCTCCTAGCAAAGGTAGGAGAGCTAAGATGTTTAAACATCAAAACAGATTGGGACTGGGCCCCCTTTGCCTACGCGACACACTGAAGGAAGGTCTGGAAAGTTCTTGTTCAGGGGACTAGCTAATGTTTCAGATGTAACATCTGCCTTTATATAACCTGGGTTGAGAGGTCTCGAAGTTTCCACATAAGGAACCATCACTCCCCATCCTCCAAGATCTAGGAAGTTCCCAGGATCTTACTGTCTATAGACGACCCAATTAATTATATTCCTCTCAGAGGCTAGCTTTATCTAATAGGACTGAGAAACAAATAAAATCCACTCATTCAGAATGGAAAAAAACGTCATGAGTAAAATGTACTTCCCCAGCAAGAATTAATCAATTAATTTCCGTTTCGGCGAAAACAAAATTTTGACTTACATAGTGACTTCTGAATCGTCATACTAAATTTTGTGCCATATTCATTACATCGGCATTTATTAAGGTTTTTGAAATTTCTGAGAAATTAAAAAGTGCCATCCTTATGAGATTTTGAATTTAAATATAAAATTTCATGTCAATACATTCATTACATTAGCAGTTTTTGAATTGAGTCCTCCTTTGATCCCTCCTTCCTCATTTTGTTTATTTTAAATCAATTTTTTATCTCTCTGAAGCTGTTACCCAAGAAAAAAGTAAAAAAAAGCCTGTTTGTGTGGCTCTGGACACGTTAACTCCCCATAGAAAATTCAATAATAATTATTATTTTTGAAAATTCAATAATTATTATTATTTTTGAAAATAAAATAATATAAAATTATCACACTGACACAAAATGTTATGTGTTCCGAGGACCTCTTAAGGATGACACCTTGATTTTCATTCAAGTTGATGAAAGGAAACGGAGATAATAATAACTGATAAGATAATAACTAGATAATAACTGCCGATGTATTGAATATATCTTATAATTTTATATGCAATATGAAATTCTTTAGTTTTTTTTTTTTTTTGCTTTATGTACGGTGCATATTAGCCATGTCAATGTGATATCTAGTTATTTAACAACATCCATGGCCCCGGGAAATACGGATATACGAAATAAAACTCACTCCCTGACTTCGGGGATTCGAACCCTCAAACCATGGTGAGACCATGCGACCAAAGCCCTACGCTCTAGCCCGCACGGCCACCATGGCCCCCAAAATTCTATACTTAAATTGAAAAGTCCACAAGGACGACACCTTGTTGCCTTGAAATCCGCCGAAGAGTAAGGGGAAGGAGGCACATCTCAAAAACCATAACAACTGCCGATGTAATGAAAAATGTGCAATGAGGATTCAGAACTCTCTATGTCAGTCTACTGTTGATAACAGACGGTTTTGGAGGTAGAGCGATAAACTGAATAATTCATGTGAGATGTTCTGGAACGAGATATCTCATAGAAATAAGAAAACGTTGTCTTCCCACTGTTTTATTTTCAACCAGAATCGGCTATCAACGCCATTGCGTCATTAGTTACAGGTCTATGAATAAATATACAATATAAATATGGAGAAGTAACTAGCAAAACAGCGAAGCATCAGGGTACAGACACAAAACTAAATAAAACTACTTAAGGTGAGGTGTCTAAAGGAACACTGGCTACTAGCTCAAAGGGAATACGAGGTTTATATTCACTCTATTTACATGTAAGTATAGGTAAAGTATTTATTTGCATGTATATAGAGTGAGTGTATAAACCTCATATCCCCTCCTCTTTGAGATATCAGCCAGTGTTCCCTTAGGCACCCCAATATACGGGTAGGGTAAGCAAGTTTTATTTCATTTTATTACTTTGTACTCTTATCCCATGTCAATCCAGTTGCTCAACTATTGTCATCCCTTCCCATCCAGATAATCCCCTCCGAAGACTGAGGCGGCGCTGGCCGAGAGACCTGCTACTGAAGCAAAAATATTTAGGGAGTGCCGGTGATGACCAGCTTCTCCCCTCATGTAATTCTCTTACCTTCAACTTTTTCTTGGCCTGCCTCCACTGCTGGACAGTGATTAGCGGGCGAGAAAGCAGGGGGGATCACTCGAGCCCCCGCGGTCTTCCCTGCCCCCATTTAGTTGGAGGGATGGGGATGAAAGAGAACCGGGGGTGTTTCGAGTTGAAGGGCTTTCATGTTCATTTTATTGTATCTTTATTATTATTTTATTTTATTTTTATGTTTATGTTTATTATTATTTAAATTTAATATTTTCTCTTTGTTTTGTACATATATTATTTGCATTTTTTTTTTTTTTTTTTTAAATATATATTTTAATGTTTTGTCATTTATCAAATTTACTCATGGTTTATACCGATTGTAAATATTCAAAAAAAGAAAAAAAACTTTGTACTCTAATGCTTTAAAGTTTTTGCTAGTTACTGCTCATTATTTATATTTTGGTTGTATTCATAGAAGTGCCACTGATGATGACTCAATTGCTTTGAAACGCAGTTCTGGTAGTTGGTTATTTCGCTCTGGGGAAGTACATTGGCGATGATTCACCAACTTTTCAAACAGTTATCCTATCATAGAACCCCACTCAATATGTAATTTCTTGAAGTCGTAACAATACTCAATCTCTATGATCAGTTATTCTAAATGACTATCTTTCTAGAATAATATCTAGTCTTCTTCAACAAAAAACGTGACTCTTTCTTCTCTTTGGCACAACGAATTTGCACCAGGAAGACCGCCTTACTGAGAGTCAGTAGTAACCTTTGGACTTCTTTTGGGTGATCTAAATTGTGTGCTGAGCGTATTTTTGAAGCATATAAGGCAATATGAATTACTAGACTTTCTCCAGGTTAATTAAAGAAATTACATATATAATGAACTATGTAACAATGACGTTTTTTATTACCTTCCTTATACCTGAGTATAAAACAGGTATTTTAATCGTGCGAAAATCCGAAAACCAGTTTTCAACGGATTTCACGTTTCAAAGTTCCCTAATTATGGTCGTTTTGAAACCCATTTTTGTAAACGTTTACTTGATTTACGCGAAAACAATTAGTCCTATCGGAAAATTGGTACCATCGAAAATGCCCTTCATTAAATTTCAATCACTAATATGTCCAAAGATTTGAGATAGGATCAAAGAAACTAAAGTTATAGCGCCCCGAAAATGTAAAATAAATGTATTTATTATTAGTAGTTTTTTAAGTAAAAACGAAACGCTTACAGATCACTTTCTCTTTCCCTCCCCTTTTTCAGAATCTTTTCATACAAACATTACTGGGTATATGAAAGTAATGAGTTGGTTTCAGTGTTATTTTTTGTTTATTGAACAATTTAATTCTGAGAGTGACTTCCTTATACGCATTAATCCAGTATGAAATGATCTTGAAAGGGGGGAGAGTGATCTGTAAGCGTGGTTAGTACAAGAAAGTCCTGGACACATAACATATATTTAACTTGTCTATAGTTCTTCCACCACAGCTAATTTACCTTTGGCAGGAACCAATTATCTGGGTGATCGTGTAGCGTCACCATCATGGTGGTGAGTGGCTAGCCACACCAACTGGTAAACATCATGGACTTGCCTATAGTTTGTAGACCAAACTTGATATGACTGAAAAACAATAGTTGTCATGTTGTGGATTCACATATAAAATTTTGTGTCGAAACATTCATTCTGTAGGGAGTTTTCGTAGAAACACAGACTTGCTTTTTCCAAATTTGGAATCTAGAAGTCGGAAAAATTGCCTTGAAAACTCCTCATCGAATTTTTGACCGATAACATACTTCCCTTATACTTTGTATAGTTGAGGAAATAAAAAAAAAAAACAATCGCCTTCCTCTTTATTTTTAAACATGTTTACTTTATTATTATGAATATATACAAAGTTTTATTTTAATTTTTATTTATATATATTTTTTAAATAATTGTTTTGATAAAAAAAAAACATTTACAATATTTTAATCCATAGAAAATTCTCTGACACACTAATCTCCAACAGAGTGACATATTAAAAGAAAAAAAACCATTTGATCTTTTATCGAATGTATATAAGACTTTCAATACATTTGATACTAATAACTAAAGTATAATACAATAATCACATAGTGATCAATACATATGACATGAAACGACAAATTAGTTAAATACTAAATTCATTTTTCTTTTGGCGCACAATTTTAAAGCCTCATTCGCCCTTTTTCTAATAACTACATAATTTGTAAGACATTGATGAAACATTTCATGAACACATATGATTCATTACATTTCAAATTGTAACATCACCGAGTTTATTGAAAGAAATATCTGTGAAAGTATCTGCTAGAGATATTGAAGAAAATACCAACGTTCCGTTATTAATATTTTTTATAGTGCTTTATGATTATTTGAGAATGGCTTGTCATATCAAAATTACTCTAAACATAAATTGGAGGGCTAAAAATCACGGGTTCGAAATCCGGCCGAGGCCTTTAGATTTTTTTTATCTGGGAGCTAAAAAAACCTTGAGCACATCGTCCTACGGTGATGCCGAGCCTGTACGATGTCAGTCTCTTGGTAAAGACCCCTATCCTGGTGAATAAACATTTAGGACTCCCACAGTATGGGATCATGTTCACCAGAACGACGAAACAGCGCTCTAACTATAAATAACTAACTATAAATTTGAAATGAACACGAAATTAAGTTCTTTGTAGGTACCTATGCACTTTTAACAAAAAAAAAAAAAATGGAGGTTCTCATGAAAAATTGTGTATCCTCAACTGATTTTTCTAAATAGAAATAAAATGCCGGCATTTAAAATATATATAAAATTAGTATTTCTTTAAATGTCTCTAGTAAGAACTATCAAGTACATTATTTTAAATAAAGTCGCTGTTGGTCAAATGGTACATAGAATGGATCATATATTGTTGAAATTACATACATTATTAGTACCAGTTTATATAGTATATTTTTAAGAACAATACGCCCAAAAGAATTCAATGAAACTTAATTTTGCTCTAATTGGGTTATTCTCTATAGGCACCTAACACAAACCATGAGGCACCTAATACAAACCAGATACAAGTGATCTGAAGTAAGGAAAATGAATGAATTATTTTTGTTTCTCTAGCTTGAGTGCAATAGACGTTCTAACATTTAACCTGCACTCAACATGTAAATATTTTAGCAGTTCCTTGAACTTAGGCAATTGATTCATTTGACATATTAAAATATACTAATAAATGAAAATTAATTGTAGTTTACAATGAGCCTCACACGCAAACTCAAACGTTATGTTAATTAATGATATAGCTTTGGTATCAATAGACTTAAATTAAAGAAATTTTAACATTGAGGTAGATAATGTGTGAAAAACCGATATCGACATTAGCAAATAGTTCAATTATACTGCTGTTAGAGCCATTTCATATCTTAGCTATTCTATACTAAAATATTTTTTTACATACATAAAATCTGAATGACCTTACTCTCATTCAGAAGGCCGACAAAATATATGACTTACTATAAAGTAAATATTTGTAGACTACTACACCATCTACAGAGTAAATTTGTACCAGTTTTCCTCGTAGCATATACTGAGCAAAAATAAATAAAAAATATAGTAAATTGCGAAATTGGATTCGCATTTTGATTGACAAATAATATATGTTACAAATGAATTAAGGATGATGAAAAGGAATGCCCCAATCTTCACGAATCAAATCCGCAGCTTTTTCGCCTATCATGTAAGCAGGAGCTTGCGTATGCCCTCCAGGTATGGTGGGCATGATACTGGCATCAGCTACCCGAAGACCTTGAACCCCAAGGACCTTGAGCCTGTGGTCGACCACGGTACCCATCTTACAGGTACCGCACTGGTGGTGCCACTGCGTCGTGATGGTCCGGATGGTACACTCCCAGTAAGGATCTGATCCAAAGGGCATGTGACGACACCCGGGGAAAGGCGTCGAGATCAGCCGAGCTCCATACTTCTTGAATTCAGGTGAATTTCCTATTTCGACGGCGGCTTTTAGACCCTCCACCAAAACGTCAACGTCTTTCCTTTTTTCAAGGAAATTGTTGTATATCCTCACTTTACTCAGAGGATTGTTGTTTCGCAATCGGACGAAGCCACGGCTCTCTGGATAGAGAAGCATTGGCCAAACGCTAAAGGCGTCTTGCCCGTCGAATGCTCTATACACGCTGTCGTATATCTCATCACTGAAGCCGAAGGAACGCCGAAGATACAGTCCTTTGTCTGTGTTTATACCTGAAGATATAAAAAGTAACTCAAGGTCTGGATAATCCTCGGTAGAGTTTGAATATTTGCTCTTCAAGTACGCAATTCCTTCGGCACCAAGACTTGTCAAAACGCCATTTTTCCTTGCCAAGAAATCCGCAACATTTTTAAAGGTATTCGATATTATCCGCAAAGGGTTTATACCAACAGGCTTGTCAATCACAAAGGATAAACCATGCATTCCAACATGTTCTTGAAGATTGTCACCAACAGGAAGATCTCGAAGAACTGGAATACCCATTTCATACAAATGATCAGCAGGACCAATACCTGACAGCATGAGAAGTTGAGGCGAATTAAAGGCCCCAGCAGCGATAATCACCTCTTTCTTAGCAAAAACTCTCTCCGTCTTGCCATTTTTCATATACTCAACACCAAATGCTCGAAATGTCTTCGGATCAATAAGAATCCTAGTTGCCCTAGACTCAAGTCCAACTTGAAGATTTCGCCTAGACAGTATCGGTCGAACGAAAGCGGTTGCAGCACTAACACGTCGGCCATTCTCCATAGTCGCTTGGATCTGAGAAAAACCAATGTGACTGTAAGGATTGTTGTAGTCGACAGTTTTAAATCCAAACCGTTTCCCGGCTGCTAGAAACGATTTAAAAAGTGGCGTTGTGTACGGAGGATAAGCGACGGTTAAGTTCCCTTTTTTTCCGTGAAATTTCGATTGTCGTAGTTCTTTGATGAGGATTTTTTCAGACCGCAAAAAATATGGAAGCACATCATTGAAACTCCAACCTGGAACAAAGAAACAAAAAAATAAAAATGTAGTTTCATATATTAAAATGTATATATTTTGGATAATTTCAGAGAGAATTTAAAGAATAAATGAAAAATGTTAGAACAACTACATATGTATCAATAAATAATTCAGAGAAAACGTAAAGTGGGAAAGTATTCTTAAAAAAATAACCAAAGCAGAACAGAGAAAAGTTTACGTCACAGATCCCACTGTTTTGAGTCAATTTAATCCATTTCAGTTCCTTGAGAAGATTTTATATCTAGGTAAACCATTAATTATAGAAGGGAGACTACGTTTACTAAGAACCCGAGTAACTACAACTATTACTAAATTATATTTTACATCTACGTAAATCATTAATTATAGAAGGGAGACTACGTTTACTAAGAACCAAAGTAACTGCAACTATTACTAAACTATATTTTACATCTAGGTAAACCATTAATTATAGAAGGGAGACTACGTTTACTAAGAACCCGAGTAACTACAACTATTACTAAATTATATTTTACATCTACGTAAACCATTAATTATAGAAGGGAGACTACGTTTACTAAGAACCCGAGTAACTACAACTATTACTAAATTATATTTTACATCTACGTAAATCATTAATTATAGAATGGAGACTACGTTTACTAAGAACCAAAGTAACTGCAACTATTACTAAATTATATTTTACATCTAGGTAAACCATTAATTATAAAAAGGAGACTACGTTTACTAAGAACCCGAGTAACTACAACTTTTACTAAATTATGTTTTATTCAAAAATTACATGAGGAAAATTTTTTAAGATAAACTGCTCCACAAAAAAACTATTATAAGAGAATCTTCGATATTAGAGGAGGTCTCAACACAAAAATTGCCAAAACTGCCGATGTAAATGTATCGACATGAAATTGTATTTAGAATTGAAAATCCCATAAGGAAGACAACCATTAGGTTTACACCAAATAGCTCGTAGGGAAGGGGATGAGGGGAGGCTAGTCAACTCAAAAACCATAATAACTGCCGATGTAACGAATGTATCGACACTAATTTTTTTTATGAGGACTCAACCTATTGGTTTTGGAGGGAGAGCAGAAACATAATCAATCAATTCTTTTGGGGAAGTACATTGCCGGTGATGTCGACTTATTTTTTTTATATGTCTGTAGTATATTAGAATTACCTAAAAAAAAAAAAAAAAAAAACTTAAAAAAAACAGTTTTTTTTCTCTAAAATGAACGATTGAATTAATTGACTGATATTACTATGTACAGATACTTTATATAACCTGTGCTCATGAACTCGTGTCTAATTGATTTTTTTGTATATTACCTTCAGAGTGTAAATTATGAAGAAAAAATTAATTACATAATTTATTTCTTGTATACAACTCGGTAAAAATTGAAAGGCACCGTACAATTTCTACAAGTAGCGATAACTCATTAATATTTTCTGGCTTCTAATTATTTTATTCTGGAAGACAAATTCCAGAGAACGAGATACGGTTCAGTGAGCCCTTATGAGCCTAAATGTCAAATACTTATTGCTTCCCTGGCCCAGACATTTAACTTCTACAGCTATACGAAGTATAGAGAAAGTTATGTAATCGATTAGAAACGCAATTTTGTGTTCTCAACCGAATTTCATCCAAAAACGAAAAAAAAAAAGTCGGTGAGCACAACTCCTGATAAAAATGAATGTATCGACATGAAATTTTATATATGTTCCCAGAACCCTATAAGGAAGACACCTAACTATTTTCATCCAAAGGGCAATGTAGGATCAGAGTAGGACTCAACTCAAAAACAACACATACTTTAGTATGAGGTTTCAGGAGCTCCTACTAAGTGAACTATTGATTTTTAGCCCAAACGGTCTTTGGAGGAAGAGCGAAAACTTAATTGGTTAATTCGTGTTGGGGAAATACGATGTCTACTGCAACACCATAGTCGGCAAGCATGAGGTTGGCAGAAAGACAAAACTCTACATCTTCAAGGATATCCTACCTCCCAACCCTTCTCTATGGCAGTGAGAGCTGGACGGTCCTGGACAAGCATGCCAGTCAAGTGACTACTGCAGAAATAAGATTCCTCCGCAGAATTGTCGACAAGACCCGGATAGAATGGAGACTTCATGGAGAAGAGGTAGCTCGGCTAATTCGGACATGAAATCAGAATGAATGAAGTACAGCATCTGGAGTAAATAAAGAGAATTGGACAGCAAAGGGGCAAGACCATGGCTGAGATGCGCAACCTCGCCACGGACAGGCAGCGGTGGACAGAGGCTCCACGCCGAGAGGGAGACGGAGAAAAGAAAAGAAGAAGAAGTACAATGTCGGTGATTCACCGATGACTTTTATTTTTTCTAGTTGAGTTAGTTGTGACTATGTACGGGCTTTAACTACGAATCATAACCTACTACCAGAGCGCTCTTTCGTCGCTCTGCTATAAATGGGCCAAGCTCTACTCTGGCAGTCCTTACTTTGATTTATTTAGCTGGGATAGAGAACTTTAAGCCACTCGAGACAATAGTGTAACGTCCCACCCGAAAGACGGCATGCTTAAGGATTGTTTTACCTCCCGGATTAAAACCCCAAGTGCCTCGGGCACCCATTTCGATCCCTTCTGGCTAAAGATTACAGAACATAACACTGGTCTACGTCATGGAAAACAATTTGGAATAGAGTGAAATAAACGATCATCAGTGAATCCCTAATGAAGTACATCCCCAACAATAATTAAAATATTACATAACTTTCCGTACACATCACTTAGCAGAGGAAGTAAAAACCTTGTGGCAATCTATTAATCAGCAACAGTCTGCTCTGAAATTTCGATATTAACACTTGATAATTCTACATTCCGCTATCAATACCTGAAAATCATTGTAGTTCAATTGAATAATATTATGATACGATAGTTAGTGAAAGTCATATTGCGTCAGATTCGATATATCGATAGGCGTGGGTGGAACAGTCAGAGGGGATTAGGTTAGGTTTAATGACTCATGCCCGGGCTTTAACTACGAGGTCATATCGCCTACTACCAGAGCGCTCTTTCGTCACTCTGGTGGACATGAGCCCGACTCTACTTTGGGAGTCCTAAATTTTGCCTACCCTAAATTTTTATTCACCTAGGATAGGGGTCATTAACGAGTACCTGACATCGTACAGGCTCGGGACCATCGTTTAACGTCCCCTCCGAAGGACGGCATGCTTAAGTTTATTTTACTTCCCAGATAAAATAAACTAAGGGCCTCGGTCGGGTTTCGAACCCACGATCTTGAGCTCAGAAGACAAGCATACATACTACTGAGCTACCGGCGCCCTCGTGAGAGGGGATTAGGGTGGAGGCTTAACGTAAAAACTCTAATAACTGCCGATAGAATGAACACAAAAATCGATACAAATTTCATATGTGTGACCAAAACCTCATAAGGACGACACTTAACAATTTTCAGCGGAATTGGCAGAAAGGAAGGGGAGATCAGAGGGGCTCAACTCATAAAACCCAATAAATACCGATACAATGAATGTATCGACATGAAATTTAATATTTAAAGTCAAAACCCAATGAGAACACCTGTCAAACTTCAGCGATATCAGCTGATGAAAAGATTCAGAGGGGCAAAATTCAAAAACCCTAATAACTGCAGATGCAATGAATGTATCGACACATAAGTATGAAGACTTAGGAGCCCCTTTGCAAGTCAACTGTTGAATATTAGAGTAAACGGTCAACTGGTTTCGGAGAGGGAAAGAAAAGTTAATTGATTAATTTGAGTTGGAGAAGTACACTGCTGGTGATTTGCCGACGACATTTTTTCAAAATGCAGCAAAAAAAACAAAAAAAAATATATTCAACGAAATATTTTTTCCCAAAATCCTGCGGGTGGAACCGCTGTCCTTTTTCTCCACTCACAAGCACCCAGACACCTGGAGCTGTGAATAATGATTACCCAGAGATAACCATCTACATTCAGTTTTGACTCTCCATATGGCCAATTGCCTACTTACTGATGTTGGAGCTGAATGGTTTAGATTGTATCTGATACAAGAAGTGTGGACTTGACTCCTATACCAGTCATTATGTACAAGTGGATAAAGCCATGTACCAAATGGAGTGAGAAGAAGGTGAGAGGTCCAATCTCGATCATTTTACTTCCCCAGAGAGGAAGTTGTGTAATCGCTCAGAAATTTAATGTTTTTCGATTTGCAAAAATAAAAAATAAAATGTCTGTCTGTTTGTGTTAGTGAACACGATAACTCCCGATAAAATGAATATAACGACACAAAAGTTTATTATATGTATACAGAATCCCATACGGACGATACCTATTGATTTTCAGCCAAATCGGCCAGAGGGAAGGGAAGATCAGAGGAAAAGGTCTCGACTTAGAAAACCTTAATAACTGGTGATGGAATGAATGAACCGACAAGAAATTTACTATGAGGGTTCAAAAGCCCTACTACTGATTTTTAGTGCAAACGGTCCACTGGTTTTAAAAGGCAGCCCCGCCGCAACATATATCATTGCCCTAGGCGAAAATCTACCTTGCGACTTCTTGTAATTCAATTGTATTTTTCGGGCTTTAGCATTAGCAAATTCTTTAATTACATCCTTGAAATTTATGTCCTTGGCCAGTTCGTTTTCTATTGCAAGAACAGCAAGAGCATGGAGTCTTTCTTGTGTCATAGTTGATCTTAAATATGTTTTTATTAATTTCAATTTGCTAAAACTCCTTTCGCAACTGGCTACTGATACTGGAATCGTTAAAAGTATGCGTAACGCAATCCACAAGTTCGTGAATAAGTCGCAAGTATTAGTTTTTTTTTTTTCAATTCTTTCAATCAAGGTCAAAGAGTCAACAACTCTTGTGCCCCTAACATCGAGGCGCCCTATCGCCCTTCCCGCCCCGCCATTCCGGCGGGGCTGTTAAAAGGAGAGCGAACATTTAATTGATTAATTCGTGCAGGAGAAGTATATTGCCGGTGATACACCGAAGACTTTCTACCTCCCGAGCTATACAATTTATAGAAGAAGTTATATAATTAGTCAGAAATTCCATGTTGAGTTTTCAGAGAAATTTCATGTTTTCCGACCCTCTTGTTTACTTTCTTGTACCTTTAGTACAAGAGCAAAAGTCCGAGATCGAGATTGAAAGGAACTTTGTGAAGGATCTAACTCAAAAAGAGCGCTCTGGTAGTAGGCGACATGACCTTGTTAGTTATAGCCCGGGCAAGAGTCATAATAACTAATTCAGGAACGATTGTAGGTATGAACTTGAAATTTGAAATGAAAGTGATAACTTATATCTGATTATATGACTGATTATATGAGGAAAATTAAGAGTGAACTATGTACATTTTAAAAGATAACGCCTATACTTGTGACATACTCGAAAATTTCTTCAAATAAAATAAAACTGGAAGGCATATTTTATAAGAAACTAGCAGTAATACCTGCTGGAGAAAAGTCAAAGTTCCCCGGGGAACTTTGACTTTTCTCCTAATATCCCTCATTCGAATCCAATTCAATTCTTCAACAGTACATTCATGATGTTATAATTTTCAATTATTCATATGGAATAAGGCTTATAGTCCTTCAACGGCAGACTGCTTTGCAGAGGCGGACACCCCAGCTAGTAAGTGTTTAGGACCCCTGCGCATATTTTATAAACAATGAATTGTCAATTCGATAACAATTATATTATTTTCGTTTCGGAAAAGACAATTATATAGATGAAAAGTTATTATTTGTAGAATGTAAATTTTTTTTCATGAACAAAAAAAGATATAAATGTATTTTTTATACGTGATACATACACGACTTTCTTGATATTCACATGGCAAGTTTAAGGTAAAAACGAAGTCTTGAAGAAAAAACACTTTCTGTGCTCTATAGAATTCAATACAAAACAATTTTACGTCAATTCGTGTAATAACTTTTGTTCCATAAACGAATGAACAGAATGCGGGGGTGGGTACGGGGGTAAGGCAAGGGTAGGGTAGAAAGAAGTCTCAAACATTTTCAGTGCTCTCTAGAATCCAATACAAAAAGGTTTTATGCCAATTCGTGCAATGATTTTTGTTCCATAAACGAATGCACGGAATGCGGAGGTGGGTAAGATAAGGGTGGAATAAAACTATGTTCTAAACCTTCTCGGTGACTCGACGAATATAACTGCTGAACATAAGAACAAAGTTTAGGGGTCTATAAAAGACAAACATACAGACATTAGATTTTATATATACATATAGATAGGAACCGGTGCCCGGTTCGCGAGAAACAAACTTAAAATCGATACATATTTTTTTAGACGATTGCTCGATTTACGCGAAAACGGTTAATCTATCCTTTACAAAAATGTTCCTTATTAAATTTACAATAATCAATATACCCTCAAATATAAAATGACACGAATAGGGGGTGTTTTTTAATTTAAAGAATAACAAGAATTTTTTATATGAAACACTTTTTTACAGATCTCTCTCCCTCCCATTTCCTCCTCTCTAATTCTTTTCATACTGGCATTACTGGGTCTATGAAAGTCCATCTCAGAATTACCATTGCCAAAATTTTACTTTCATATATCCAGTAATGCTAGTTTGAGAAGGAGAGGGTGGTCTATACAAAAGTAGTTGGCATAAGAAAATCCTGTTATGGCCACATCACGTATATTTTCAGAACAAATAGTACACGAGCGGAAATCGCGTAAAAGAATAACTATTATTTCAAAAGGATAGTCAAGAAAGGATCGATGAATCTTATATCAGAACAGATCACTTGTTGATGGACGTTAGGCATCATCGGAATCACAGAGATCAAAAATATTATACAAGATCATTTAAAGTGAGAGTAGTTTTTTTTTTTTTTTTTTTTTTTTTTTTTCGATTAAATAAATTATGAGCACCAGGTGATAGTTACTGCAATTTCAGTGCAAAATACTACAGTTAGCAAGATGTTTCACAAAGCCATAAGCTACACTTCCTTGAAAAAAAAAAAGTGGCGGCTTCAACAGCTGGGGTCAAATCTAATAATTTTAGTTCATCCTCTCTTCCTGTCTGTAGGTGAATTGTAGTACGTAATGTGCATTAAATGTTTCAGACAATACTATTCAATCTAGAGTAAATACAATTTTTAAGGCAAAAGAGGATGACAGTTAGGAAATCCAGAATCCAAATCTCTATCCAGATTTTTTGTTTTTATTTCAGAAAAATATATTGATGCCCAATATGGATATGTGGAAAATCATTTGTTGTAAAAAAATTGTTCATGTGCTCAGATTGCTTCAAATCGTATGAAAAAACTTTAAATAGTAAAAACAACAAATGTTAGTCGAATTATAGACAGCTTCGCCCTGAAAAGAATGACATCTTGAAGGTTCACGTAAGTTCAATAGGATCGTGGGCATCTTTTGCAGAAAATTGAATAATGAAAATGGCTGCAACTGCGCGTTAGGACCCTCCGGTATACTAATCGAAATCAGAATTTCAAAGGAGACTCTTGCCGATTGGTGGAATTTTAGGAGGTTTTTACTTCCCCAGTTATACAAAGTATAGGGGAAATTATGCAATCGATCAGAAATTCGATGCGGATTTTTCAAAGGAATTTCATGATAGTCCTTCCTGATTACAAAAATAAAAAAAATAATTTTGGTAGTTTGTGAATGTGTGTGTGTCTGTGAATATGATAGCTCCCGATAGATTGAAAGTATCGACACGAAATTTTATTTGAGTATCCAGAACCGAATCAAAGTCAAAACTATCTGTTGAGAGCAAACTTACAATTTACAAAACAATCATACGACCAATATGGACATACGGACTAGAACTATGGGGCTCAGCCAACTGCCAAACTTACATTGTAATTAATATATTGACACGAAATGTTATATATAAATTCAAAGCCCTATAAGGACGACACCTATCAATTTTCAGTAAAATCAGCCGAAACCCTTAACTTAATAAGTCCCACTAACAGCCTATGTAATGAGTATATCATGAAATTTTTTATTTGAATTCAAAACCTCATAAGGATGGCACCTATTAATCTTTCGCGAAATCGTTTGAAGGGAAAGGGGGAACAAGAGAAAGAGGGCTCGACTCAAATACCCTAATTGCTGACGAAGTCAAGCATTATGTTTTAACCCAAAGAATAGATTGGGTTTGGAGAGAGAGCGAAAACTTAAATGATTAATTCCTGTTTACTTTTTTTACTTACAGGAAAATAGTAATAAGCTTCAAGTCTATCTTTTATACTTTTTAGATAGTTTAATTTAAAATATTAAAAAAATTCGAAAAATTACCCATTAATACTTTTAGTGGTACTATTAAAGTTGATGTAAGAAGAAGAAGAAGAAGAGAGGCATTCAAGTGCCTTTCACACAAAAAGGTGTTGAGCTAAAGTGAACCACTCCAGGGCTTAGTGGGACATTATTGAAGATCGTGACACTAAGCTCTATCAGGGTCAGAGTTCAAAGCACCCTGTCCATGGGAGCAATGTCCACCACCTTGTGAAGTGTACTGCTTCTCACAAACAGCGGTGCTTTGAGACTTATACTTGTTGATTGACGCTAGGTATCACCGGAATCACAGAGATTAAAAAACATTAAGGCGTAGTCAAGGTCCACGCCGTAGATTTTCCGTGAAAACGTCGGGGATAAAATCATTTTTCATTTTCTTTTCGATGCTGCCGTAGCTCTTGCGTTTGCTTGGCACTAGACTTTTCAGGTTTTTTAAATTCCTTTTGATGCGAACTTTCCTCTGATTTGCGTTTTTTATAATTCCGCGCATATTTACGATTCATATGAAACAACACCTTTAATTTTTTGTCAACTTTCAATTTAATACCGATTTTTACATAATATATTATATTTCAGCGAATATTTATATTGTTTTACTTTGAGTCCTAGTAGTGCTCCTCAAGCTCTTTACAATGACACCCGAATCAACGTCCTATCTAAACGCGTTATCACGCTACACTAATTTCTAATTTTACACAACGCTAATTCGCAGCTATCATCCGCCGGCACCCACACTAGCCCGATAACGTCACAGGCAAAACAAACACTGCACAACAAACAAGTGCAGACATGCTCTATCCATTGTGACCTCAACCGTTGTTGTCGCATTACTAGTCTCGTGGTTATTATCGATTGATATCTGACGGTATTTTGTAACACAAGAAAGTTTGACCGGCTACCACTGCGCTTAACGAGCGAATAGACGTTTTCACGTCAAAATATTATACAAGTGAGAGTAGTTTTTTCAATTAAATTAATTATGATCACCGTTTACTGCAATTTCAGAGCAAAATACTACAGTTAGCAAGAGGTTTCACAAAGCCATAAGCTACACATTTGCATGTGTATATATGTACAGTTGTATATATGTATCTTATTTTAGCTATCACAAACCTATAATTTCATTTATAAAAGAAATTGAACAACAAATTTGAAAGTTTAATTCCTCATACTAATTTTCATATTGTATCTTTATAAAACAACTTTTAATGAAAACAGCAAGTTTTTGAAACTAAAGCAGATATTTACACATCAATTATTTATTTTTATTTTTTTTTACCTCATATCAACTAACTTCCCCTATACTTCGCATAACTGGGGACGTAATATAATTAATTCAGTCTATAATAGGTGTATTATTTACGGTTATAGTAATGGATATTGAAAAAAAAAAGAAATCTTTTCAGTATATTTTCATGGACCATCGCATAGTTTCACTAACTCAAAAAAAGTAAATAGCTGCACGTGACAGCATTCTGTAGGCAATTTTCTGCCACCTTTTGAATATGATTTTAGACAAAATGTGTTATATAAAAAAAATATATATACGTGAGTGAAGCGGTACTCACGAGAATTGATATGTAAACAACTGCTTTAGTTTCAAATTTGCTGTCGTGCACTGATTTTGATTGAAATTTGTTTTATAATGTTGCAATAAAAACAGTAGTATGAGGAATTAAACTTTCAAATTTATTGTTCTTCAATTTCTTTTATACTTGAAATTATAGGTTTGCGATAGCTAAAATAATTATATTTTTTTTAGATTTACACTGCTATACTATTTTCTTTTACCACAAATTTTATTTATTGTTACAAATTTAAGCTATCAAAGCGTCTTAAACTAAACGTTGCTTACCAAAAGATCGTTTTATAGTTGGTAATGTTAATATTTTAGTTAAATTCACTACAACGGTAAATATGATCAATAAATGTTGTAAAAATACAATGTTATATCTAATCATGTTTTTTAAAGTTGTTTTATTGTAATTGTTTTATTATACCTTTACATTCATTCATATGTGACGTAATATATTACACTTTTTTCGATGATCACAATATTAAAAGTACCACATAAAAAGTCAAATGCACCGTCCGACACACACACTTCCACATGGACATCAACGACTCTTACGCTCTGACAAACCCCCTACCGAGAGCTAAGATGTTTACACATCAAAACATTGCCAAAAGTTTACGTAAAGAAAAAAAACATTGCCAAAAGTTTACGTAAAGAAAACAACGGAGGGAATAGGATTTTCCCACAATTTGATCAATGTGGGACAGAGGTCACAACATATCCTTGTGTGGTGTCAAATGAAATTTCACGTGAGTCCAGTCACGAAAAGGCGGAATTTGGACAGGAAACATTCCTTGATTGCGCAGGTCAAAGATTGAAACACTTACATGCGAGCCATTAAGTTCGTATAATCGTTCTCACAAATCAAGTTTAATTGACCGATTTTGATCAACAAAAGTTGAATATGACGAATCAGTTTTTGTTCAAACATTTCAATAGAAACTGATCAACACCAGAACAGTTTTGGCACGTACCTATAATACCTCTGTTCCCATTCCACTTATTTTTATTTGCAAATCAATGAATGTTCTTTTTTCATACATCGTTCTAATTGTTTTAATTTTGTTCTTCATCAGCAATTTCCATTTCTTTAACAATAGAACCCAAATCATTTTGTTTTGCACCTTTATTGTTCATCCAGTCGGTGGTTCCAAAGACAATAATTGTCTTTGTCAATAATTATTATGCTTATGATACAGTCCTAAAAATTTTAGGATCACACTTTCAGACCAATTGAGGCTCATTTTTTAAACTATTTTATACCTAAAAACAAAACACATCCACATCCAGTTGTGATGGAGAATTTGACAGTTCACACGTTTCAAGACAAGTTTCAACTTGAAAGCAAATGGCGAATGACTCATCACTTGAGATAAAGTTTGACTAGTTCCAGCTTTTCTTGATCCACTAAAAAGTTGATCAACTCTAATGAAACAAAGTTTTTCATTCAACTTTTGTTGATCAACTATAATCGGTCAATTGAACTTGATTCGTGAGAACGAACCTTTTGTCAATATGTCAGTACATAGAAGATTATTAGGGTTTTTGAGTACAACTCCCTCCTCTGGTACTCCCTTCCCTTTCCTTCAGGCAGATTCGTCTGAAAATTACTATATGGGGTTTTGAATTTATATAGTCCGGTCCTTGCCGGGGAACCCTCGCCAGCGACTAAATCGACGTTGGCCGCGTGACCTCCTACCTGAGGAGGACCCCTGAGGAGGCGGTGGTGCTGACCAGCCGCTTCATCAAGAGACTCAAGTGATGTGTTTCCTTCTTATTCTGATCATATTTCCTTATTGCGATGTATATTCACAGTCAAAAATTTCAAAATAAATGTGAAAAAAAAAATGTAAAAAATTGAGTGATTTGTAAGCGTGGTTGGTATAAGAAAGTCTTGTAATGGCCAAATCACTTATTTTTTTTAAATATGCGCATTGTCAATAATAAATGAGTAATTACGTGAGGAGTCTATAGGGTGCGTCCTTCCGCTTGTTACGTGGGCCCTGTCAACATTGTTCAGGAAGTATTTTACAATTATCTTCATTCATGCTAAATGCCGATAAATCAACCTATGACCCGTGTGGGGCGATGATTGTCGAACTTTGCAAAGTTCGCTAAATAGCACATTCAGATTGCCAAATAGAATTAAAACAATGGCTCATTTGTCTGCATAGTTAATTCTCGTGAAAGGTCGTGCTCTAACTTCGGGAATTTGACGATCTATTGCCTGTGTTAATTATTAGCTTTATGGTAATCGGCTTTCTACAGGTCGAAACAATCATTAGTACTCATTGAAATGAGTTTTTGAGGCTCGGGGAAAAAAATTGGGAAGAAAAACCCTGGAAAAACGTCGTCTGAGATAATTGCTAAGTTCTTCCCCAGCACAAATCAATAAATGACGTTTTCGCTCTCCCTTCAAAGCCAATCGACTGTTTGGCTATCGTACTAAATTTTGTGTCGATATATTC
The DNA here is from genome assembly GCA_963662175.1 of Aradus depressus. Lineage (NCBI taxonomy): Eukaryota > Metazoa > Arthropoda > Insecta > Hemiptera > Aradidae > Aradus > Aradus depressus. Next base: position 84,490,288 of record OY759214.1, read on the forward strand.
ATTATATCGGCAGCTATTAGGGTATTTGAGTCGAGCCCCCTTCCCATCGACCGACTTCGAAAAAATACCAAGGAGTTTTCAATTTGAATATAAAAATTCATATCGATACATTCATTACATCGGCAGTTATTGAGAGTTTTGTTTTGAGACCCCCCTCTACTTCTGCAGATTCAGCTGAAAAATAATAGGTGTCGTCATTAGATGGATCTGGATACACAAATAAAATTTGATGTCGATACGTTCATTCTATGAGGAGTTTTTCTCTTAAGGCTCCCCTTTTTTCACCGAACTCGCAAAATCCAGTATAAAAAATTAATTTTCCTTACTTAATTCCCAACAATAATCCTCTATTCCGTGCCCTCAATTCAGCCACACTTCACCAACGACGGATTAAGCGTCAATGGCCTAGAGACCTCTTTAGCAGCAGCAGTGACAGTGATTAGTTACAAATGAGAGTAACTCAGGTGAATAGGGAGTGTCACCACTGGGTGATTTCTCCCCTCTTGACATTTTGACATTGCCATTATCTCTCTCTTAACACATTTGCTTGTTGTACATATTTTTTATACAGTTGTAAATATCTGTTTGTAAAGAAAAAAAAAAATTACATTTATAACCGTAAAGTTAGCACTAAAACTAGTCTGCAAATGATAATGTAAAGATGTAATGATAATGTCACAGGTACATATCTAGCTATTCTGTGTTTCTCTATTCATTATATTTCTTAGGTTTAACTGTCGATTGTACTTCATAGATTTAATTGACCTAATAAACCTAAGAAAATATATTAATTTTTTTTTTTAGTTTTGGGCTTTATGAACGGCGCACATCAGCCATCACGTATTAAAGGGCTTTAAAGTATTATTTAGCATTCTTATCATGTCCCAACTTAGTCATTTGCCCAGATTTTTTACTTCCACGGCTAGAAAAGTATAGTAGAAGTTACGTAATCGGTCAAAAAATCGATGCGGAGTTTTCAACGAAACTTCTTTTTTTCTGACCTCTAAATTCCAAATATGAAAAAAAAATTGTCTGTCTGTGTGTCTGTGAACACGACATCTGCCAATAGAATGAATGTATCAATACGAAATTTTATATGTGAATCTAGAACCCTCTATTGTTTTTCAGACAAATCGAAACCTATTTTTTTTCAGACAAATCGACACCTATTTTTTTTCAGACAAATCGACCAAAGGGAAGGGGGGGATTAGGTGAGAGGGTTAACTCAAAAACTTAATAACTGCCGTTGTAATGAATATATCGACACAAAATTCCATATGTGAATTCAAAACCCCTTAAGGACGACACATATTAATTTTCAGCGATATCGGCAAAACGGAAGAGGGTTCATTGTTTAGAATGAAGATTTAGAAGCCACTATTTGTCAACTGTTGAATATTAGCGCAAACGGTCGATGGGTTTTAGAGAAGTTGCGAAAAGGTAATTGATTAATTCGTTCTGGGGAAGTACATTGCCGGTGATGCACCGACGACATTTTAAGACTTAAGTCCCGGTCTTTTGCATGTAACACCTAACAATCCTAATTGGATCCCTACAATACGACGGCACTGATATAGGATATAAAACAGTGCCTGAAATGCGCCGTTAATCCAAATTTGGCTAAAAACCCTCATCTTGCCAAATTCTGTATAAAAGTTCACTTAGATCATCGAATCCTTCCTCTCCAAAATGTCAGTAATTTATTTTATGCCCCATATTCGGACTACAAGGAGAGAACTTAGAGACTATAATTTCAGTCTAACCAGCTGTTGGTGGTGCAAATTGTATATAGAAAACAGCAATTCATTCTCCATTTTGGCAATATGTCGGGTACATTTTCAACCCTTCTCTTCGTTTAAAAGCTAAGAAAGTTATCCCGTCACGTATTTTTTGATAATAATTACATCTGTAGTTGAGAGCTCAACACCCTTTTCTTTTTTATTTCCGAGGTTTATTATCGTTTAGAAAACAATTTTTACAAACTGCAAAAATTTAGACTCACAGATTTTATTATTTTGATGCTAGTCGGCTTTCGACGTTGCCCTCCTCTCATCATGAGGAAGTCTCGTAAAACAATTGGGAACAGGTATAACGTATAGATATAATAAAAAGAATATATACAATTACCCCATCCATGAAGTTTTAACTTTTAATTTTTATATATTCGGTATTTATTGGAGAATTTAATCTTTATATATATTTTAAGGGAGTGTCAGCGCTGGCTGGCTTCTCCCATCAAGTGACGTTGTTATATTGACTTTTTTTCCCCCACATAATATGTAACATAATACGTAAACTCCATATTATTTGCTTATTATTTATTATTATACACATATAAAATTTCGTGTCGAAACATTTATTCTATCGGAAGTTATCGTGTTCACAATTTTTGAGATCAGAGGGTCGGAAAACATGAACCTTCGGTGAAAACTCAACAATTTTTGACTGATTACATAACTTCCCATATACTTTTTGTAGCTGTGGAGGGGACTTGGTCGGGTTTCGATCCCGCAATCTTGAAGCACGCTGCCTCTGAACTATCGGCATTATCTGTTTTCGTAGGCCTATTATATCTGGTAAACATAGGCTGTTGACATTATTTGAATCTCGTGAAAATAATTATTTAACAGGTTCCCTCAAATCAAGAGAAATAAAAGTCAAATATTGTGAGTTCTGAGTTGGGTGCAGTTTTGACATAACTAATTACTGGGTTAAGTCACATTAAATAAATCAAAAGTGAAACTTTCGTGAAATAATTTATGAGCAAAAAATGTTAATGTTAATTTAATTTAATCTCCAAATATATGTAAAATAGTACCTATCTTTTACAGAATACATATGTCAGGTTAAAATTTACATATTATAGATACAAAAAAGTGGGTGAATTACCTATAAACCACCTCCCCAGCTCGATTTTTTATAATTAACTAAGTGTTTAGTTTCCTACTAAATTATTTTTCTCGTCTACCAATTTGACTGAAAATTAATAGCCGTCTTACTCTATTTTTTTGGGGGGTGCTCCTGAACCCCTGTGGGGGTCGGACACATCACCCTATTGCGTTGGGGGAAAAAAAACGGGTTCTTCGGCTGTGGACCGGCTCGATGGCTACGGTCCACAGTCGTCCTTGGTTTCCGGCGCTTTACGCCGAGTGAACTCGGGATGTTTTCGGGGGTTCTGTTCTACCTGCGTCGGCGGTCGGCGGGGCCCCCGGCACAGGGTTAGAAGCCTTTCTTGATTCTGAACCAAAAGCCAGGTAGCCAGCCTCCGTCATCAGTCCCGGCAGGTCCAGTCCCAGGTATGATCCTGTCTGGCGAATCAGCGCCGCCCTGGGCCCGTCGTATAGTGGGCATTCGAGAACTACGTGTTCCGCAGTTTCGACGCCGCCACACGAGCAGGCAGGGCTGTTTTTCCTCTTAAAGAAGAGCTTGGCGCTGAAGTCGCTGTGACCTGATAGCACCTGTGTGTGACCTCTTACTCATAGACTTCTCAATCCTCATATTAAATTTCGTGTCAATACTCATTACATTGGGCGATATTAGGATTTTTGAGTTAAATTCCTCCCCCCTCTAATTCTATGCGTCACTTTGGCCGAATTGGCGAAAAATCAATAGAGGGATTCTAGATCTATTATCATTTTATCGGGTTCACTGACATACAGACTTCGAGAAGTGAAATTTCTGTGAGAACTCTATGAAACTATACCTTAACGTCCCATCCGAAGGACGGTATGCTCAACTGTATTTGTTATTATTATTATTTAGAACTCCCACATGGAGTCGGGCTCATGTCCACCAGAATGATGAAAGAGCGCTCTGGTAGTATGCGATACGACCTTGTAGTTAAAACCCAGGCATGAGTCATAATAACTAACTATAACCTATGAGTTAACAGGTGTTTATAATTTATAATTTATCTAAATGTATACAGAGGGCGCCGGTAGCTCAGTGGTATGCGTGTTTGTCTTCGGAGCTCAAGATCGTGGATTCGAAACCCGACCGAGGCCCTTTTATCTGAGAGGTAAAATAAACTTAAGCACGCCGTCCTTCGGAAGGGACGTTAAGCGATGGTCCCGGGCCTGTACGATGTCACGTACTCGTTAAAGACCCCTACCCTAGGTGAATAAAAATTTAGGGTAGGCAAAATTCCCACAGTAGAGTCGGGCTCATGTCCACCAGAGTGATGAAAGAGCGCTCTGATAGTAGGCGATATGACCTCGTAGTTAAAGCTCGGGCATGAGACATAAAACCTAACCTCTAAATGTAAACATTTTTACGAAATTTCCTATTACCATATTATGGTTTAACAGAAATAAATATTATTATTATCGGTTTGTCGAAAGCCGCGAACTGGAGTAAACCTATGCAAGCAGGCCGTAAATGCAAGTTGCACAATGGATGAAAAGCTGCACGCAATGTATTCTTCAGCCAATGTTATACAAGTGATTAGAGATACAAGGTGAAAATAGACTGAGAACCAGCCTGACCCGACGGACGAGGAACGGACAATGGCATTACGATAGGACAGAACACGAGGAAATATCTGTGGGTTCGTCCGATAATATAGGACGCAGCTGATTATTAACATTATCTGAATTTTGGTTCTTCCCATCAGAAGGACTACACCTACCAGATGAAAAAAACTAAGGGCCTCGGTCGGGTTTCAAGCCCACGATCTGTGCTTCCGGCGCCCTCAGGTAAAAATATATTTAAAAACAAAAATTCATTCAAATTTTTCATATAATCAATTTCTATCAATATTTTACCAGGATTTCCTTCAGCGGCCCAGCTATCGAAGTCCCTGAAGTTGCCTCTGGTGTAGATCATAGCGTTGACAATAGTGCCGCCTCCTACCCCCTTTCCAGCCGGCCAGGGGCACACACCGTTCTCCATACCTGCAATCAAAGAAAAAATTGGTTAGAGGCACTTTGGTAGAAGGGGATGAGACAATTGTGGGTCAATTGGAACAGATCTCTCTTTACCATCGAGTCTTTCGTTTGCTGTATCGATTATGTGCGATGGACATCTCGAATATATCAAAGAAAAAAAAAGATAAAAAAAACCTAAATAGGAACCTTTATATTATTATTCTATTTCATATTTAAAAATAAAAAATTAAAAAGAAATGTGTGAGTGACGCGGTGCTCACCAGAATTGATCTGTAAACATCTGCTATAGTTTCAAAAATTTGCTGTCATGCACGGATTTTGATGAACATTTGTTTTATAACGTTACAATAAGAAAAGTAGTATAAGGGATTAAACTTTGAAATTTATTGTTCTTCAATTTCTTTTATACATGAAATTATAGGTTTGTGATAGCTGAAATAAGATATATACAACTGTGATTGTAGTGTCTATAAATACCGCGAGAATACAGCGTCGATTGTAGTTTTCGAATTTGTTGTTCAAATGCTTCGATTCGTATTCATTTCTAGATTAGGTTTGTAATTTCAAAATGAAATAAGCTGTTCGGTGTCTCCTGAAATGGGTAAAAACATTATAAAATTTGTTGTGACAATATAACAACAAATATATTATTTATTACTCAAAAACAGCTGATATCACAGATAAAAAAGTGTCTAGCTGTGTGTGTGCGCTGCGCGCAACCGTCTGACAGACACACACACACACTTCCGCATACACATCAACGAGACGGTCTGACATAGCCCCTACCGAGAGCTAAGATGTTTACACATCAATAAATCCAAGGACGGATTAAGACTGCTGGGGGCTCCTGAATGTAAAATTTACAGGAGTCTGGGAATAAATAATCTAAAACAAGCGTGTTCGCGCGCCTCTCTACACTCTAAATCACTAAAAAAAAAGTCAATTAGTGAAAATTACAAATTCGAGATTTCGGGGAAAAAAAGGTCGGTGAATCACTAATGTTGGAGTTGTAACCTCAACATGGAATGATGGTGTTGTTGTCGAGCTGCCCACGATAGATATGGTTACTTTTAGAAACATGTCTTATCATCCATGTGGTTCTACGTCTGTCTTATTATTAAACTGAACGCGTTGTGTCTTTTGTGCTTTACTACTTTAGGTAAAAATAACCTGCGTTATTACTTTAACCTTAAACTAGGCAGTGTTATTCCCCAGCACGAATAAATCAATTAGGTTTTCGTTCTCCCCCCAAAACCAATCGACCATAAGGGGTAAAAATGAATAGATGATTTGATGGGGTATTTTAAATCTACCTACTAAATTTTGTTTCGTTACATTTATTATATCGGATATAATAATAATATTAGGGCTTTTGGCCGATCTCGGGGAAATATAATAAGTGGAATTTTTAGGTTTTGAATTTCAATATAAAATTAAATACATCGGCAATTATTGGGGGTTTTGACTAGAGCCCTCCCCTAATTTTCCCCATCCACTTTTTCATTTTTAGAATGGGTCCAGAAAATAAATTTCTGGCCGATTACATAACTTCCCCTATACTTCGTATAGTCAGATAAGTAAAAAACAACAGAAACCTTTATATCCTCATTCCGTTTTACAACCATTTCCAATTGTTCTGAGTTGTTTATTTGACCATCAATGCAATCTTTAGTAACAAGACAGATGATGAAGAAATTTCAATTACTGAATAATAATTAATTTCTAAAGTGTAGGTCTTCCAAAACTAACATGATTGCTGTAATGATGTCATGACAAGTGCTGAAGTTGTAAGTCGTGCGCTTGCGGTTGAAGAACCCAAGCACAGGTGATTAAATGGAGTTACGCGACCAAGACATACACGTAGTCAAGTTTTCATCGAGCTTTCTTCGTTGTTTGGGTCATGACCTGTTGGGGGAGCTGACATACCAACTTTGACCCAGAGGGTGAAGCTATGATAAGGACAAAAAAGTCTACATAATTGTGTTGTGGTCATAGCAGGACCTTCTTATACAAATCATTCTCCCTCCCCCTTTCCCAATAATTGTTTCAGAGCCTACTGTATAGTTATATGAAACTATTCTATAGAAGCCAGAGATGTTGAATGTGTAATTTTTATATTCCTAACTATATAAAAATTACACATTCAAATATATTAGATTTCTTCATCGCATTTTTTGGAGGTCAAAGCTGGAGTCCCCCAAGGAAGTTCCCTCAGTCCCCTACTCTTCTCTATCTACACAGCACACATTCCACAACACGACAACACACTACTCGCTACATACGCAGACGATACAGCCATTCTCTCAACACACACAGACCCAACACAAGCAAGCTCACACTTACAGGAACATTTACACCAGCTAACAGATTGGGCCAATAAATGGAAAATAAAAATTAATATAGACAAATCTCTGCAAACCACATTTACCCTCAGACACAACTTGTCCACCACAACCAGTCCATTCCTGCATCCGACACTGTCCGATATAGACAGACGTTTAACTTGATCAACTCATATCAGACTGAAACGTACAGACCTCAAAAGACGATTTGGACGACTGAAATCAATCATCGGACGACGATCGACATTATCGCTAGAAAACATACTTCATATATACAACACTATACTAAAACCCATCTGGACTTACAGCATCGAGATATGGGTATCAGCCAAAAAATCAAACATACAACGCCTACAGTCAATACAATCCATTATACTACGCCACATTACCAATGCGTCATTTTACGTTTCCAACCTCACATTACATAATGACCTCAACAACCCATTTGTACCGTCTGTTATCAGGACACGATATCAAACTTTTCACGACAAACTCCATCATCACACCAATCCACTTATACAAGAATTATCTACACTCTCCCCACAAATCCAACACGACGCCTCAAGCGGATATGGCAGAGGGACCTGCTCCAGAACTAGCCTGGACTCCTCTTCGGTCACGTACCTCAGCAGTACAGCCACGCACCTGACACTGCACTATTTATCGCAATTGCTAATGGCAAAAGTTATACCGTTCTAAATATATAAATAAATATATTAGATATCAGTACAACAAATATACACAGTATCCCATAATTGGGTGCACCTAATGTACGTGCTGCAGTTGAGTGCAATGCTTCCTGAACTGCAGTTAAAGAGTTACAGCTATATCCACTTTCCCCATTACTGCACCTCCCACATCTCACCCTACATGGCCAGCTGATACCAGGTGGAGAAATTATCAAACATAGGTTAAAAACCTGATCTTACCAATGATAAAGTTAGATCAGATCACAGAAGAATTTGTTCCATGCAATTACGATCCTTGATAAAAAAAAAAAAAAAAAGATCATTATCTTTCAAATTATGCAGAAGTGTATATTAAATCATAATGCATCGTCCGACTACTGCACTACTTGATATGAAATGTTCTGAAAGCTCTTAACTGAGCCTCCTGGTAAGAACGAGTTACATCTGTGTCTGCCCGACATCTTGTTATGTAGTTACGTATTGAATGTGACTCACAGGGTTAAATAGGTTAGTCAGGATTCTCAGATTCACAACCGGAATATAATGCAACTGTAAAGAAAAAGAAGTTCGACTTCCTGATTTACTATTTACAGAAATCTGTAAGATAATAATAACAGAAAATAAGTACTTCCGAAAAGGACGGAAACAAGAGTGGAAGTTTGTAGGGTGGCCGCCACTCAATTAAAGAGCGCATGAAAATGAAATCTGACTCCTTGACTCCTATGGTTCCCAGGACGTATGGGAGTGGAAGGAAATGAAAAACCGTCAAACTGGCCCATGGAGCAACGGAAGAGGATCTTATTGGATCCCCGACACTCAATAGGGATCATGAAGGCGCATTGCAAAACATGGAGAAATGGGCGTTGCGGAAAGGAAACTCACCTTGGCGCGAACAACCAGGTTGTCGACAGTTAGAAGAGTTGATTAGAGACCAGGGGGTTTCGCAAAGTGATACCTGGGGGTACGCCAAAGAAGTAGGTTCATGATCACTTGCGAGTATATGATCATGTATCACGTAAGTGAGAGGTTCTCTCATTGGTCGCTGTGTCTGGTTTCACGTCCTGCGCCATGGTGCAAGTTGCTGGTGGGTCGTGGACCATCACCGAGAGAATTGTAAAAACTGTACGGAACTTATATAGTTAGCGGTGTGTACTATAATAACTATGATTAGTTGACTCTTAAATGCTATTGATTTTGAACCCCTCATAAATGGTTAAAAAAAATGCCCGCAAAGAAACCGCAGGTTGAAGGTTATTCTGATAGTGCTTCTTATATTATTATTATATTACAGCGGGTACAACTTATAATTATTTTTGTCTTACAGGTACGTGAAGGCTATTCAAATCACCGAAGGAGAATCTACGATGTGTGGTTCCTCAACCAAGATGAGAAAACAGAGTTTCGAAAGGATTCTACACTTCAACAGGTAGGAGGGTAGGTAGTTAAATACTAGAGAGGAGCTATTATATCAGTCTTTTCAGGCTTTGGATAACATGGGTACATAAAACACCGTATTATTTTTTTTGACAGCCGGTGAAAAAACGAAAAACATTTATTTTCAATTAGGTTATTTATTTATTGTAACTCATGCCCGGGCTTTAACTGTGAGATTATATTGCCTATTAAAGAAATGGTATTCATAATAGAGGATATAGTGTGTAAAATTGACTGTCCTGATCTACTTTCACTCGTAAATTTTAATATTCCCTCACGTACTTGTTCAGTTCTCCCCTTCTCACCTAATTTTCATTATACTGATTTTGGGTTCTATTATCGCATAGATCGATTTCAAAGGCTTGCTAATAGTATTTCTGATAAATTTGACTTTTCCATAGACAATATTAATGATATTAAATCAATTGTTTAAAAATGGATACATAAAGTATAATAGTCCTTTTAAAATTATCCAATAGTTGTCTTCAACTCATATATTTATGTTTTGTTTTTTACATTCTGGATTTATTATTATTTCTACCTATTATTTACCAGTTTTTCTTTTATTGTACCCATAATTATTATATAGTGTTAATTTTATAACCAAATTGTAGTAATATTTAAGTGTTTGTTAATAAGAGAAAATTCTAAATAATTGTTATATTTGTATATTTTAAAATAATTTATTTTACTTTTTGTTTTATTACGATGTATTTTATGAGGTTATTTGTAAACCATTTTATATTGTGTATTAGTAGGCTACGTCTGTAGAAACAAATAAATGAATGAAATAATTGCCATTTGAAATAATATCGGGGTAATAAGAGAGAGAAAACAAGAAGAAAATAAAATAAATGAAAGATTATAGTTAAGATTATTATTGTGATTTTAACTACGAGACCATATCGCCTACTACCAAAGCACTTTCGTCGCTTGGATGGGGTTGAGCCCGTTTCTACTGTCGGAGTCCTAAAATTGCACACCCAGGGGGGGTCTTTTAATGAGTAGCTGACATAGTAGAGACTCGGAATCATAGCTGAAGGACGGCGTGCTCAAGGTTTAATGTTACTTCCCAGATAAAAAAACCTAAGGGCTTCGACCGGATTACCATTACTCCAAATGTTTGATGGTCATATATGTTATTTTTTCTCCCTTGTTTTTATATTTGACTTTTGTTTTTGAGGTTTAAAACAGTTCAGCCATTTTGACTATGGCCTAACTAGGGTTGAAGAAAATAAAAATGATCTTCCTTAATTTACAAAGTAAACAGCTTTACATGGTTTTGTAGGCCAAATACCAAAAAAATGTGGGTCGTGTTCTCACGGCTGGTTATGTGTACGTGGACAGCTCCCATACTAAAACAGGTGGCAACTTCAAAATCGTAACTTATTAATGACTCAGTGTCAACTACAAGGTTCCAAGTTTCAAACTCAAAAGAAATTAATTTCGAAAAAAAAAAATTGTATATAATTGAATAGGATACCAAATTGAAGGGTTTTGGAGTATGTAACATTTTTTTTTTTTTGTTTTTGTTTTAAAAGAGGGTGCGGTGCGCCTTGCATTGCAGCAACATCACTCAGTCAACGTTCAGTTAAAGCTCGGGGATCAAGGGGTTACTGAGGGACTGGGATTGGCCATCAGCGGAACTATTAGCCCATCTTACATTGCCTGTTTCTGCTGCCACCAGGAGCCGACGAATCGGCAGAACATCGGGTAGTCTGTTTCCGTCATCATCGGCCGTAGATCCAGTCCCAAATACGATCTTGTCACATGAGAGTATGTAACAAACATATATTTTTTTAAACTTTAAATTAAAACCTTTCCCTTCACGAGTAGTCAGAACAATTTAAATGAGTTATTTTTTCATAGAAATACATTTCCTCATAGAAGCCCTAGTGGCCCGGTTTGCCAACCATGTTCTTATTAATGGCTCTATTATTCTATATAATTTATTCGTTCCTCCTTCCTTTCCTGAAAACAGGCACCTGACGATCTGAGCAGGCGTATTGACCATTCTTTCAATAAGGTTGTCAACCTGCGCATGCTCAATGTAGGAGACCAGTTTTCAGAAATAAACAAAATTTACAAATGAGGGCTGTCTTAAGCGCCTTACAAATCATTCAGGCAGTGACAGCCAAAATCTATTTTGCTACTGGGTTTTACTTAATAATAAATATGGATGAAGATTTATGGCCAACATTGAGTGGATCTTTCACTTTCCAAGCTATACGAGGTATAGGCGAAGTTACGTATCTGTCAGAAATTTGATGTTGAGTTTTCAGCAAAATTTCATGTTTTCCGAACCCCTGATTCCAAAAATGTAAAAAAAAAACATCCCCAGCTCGAATAATCAATTAAGTTTTCGCTCTAAAACGAGTTCATTTTGGCTAAAAATGAATAGTTGACTTATACAGGAAATTCCTCTTACTAAACTTCATGTAGTATTCATTAGATCGGCAGTTTTGGGGGGGGTTTTGTGTTAAGCCAACCGTAATGTCCCCTTTCTCTTGACCGACTTTGTTGAAAATCCATAGATTGAGTTTTTGAACACACATATATAATTTCGGGTCGATACATTCATTCTATTGGGAGTTATCGTGTTCACAGACGAACACACTCACACAAATCAACATACTAATATACAGATATGTTTTTTTTTTTTCACTTTTAGAATCAAGAGGTCAGAAAACATTCACACCTCGGTGAACACTCAACATGGAATTTCTGTCCGATAACATAACTTTCTTGCATCTTTCCATAGTCTCTTCAAAACAATTCCTGTCAATGTGTTGATGTATTGACATGAAATTGAGGGCACCGGTAGCTCAGTGGTATGCGTGCTTGGCTTCTGAGCTCAAGAACATGGGTTCGTAACCCGACCGAGGCCCTTAGTTTATTTTATCTGGGAGGTAAAATAAACTTAAGCACGCCGTCCTTCGGATGGGACGTTAAGCGATGGTCCCGAGCCTGTACGATGTCAGGTACTCGTTAAAGACCCCTGCCCTAGGTGAATAAAAATTTAGGGCTCCCACAGTAGACTCGAGCTCATCTCCACCAGAGTGACGAAAGAGCACTCTGGTAGTAGGCGATATGTTAAGTTAAAGCCCGGGCATGAGTCATAAAACCTAACCTATCCTTGACATGAAATTTTATATGTGTATCGAGAACCCCGTAAGAAATCTACTGATTTCCAGCAAAATCGACCAAAGGAATGGGTGGGATTAGGAGAGGGGCTTAACATAAAAACTCTAATAATTGCCAATGTAATGAAAATATCAACACAAATTTACTATGATAACTATTCATTTTCAATACAAATGGTAGATTGGCTTTTGAGAGAGCGCGCAAACTTAATAGATTAATTCGCTGGGAAATACACCGATGATTTTTTTTTAAAGGATTGAATATCCTGCAATCCCAGGTTTTCAGCTTCTCTATTTCTACCTTACGAATTCATTACGAGATTCAGAAGTTAGTTTCTTATTTTGAACAGAAAAAAAAATTGTTTGCCATTCATTTATTGTTCAAATTAATCGTTGAACTTTACTTCAGTCATAAAATATAAAGAAAAGATTTGTAAAATTCTTTACAAAAAAAAAAAAAAAAGGTTTCTGGTCTGAGGGACAAATACGGAAGTTAGAACAGGCCCATCATTTCATGAAGAACCTGTTTCTAATGAAATGTCTGCTGATGTGCAAGATGTGGGAGGGCCATGCCTCAAGATTCGATTAAAGACTATCAAAACTAAGATGTCCACCATCAATCCCATTTTCAGTGAGTATTTTCATCTTCTTTATTATTATTTTTATTATCTTCTGTTTTTCTTTAAGGTCTTATCTCCCAATTTATTGATTTTTCACTATAATAATTTTTTTAGCATATAAAATTAATAAATAACAAAAGACAATCCCGAGTTAATAACGGACGTAGATACACTTAAAAGTATTATGGAAAGATAAAAGAACTAAAAGGAGTTTCATGTTTAATATAATTTGAAGGTAAGACAAATTATTGTAATTAACATAATTGAAATAATTATCCTAATTAAAATTTTTTTTTATAATATAGTAATTCAATTTCTTGATGAATCCTAGAAATAGGAAAATGATGTTTAATGTTAACTTGTAACAAAACTGTTATTTCAGTCATTGAGAATGGGCAAGGCCCGAAACTGTTTGACAAAAGTTCTAAAGTAGAAAAAATATTGAAAAATCAATAAATTGGGAGATAAGACCTTAAAGAAAAACGGAAGTTTATTATTAACAACTCTCCTTACACACAATATCAAAGAATATTGTTATTATTTAATTTATCTGCCGATCGAAACTGTGACTGAGAGTTCCCCAGAAGGAATTATTCAATTAACTTTTCGCTTCCCCTCCAAAACCAGTCGACCGTTTGAGCTAATATTCAACAGTTGACTTACATAGTGGCTCATAAATCCTCATACTGAATTTTGTGTGGATGAATTCATTACATCGGCAGTTGTTAAGGTTTATGAGTTGAGTCCCCTCCCCTGAACCCCCCCCCCCCCCCACCCTTCTGCCGATATAGCTTAAAATTAATAAGTGTCGTCCTTATTGCGTTTTGAATTCACATATAATTTCGTGTCGATACATTCATCACAACGCAATTATTAGTTTTTGAGTTAAGCCTCTCCCCTCATCCCCCTCCCCTTTGGCCGATTTGACTAAAAATCGATAGGTGTCGTCTTTAGAAAGTTCTGGATTCACATATAAAATTTCTTGTCGATACATTCATTCTATCGGCAGTTATCGCATTAACAGACTTTTTTTTTCATATTTGGAATCTAAAAATGAAATTCCGTTGAAAACTTCTCATCGAATTTTTGACCGGTTACATAACTTCTCCTATACTTCGTATAGCCGGGGAAGTAAAATATGTGATGTGGGCATAAAATAACTTTCTCATACCAACCACTTTTTTACAGATCACTCTCCCCCCTCTCAAATTCATCTCATCGTGACATTTACTGGGTATATGAAAGTAATGTGTTGGGGTCAGCAGTTTTCTTTGTCTCATTGTACAGCGAGATTCTGAGAGTGACATTCTTATACCCAGGGAGAATAATGTGTAAAATCCTGTTATGACATCACATATATTTTCTTTTTTCTTACTTTTTTTTATTGTTTTTAATTAAAAACTACGGAAATCTATTTTGGGGCGACATAACTTTGGCATATTGATCTTATCTCAATTTGAGAACAAATTACCGATTGCAATTTTTTTAAAATTTTTTTGGCCTTTTGTACGATTCATATTAGCCATGACTCTTATAATGGTGTTTTACCTAATTATCCATGGCCCCGGGAGGAAGTTTTATATACGAAATAAAACGCTCTAGCCCGCACGGCCACCATGGCTCCCATTGCAAATTTAATAAGGAACATTTTTGGTAAGAACCAATTAAGTAAAAAATGACCAAAATTTTGAATCGAGGGAATACAAATTATATAGATATAGTTTGTATTCCCTCGATTCAAAATTTTGGTATTATCGAGATCGAAATAAAGTTGTTTTCTTATACCATGATAATGCAATTTTATTAAATTTTTTTGGTTCTCTGCAGACTGTCGTTTATTCTTTTAATCTATTATTTAATTCTGAATATTTTGCTCTTTCTCTTCTTTCTTTTTTCTAATATATTTTAATTTCCATTTTTATTAACCTATTTGGTGAATCACATAGGTTTTTTCTGGATGTTGCTTAAATGTTCACCAATTTTACCTATTCTCAAGACAGATAGTGAATTAGACAACTAGAGACAACAGAAAACTCCACCAGATCAGCGAAAACCACAAGTGTCGGTGCCAGAGGAAGAGCCTCAGCTCGGGGAAAAGAGAGTGGTCGGCAGCGGATGTCGAACATCACGAAGGGGTTAGCCTGGGGCAGTAGGTACGTGTTGGAAGAGACTGGAATGGGAGGCGAAACTACAGATGACGTTACTTACCGAGACATGCGCCAGGGTTGGGCTCAGTGACGAAGCCCCAATTGTAGCCGGTCAGAACGAGGTAGGGGTTGAAGGCAGGCACATCTGTGATGAGGCTGTCAGGTACTCCAGCCTCCAGGAGGAGCACACTGGAGCCTCGATCCTCTGTCAGGCGGTTGGCAATGACACATCCTGAGGGCGAAGCGCCCACGACGATGAAGTCGTATGAGTCCTTGGTCTGAAGACTTCCAGCGTAGGCTTTCGACCGCACTTTGCTCCTCAGCAGCTCATTCAGCACCTGCAATCGAAGGGAACATGAAATAATTAAAATACGTCCATTTAAATTAACAGACAAATTAATAGAAATAGAAATAGGATCATTCCATGCGATTCCCTGCCTCTTGCGGCCTTTCCCGGATTATCCTACTACAAACGGAACCACCTTTAAGCCACTCTGCTGCGGTCACAAGACTTAACTGGTTAGTTATTATGACTCATGCCCGGGCGTTACTGTGGGAGTCCTAAATTTGTATTCACCTAGAGTAGGAGTCTTTAACAAGTACCTGACAACGTACAGGCTCGAGACCATCGCTTAACGTCCCATCCGAAGCGACGACGGGCTTAAGTTTATTTTACCTCCCAAATAAAATAAACTACGGGCCTCGGCGAGGTTTCGTCCTGTATTACTATTGTTATCAGCAACCCTAAACATAACCTTCCTTTTTCTCGACCAATCAATGTTATCCGTTCTAAGACTGTCTATAAGTTTTTATCATCATTCTTATCCAGTATATGAAATTAAACAAACAATACCTTCTAACTTCAGCATGTACTACCAGTACTCGTTATCAGCAACCCTAACATAACCTTCCTTTTTCTCAATGAATGTTATCCGTTCTAGGACTGTCTATAAGTTTTTATCAATATTCTTATTATGTTTATTAAATTAAACAAAAATAATATCTTTTAAATTCAACATGTGCAGTAAACAAATTATCAATAACTCAAAAACCTTTTTAACTACCAATGAAATGAATGTGTCGATACGATATTTTATATAAGACTTGAAATGTCCTTGAATAAGATACCTATTGATTTTCAGCCATATCAGTCCTTTGGTATTACAGGAAGAGTGAAAACTTAGTTCATCTAACTGGTGAAGTATATTGCCGGTCATTCATCAACGACTTTCTTTTTCTTGTGAAGCTACCTGCTAATAATTCACCAATTGTTCATTATCTGTGTTTATAATAAAGAAACTCAAAAGTTAATGTAAAGACAAAAATAAGTCCACTTGCACAATAAAATTTCGTTTTTTAAGTAATAACATCACTTAGTTGTTATTTACACAATTTTTATTCATCTAGTATCACATTGTACAACACTTCCATATTTGTTCGTTATTCAGGTTGCCACTTGTTACCAACTACAGAATGCTAAAAACGACCGCCAAAAATCCAATGTCTTTATTGTTATCAGATTTATTGATTTTTATTTAAAACTTTATTTATTATTATTATTATTTATTTTTCAATTTATTTATAAAATCCTCGTTCATACAATGTGTAGGTTCTATAACCCCACATTACCTACCTATAATTTTTCGTCAGTCAAATTCCAAATTTTTAGATTTATTTTTAAAATACTCCAACGTTTCTCAGTCTTTTTGATTTGAATGTTTCTCCTCCAAGTGTACGCATGTTGAATTATATAAGAGATTCAGTTTGTTTTGCAAGCCAAAGAGGATTGTTGCCTGACCAGTGCATCCTTTTCTCTTATCTACCCTAAACATGTTATTATACTACTCAAGTGTGAGGCACAAACTCTCAGTTCTCTCGAAATCCAACCTTTCAGATGTTCAATGAACCATCCCATGCAGGCTCATCTTCATTTATGTAAGATCGATAAATGATAAAACTAAAATAACATTCATAAGAACAGACCTTTATTGTCCAACTTGACACATTCTAACATCTGTCTAGACTACGGTGGTTCGGATTCGAATGGTTCGACCTCCTTATATTATTATTAATAAATAAAGTCGACAAATTATCGGCACTGTACTTCCCCAGAACGAATTAATTAACTTTTCCCTCACCAGTCGACTGTTTGCGCTAATATTCATAGGGGCTCCTAAATCATACAAAATTTTGTGTCGATAAATTCATTACATCGGTAGTTATTAGGGTTTTTGAGTTATGCCTTTCCCTTGGTCGACTGAAAACCAATAGATGTCGTTAGAGACTTCTGGATTCACATATAGAATTTCAAATTGATACATTTATTCCATCCGGAGTTGTGTTGACAGACTTTCCTTTTTTCATATTTTGAATCTGGAGAACGGAAAACATGAAATGCCTTTGAAAACTCCTCATTTGATTTCTTTTTCCGATTACATAACTTCCCTTATACTTCATAAAGCTGGGGAAGTATGAAAATATTATAGTTTAAGATTAAGTTGTCATATATAATACTTCTTTACATTATATTATTACAGTGGGTTTACTATATAACAAAGATTAATCTTGTTTTCGTTTTTTTCTAATTAAAAAAATGATTTTTAACAAAAGATCGTTTACCTTTATTCATGTTTTTTTCTATTAACAACTTCTAACTTTTCAATTCTTTCACTATAAAATGTATGTTTACTTTGCACTAGTTTATAAAAAACAAACTGCACTAGAGACCAATGAGAGCGTATGTTGCCAAAATGTCCCACTAGGTTGCGAAATATCGATATGTTATATATTGCTTGATAGACGATAAAATAAACTTATCCGATTATAGATTTATGTACTTCTTTTTTTATTGATATACAATTTGGAGTGCTCGCAAGTTGAAATATACAGTCGCCAAAAAAAGTATTCGTACACTCAGTTTTTTTTATTTTACTCTTGCATTTTTATTTCAACAAAGTTCATAAGTTATATACATATTCTACATTTAACAACAAATATATAGATGCAGTTAAAAAATTGTTAAAAATAAGTATAATTAAGAAAATGTAAAAAAACTAATTTTTCAAGGCAAAAAAAGTATTCGTACAGAAGTAATTCTGATAATATTTTGTTTTATTAAGTATTAAAAGAGATTATTGAGATGATTGAATATGAGGTTGAGGATTAAGAACATTGTTGCTATAAAAATATGTTGATGTCATCAGTTTAGTTCATCTAGTAGTGAGAGATGGGTCGGAAATCACAAGAATTAGATTCTTCTACAAAAGATCGTATAGTAGAATTGTTTAAGCAAGGTATGAGTTATCGTGATATAGGTACAGTGATAAATCGTCCTCACTCGACAGTGCAGTATATTGTGAAAAAGTTTAAAATGGGTACTACGGTCAATAAGAAGCGTTCAGGAAGACCGAAGGCCCTCTCCACCCGACAGACACGGCATCTTGTTAGAAAAGTAAGGAAAAACCCATCTATTAGCGCTCCAGCACTAGCCGCAGACATCGCTTCATCCTCAGGGACAGTGGTTAAAGCCCAGACACTGAGCAACCGCCTCCATGAAGTCGGCTTTAGGAGCAGAGCAGCCAGGAAGAGGCTCGAGTTTGCCCTTAAATATAAGGATGAGCCGGTAGAATTCTGGAAATCTGTTTTATTCAGTGATGAAAGCAAGTTGCAGATATTCAGTACTGAGTGGCACAAGTTCATTTGGAGAAAGAAGGGCAAGGCGATGAATAGAGAAAACATAGTTGCAACAGTGAAACATGGGGGAGGTCATACAATGGTTTGGGGCTGTATGAGTTCGGCTCACTCGAGCCTCTTCACTCTATTTCTCTCGGAGATGAGTGGTTTCTTCCTGGCTGCTCTGCTCCTAAAGCCGACTTCATGGAGGCGGTTCCTCACTGTCTGGGCTGTAATCATTAATAAAATAAATAACCATTTTTGCGTAAATCAAGCGAACGTTTAAACAAATGGGTTTTGAGATGGTCTTCGGTTTGAATTTCGCATGCAGGGCGACATATGTACATGTAGTATTACATACAAAATGCTCCTTTCAATAATATCCACAGATTTTATTTCAAACATTTTTTTATTAAGTCAGGGGATCTTGAAATTTCATTGAATAAACGACCTCGGGATTTTGCACAATTACAATACCTCCTTAAAATGGTAATAAAATCATATAATTCTCATTAGTATTTCACACCAATTTATATGCAAAAATATATATATATGCGTTGATTTGGCATTATGGAAATGAACATTCTTCGAGATAGTAGGAAGGAAGAACGGTACTCTTCATGTTTGTCTGAATGATAGATCTGCAGAAGAGGTCAGGGGGAGGTCACCGAACCTCTGTAAAAAACGGTACAGAGCCAAAGTTCAAATTCAAATTCTCATGATGCAACCAAGTCCTCAAATTGCTAAAAGTGTACGCATTTATATCACTTCACTAAATAGACTACAGACACATTGTTCCCACATTTCTTAATGAGAAATGCAGAAAAAAGTTACTCTTGAGGAAACCTGCTGGGTTTAAAAATTTACCAAAAGTAATAAACCAGTTGAATAAAATGAATTTTCTCTTATTAATAAAGAATGAAGGAGTCCTATTTATTGAAAGATATGTTTAATTCATATCGACATATTTCCTAGTATTACGTTAATTTAGTTCCAGGTAATTTCACTGTTACAGCTACAAACAGGACCCCGCCCAAATGGGTCCTGTTTTTAGCTATTCGAAACTGAAATAATATACTTATAAAAATTAGTTGTATGGTTGTTTCTATCTGGGTGGAATCTGACCGCCAAATTTACTTGTTAGGTAGTTATTGTGATTAACGCCCGGGGTTTAACTACGAGATCATATCGCCTACTACCAGAGCACTCTGGTGGACATGACCTCGACTCTACAATGGGTGATCTAAATTTTGACTACTCAGGTTTATTCAGCTAGAGTAGGGGTCGAATAGCTGACATCACTTAACGTTCCATACGAAGGAGGTCGTTCTCAAGGATTTCCATTGGGTTAGTAGCCCGCGATCTTGAGCTCAGAAGACACGTAGCCTACCTCTGGGCTACCGGCGACCTGAAAACTAAAATTTACTATTGCCTTTATTGTAGACTGCCAATGATCAACTTACACCTGCATTAAGTACGTTTTTAGTGTTCCTTAAATTTTAAAATTCAAAAAGAAGTTCCTTGGGCTATCTTCATCTTCCATATTATAAGGATAGCCTCACAAAAAGTTATAAAATATAAAGATGGAGGGGGGAAGACCTCTTAGGTAAAGAGGATGAATGCAGTCATTTCGTTTTCCAAATTATAATTAGTTGATATTTAAGGTAACGTTTAAAGCCTAAGCTCATCATCAGCCCATTTTTGGTTAAATTATCAAATTGAATAAGACAAAGTTCCCTAGGCCTAAGGAAACAGTTATAAAGTTAGGAATGATGAAAACTTCTGAATAAGAAGTAAATCGGAATAAGTGTGTCATTGGAAAATTAAGATATTTAGGTCAACAAGTTAGGCTCCGCTCTTTCATAAGAATGTAGCTAGGTCATCCTTGATCCTTTAAGTTAGGCTTCGTTCTTTCGTAAGAATATAGCTAAGTCTCCCTTGATCCTTTAAGTTAGGCTTCGTTCTTTCATGAGAATGTACCCAGGTCATCCTTGGTCCTTTAAGTTAGACTCCGTTCTTTCATGAGAATTTATCTAGGTCATCCTTGGTCCTTTAAGTTAGGCTCCGTTCTTTCATGAGAATGTAGCTGGGTCACCCTTGATCCTTTAAGTTAGGCTCCGTTCTTTCGTAAGAATATAGCTAAGTCTCCTTTGATCCTTCAAGTTAGGCTCCGCTCTTTCATGAGAATGTAGCTAGGTAACCCATGGTCCTTTAAGTTAGGCTTCGTTCTTTCATGAGAATGTATCTAGGTCATCCTTGGTCCTTTAAGTTAGGCTCCGTTCTTTCATGAGAATGTAGCTAGGTTACTCTCGGTCTTTTAAATATCGTTCAATGGTACATTATTGATATTTACGTCTTATTCAGAAGTTTACTTCTTTCTTACCTGTAAGTCTGTTTCCTTGGGTTTAAGGAAATTTTTCTAAAATGGCAGCTATGAGAATAGGCTGATGAGGCTGAAAACGAACCGTTTTCTTAAATATTCAATTATTAAAATTTGGAAGACCTAATATCTGCATTCATCCGCTATAATATAGCTTTTTCTGAAATATGTCCTTTAATAATATATTATGTTACAGTAATTAAGATTTAGTGCAATGGAGATTCAGCCACAACCGTTCCAAAAACACAAGAAACATAATTACAAGTTCAGATGCAGGGAGGGAAATGCAGAAGTGTTCCCCAAAAAGGCAATCTCAGCTCACTAAGAACCAGGTCAAATTTTAAAAAACTGTTATTAAACCTTTCGAAGACCAAATTAAGTAGAAAGTCAGTCGAGAATGTAATTATAAATTCTGCCACATTTTATTATCGACAGTTTAATTTCTCACAGTAAAAATATAGGGTATACCAAAAATATATGTATATATACAATGTGACATTGCCGAACACAAGGTATACTTCATGTATACGTGTATACCAATGTCACATAACATTCTTAGCTCCCGCCTATCATAGTCAGAGGCCCTATGTGTATTATAGACTGGTTGTTCTCATATAGAAAACGTCGTCGGTGTATCACATATCAAGTTACAAATATATAGTATTTCAGTTATACTGTATATACGAGTATTATCAGTTATTAAGACTCATGCCCGGGCTTTAACTTCGAGGTCATATCGCCTACTACCAGAGCGCTCTTTCGTCACTCTGGTGGACATGCGCAACTAATATATGAGCTGTGAAAGTCCTAAATTTTGCCTACCTAGGTTTATTCACTTAGAATAGGGGTCTTTAATCAACTTAGATTTCTCTCAACAGTTGACTTACATACGGATTTCTGATTCCTCTAACTAAATTGTGTTTTGATACATCCTCGGAAGTTATTACAGTTTTTGAGTTGAGCCCCCTCCCCTTATCCCTCCTACTTTCGCTAAAAATTAATAAATGTCTTCCTTATGGGGATTTTAACATAAAAATAAAGAATAAAGAAAAATGTGTTTTCTAAACAAATATTGTCTATTTCACAAAATATATAAAATACATGGGAGTACTTTCTATCATCTTCAGCCACATATTACATGGTATTTGTTAAGTCGTGGCTGAAGATGTTGGCACTACCAAAAGTATTCCCATATTATATATATATTTCACAAAATATATATAAAATAAATGAGGGCGCCGGTATTTCAGTGGTATGCGTGCTTGACTTCTGAGCTCAAGGTTGTGGGTTCGTAACCCGACCGAGGCCCTTAGTTTATTTTATCTGAGAGGTAAAATAAACTTGAGCACGCCGTCCTTCGGATGGGACGTTAAGCGATGGTCCCGAGCCTGTACGATGTCAGGTACTCGTTAAAGACCCCTACCCTAGATGAATAAAAATTTAGGGTAGGCAAAATTCAGGACTCCCACAGTAGAGTCGGGCTCATGTCCACCAGAGTGACGAAAGAGCGCTCTGGTAGTAGGCCATATGACCTCGTAGTTAAAGCCCGGGCATGAGTCATAAAACCTAACCTAACCTATAAAATAAATAATTTGCTATTTAGCAAATCTTTTTTTTTTTTTTTTATTAAGTGTTTCACAAAACCCCTGCAAAAATTGTTAAGTATCATAAATATAAAGGTTCACGTCAATACATTCATTACACCGGCTGTTGTTAGTGTTTTTGGGTTGAGTACCCATTCTCTTCTGCCGATTTTACCCATAAAAATTGTGAATGTTAAAAAAGTATGTGAGTTTGGTCGTTCGAATAATTTCCAGTTTTCCCATCTTTGTTAATTTCCAGCTGTTCCAGAGAGTCATGCTGTCTACCTTATTCACAAAGATGGAGGTACTTTATTCCCGTTGTTATTTTGAACATAGGGCCCATATCGTTGATATGTTTAGCGAATGTAGATTTTTCCCTTTTTGTTTTATTACCCGTTCTCTAAATTTATTACATATATATATATATTTTTTTTGGCCTTATGTACGATGCTTATTAGCCATGTCTCTTATAAAGGCGTTGTTATGCAGTTATTTACGATATCCATGACCCCGGGAGGGAGTTCTATCTACGAAATAAAACTCACTCCCGAACGGGATTCGAACCCGCAAATGTGATGTGAATGTATAATGAGACCATGCGACTAAAGCCCTACGCTCTAGCCCGCACGACCATCATGGCTCCTATATAAGTCCTTATTGAATTTGTATTTATTATCCGGTCTCTTTAAATCAGTTTAGAATCTTATACTTTTCAAGAAACACAATTTTTTCAATATCTCTTCAGACACACTAGTCAAGAAGAGGCCTGAAGCCGCTTTTAAAAATTCATAAGATTTGTAATAGATTCACATTTCTGCTGATTGATACTAATAGGTTTTATCATCATTTCATATTCCATTATCAACTCTTTTTACATTCCCCTCAAGAATGTTATGTAATCATCAAATATATATATATATATATATATATATATATATATATATTTTACAAATAGCTATTTACAACTGTATACAAATAAATACAACAAGCAAATGTGCTAATAAAGAGATAATGGCAATGTCAAAATGTCATGAGGGGAGAAATCACCCAATGGTGACACTCCCTAGTCACTGTTTTTCTCTCATTTGTAGCTAATCACTGTCACTGCTTCTGTTAAGGAGGTCTCTAGGCCATTGACGCTTAAGCCGTCGTTGGAAAGTATGGCAGAATGGACGGACTAGAGGATTATTGTGGGAACTAAGAAGGGAAAATAATTTTTTATATTTGGATTTAGCGACTTCAGTGACGAAAGGTACGTTAAAGTCAGTGTGAAGAGTTTTGTTGGAGACGTAGTAAGGAGCATTGGCTATTGTACGAAGGATTTTGGATTGGAAGGATTGGAAGCCTTGGCAGAATCCCAGAGTTCAAGTCCGTAAGTTCACATAGGTTTGAGTATTGCGTTGTATATAAGTCGTTTTGTTTTCAGAGTTAGTTTGGATCTTTTGTCTAGTAGTCTTAGTAAAAGTTTATAACGTATGTTCATTTCTTGTCTTTTCAGTCTCGTGTGAAGATTCCAAGTTAGTCGTTTGTCGAGTATGAGGCCTAGATAAAGAGATGGGATTTTTGTTAAGGTACATTGGAGGGTAGGTATATTTTCGACGAAGGGTAAAAACGATGTGAACTGATTTTGTGTCGTTTATATATACAAATTTATTATTTATTCATCAAATATAAATTTGAAATTTAGATTTTGCCCAGATATACTCAGTATAGATAGGGGATGTTATGTAGGTAAGCAGTCAAAAATTCGATCTTGAATTTTCAAGAGAAATCACTTTCCGAATCCAAAAAAAAAAAAGTGTATGTACTTCCCCTGCACGAATTAACTGAATTGTTTGCTCTCTGTTCAAAAACAGTCCACCGTTTGAGCTAAAAATCAGTACAGTAGACTCTCCCTTATCCGGCGTTGCCGGGACCGACGTGAAGCCGGATAACGGAAATCATCAATTAATGAGAAAAAATATATCAATTAAAGCATAAAAAAAAGTGTTTTTAGGTGAGCTAAGGAATAAAACACGTAGGTATGTATTTTGTTGATAACATTTAATAAATTGACAAATATGTACATACTGAACATTGATTTATTATATGTACGTACATATGTATATTTATACAAGCGTTAAAAGGTTATTTTGAAATCTGCGTTTAATTACATACATAATTGAAACAAAATCTAAAATTCTAAAAATATTATATTAAATATTATATTATTAAAGTATTTGAGTCGAGTCCCCCTATGGGGTTTTTAATTTATATATAAAATTTCGTTTCGCATTAATTAATGGGATTTTAAAGTTAAGCCCCTCTCCTCTTCCACTTTTTCCGCTGAAAATTATAAGCTGTCCTTATGAGATTGATGAATTATTTTTCTTCCCCAGTTTAGAAATTGACAAAACCTTCTCAATTCAAAAATAGAAGAAATATTATTAAAACCGGATTTTTTCAAACGAAATATACTTCCTTGATTATTAAATTATATTTGTTATTTATGTATATTATTTGTATTTATTATTTTTTTTTTTTTTACAGAAAATGAATAAATGTCAAAACAAATGGCATAGAATAAAAAAAATACGCTTTAGATTTCGAACAGGTTATCAGGTATAATATTATTAAAAATTCAAAAACAAGATGGGGACATATATATATATATATATATATATTTTTTTTTTATACTTTTATGTAAGGATAGCTTTCCAAGATATTTAAAAAAATGCTGAAACAAACAAGTTAGGTTATTTGTAAAACGTATCATCTCAATTCTAAATGTACCATAAATTGTTTACCTCTCGAATATAAAATATGTGGTGACATGGGAATATGATTACTTATATCAACTACTTTTGTACTGATCACTCATAGCCATCTCATTTCATTGTACATTGTATCATTGTATGTATATTGTTTATACCCAATAATGCCAGTATGAAATGAATTTGAGAGGGGGAGAGGGAGCGATCTACACAAATATTTTATTATTTCTTTATTTTGTATCCTTTCTTTTTTCTTTTTTTTTTTTTTAAATACTAATATTTAAAAATTCGGACGTTAGAACTGTTAGTATTGATCTTATTTCCAATTGCTGGTTGGAAATTTAATAAGGAACAATTTTGGTAAGGACCACTTTTTCGATGGAACTGACGATTTTTGCGTAAATCAAGTAAATGTATAAAAAAATGGGTTTCAAAACTTTTATTTTTATTTTTCGACATATATCTCGTAAATTGGACGGCCAAAAAAAGGATTTCAGATTTTCAGGTTTTCATGTGACATCAAGCGTATCCAGTCCTTCCAATCCAAAGTCCTAAGAGCAATGTCGATGCACCCTTCTATGTGTCCAATCTTACTCTCCATAATGACCTTAAAATCCCTTATATTATTGCCTCATCAAATCCCGCTCCCACCTAAATAATCCCCCTCGAAGACTGAGGCGGCGCTGGCCGAGAGACCTGCTACTATAGCAAAAATATTTAGGGAGTGCCGGTGTTGACCAGCTTCTCCCCTCATGTAATCCTCTTACCTCCAACTCTCCTTTTCTTCTTGGCCTGCCTCCACTGCTGGACAGTGATTGGCGGGGCGAGAAGTCAGGAGGATCACTCGAGCCCCCGCGGCCTCCCCTACCCCCATTAAGTTGGAGGGATGGGGATGACAGAGAACCGGGGGTGTTTCGAGGGGTCTCGAGTTGAAGGGCTTCCATGTTGATTTTATTTTATCTTTATTATTATTGTTTTATGTTTATGTTTATTGTTATTTAAATTTAATATTTTCTATTTGCTTTGTATATATTATATTACTTGCATAGAGACCATTATTATTTTATTATATATCATTTTTTTTTGAGGGCGCCGGTAGCTCAGTGGTATGCGTGCTTGTCATCTGAGCTCAAGATCGTGGGTTCAAAACCCGACCGAGGCCCTTAGTTTATTTTATTTGGGAGGTAAAATAATCTTGAGCACGCCGTCCTTCGGATGGGACGTTAAGCGATGGTCCCGAGCCTGTACGACATCAGATACTCGTTAAAGACCCCTACCCTAGGTGAATAAAAAATGTAGGATAGGCAAAATTTAGGACTCACATAGTAGAGTCGGGCTCATGTCCACCAGAGTGACGAAAGAGCGCTCTGGTAGTAGGTGATATGACCTCGTAGTTAAAGCCCGGGCATGAGTCATAAAACCTAACCTATATACTTTTATTTTTTTTTTTTACCTATTATTTTTGAACATATGCTTTCGATGTATACCTACATATATTTTTTTTATTATATATATATTTTTTTAATGTATATTTTAATGTTTAATGTCATTCATCAAATTTACTTATGGTTTATACCGATTGTAAATATTCAAAATAAAAAATTTAATGGTAAAAAAAAAAAAAAGATTTCAGTTACATGTGCCTCTTGGTATTCTCTACAACTTTTATATGAAGACATTTTTGATTAGGTCAAAAATATAGTTAGATACCCTACCCAAAGTAAAAGGGTCTCAATTTTAGTCTTATTTCGGCTAAAATCGAATCAGATGTAAGTTAGCACATGTGACATCATCATCTGAAACAAAGTTTAAGTTCAATGATTCAATCATTGGAGAGCTCTGGAAGTAATGAATGTATCGGCACTATATCTTAATATGTCAGCCAAATTGGCCAAAGGGTAGAGGGGATCAGAGGAGAGGACCAACTCAAAAATTCTAAAAAATGTCTAATGAACGGATTATTATGAAATATGATGATATGACGGATTATTATGAAGTATGATTCATAAATCATTAAGTAAGGCAATCTTTTGATTATCAACCAAATCATTAAATTGAGTTCAGAGTGTAAACACTTAGAGTCCCTCTATACTGGGGAAGTTTATTAATGGTGATTCACCGACGACTTTTTTTTAAAAATGTTATGACCTAGTTATTCGTCAGGGTTTACCGCTTTCGCATATATTAGCCAAACCTCTAAAAAAAGTAGTATAAAAAAAAGTTTGAATATCAAGAATTTGGAGTTGAGGAGGGGGAGTATGGCATATAAATACCTCACTTTCTCTCCGTGTATATTCTCAAAGTTTCATTACTATAGGTATGCAGTCTGTTCGTAAATAGAAAGAAAATTCAAGGAATTTGGTTCTTAAATGAGAATTTGGAAAGTTGGTGAGCCAAATAGTCCTGATTTGTGCATTTAAAAAAATTCCTCATTTCGTAATATACATCTGATCAATCAATTTGCTTAATAGTCACGAAAATCTATCCAAAGAGGTGTTACCTAACCAATTCACAATTTGCAAATGAGGACCTTTTGTTATCTGTCAAATCGCTTGAGGAAAAGGTCAACAAAGAGATGAAGCTATTTCTCATCATTATTTTCATATTGAGGTGTTGAACCTTAATTCAGGCCAGAGGAAGTTGAGTAATCGTTCGAAAATTCGATGATGGATTTCGCAGGAATCGTTTTCCGATTCTTTGCTTCCAAAAATGAAAATACAAAAATACTTGTATTTCTGTGAATACGATAACTCCCAATGGATTGGATATATCGGCACGAAATTTTATATTTGTGTCTAGAATATCATAAGAACGACTTGTATTGATTCTCAGCCAAATCGCCGTAAGTGTAGGAGGGGGATTAGAGGAGACTTTAACACAAAAATCCATTAATTGCACTTGCAATGAATCTATCGACATGAAATTTCATATTCCGGGCATTTAAGCTCAACATATAAATTCCTTTGATAACTCCGCAGCGAATTTCTGACCGATTGCATAACTTCCAAAATCTAAGGGCCTCGGCTAGGTTTCTAACTTTGCGATATTGTTAAGTGTACCTCTTTGAATGATGCGAAGGCATGGCCCCCAGACAGCAGTTGGAGGAATGCGACTAGCCACAGAACATTGATATCCATGGCATCACGTCTTCTTCACCTCCTCCTGAAACAGTAAAACACACTATTAGCTATAACAAATAGAAACTGCAAAAGAGATAAAAAAATATTTAAGAAAGTAAGTGAGGTGTGATGTAAGAAATTACACTCATTGTAATTATTATTATATTGAAAAATCAATTATTATTATTTGTATAAAAACAGCTGTTAAGAGTGAAGTAAGTAACTTAAATAGTGAATAAATATACAAAGATGGACTTTTCGCATTTTGTCTGTAAGTGGACAGTCTAGAGAGAGAAGTGTTTTTAGGCTTGAGGTATTGAACCAGTCTGAGTGGGAGAAGACGTAGAGATGTAGAATCGAAAATTATAACATTGGAAGTACGTAGAAGAGAAAAGGTACTTTTTATTTATATGTATATATGCCCAAAATATAAAAGAATTATAAATAGTGGCCACTATAAAACAGAAAAAAGACTGATATAGTTTTAAATAATTATTTTCGTAAATAATTTGATTTTTTTTAAACTTTTCAATATTAGTTATTAAATTTATAATGTAGATTAGTGTTAAATAAACCCAATATTTGTTTTCTAATTCTATGCTATTATTTTTCCCTGTGAACCCAGTAAGGAAATTTATACCTTTGGATCAGATTTACCATTTTTGCAACAGTAGGAAAACAAGATGGCATCTCTTTAGTAAATTTAGAAGAAATCCAATTGAAATATTATAGTCTTGAACTCTC
Organism: Aradus depressus; assembly: GCA_963662175.1. Lineage (NCBI taxonomy): Eukaryota > Metazoa > Arthropoda > Insecta > Hemiptera > Aradidae > Aradus > Aradus depressus. The sequence goes on from OY759214.1 coordinate 84,519,800, forward strand.
GATAACTTTTGTTAGGACCCTTTTCGGAAACTACTGTAGAAATCAAGATTTAGTAGAAGACCAGCAACAATTTCTACAGGAAATGTGGTAGTATTTATTATTTGTTTATTTATTATTCATTTTATTAATTCAAATTTTATTTTTATTTAATTTTTCACTTTTTTTCAATTACCTCAGAGGACAGGACTTATTTGAATATATTTATAGGTTAATGAAAAATTACGAATGGAATCGTGAAAAAAGAGAGACGTACGTAAACACAAGTATATAGTAGTTTTTTTGACTGGGTATTCAAAGATGGATGTCAACTCTATAAACATGTTTCATAAAAAGAAGATTCTGATTAACAAAAATAATAGTTAACCTAAGGAACACATATGAAGGGTCCAGGGGAAGAACATGTCAAGTGACATTTTGTAATCTTTTTATTTTTCTTTTTTCGTGGAAAGCCAGTCTTAACTACTCAAAAAACAATATAAATATTGGTTACAACCAGTTTTTCGACAACCAGTTTATGGTTCAAAATGAAAAAAATGACAAAGGCATCCTTCCACAAGGTCGGTAAACTTAAAATTTGCTCCCCACGAAATATTACAAAATATCACTTGACATGTTCTTCCCCTGGACCTAATATATTATATTACACTGATGATGGGTGTATTGCCCAAAATCTTTGTAATTATTATTTTTTTGAGAAGTCGAAAAATAAAAGGGAGACGTAATACTGAAGAAGTAAATATATAATGTATTTACTTACAAATACAAAGTACAAAGCATGCGACTGGCACAGGGAAGCATATTCGTTAATAATAGATGTATCCTTTCGACTTCCAGTGCTTGTGTAAGCAGCAGACATAACCCCTAAGCCATATTGTTCGAAGCCTTCATATATTGTCCTAATAATACACTAAATGGCTGCGAATTTCCATGAAACTTTACACAAATATAGATTTACTTTACGTTCCTTCCAACAAGCTACCACAACTTCCTGCTTATCCAGGCTAACTCCCTCAGGAACTCTCTCCCTCTTCACTAATTGAGATCCCTACTTTTCCTGTATCTCCTTAACTCAGCAAACCTCTAATTCCTCTGTGCTCCTATGGGATAGTTCTTGTCTTGCAAGTCTTATAAGTCTCTCACTCCACTGGACAGATTGTTACTTTACTGTTCCCTCAGCCCAGTTGGAACATAAGTTTTCACTTTCTACCACATATTGTCGAGAGGGCGCCGGTAGCTCAGTGGTATGCGTACTTGCTTACTGAGCTCAAGATTACTGAACGGGTTCGAAACCCAGCAGAGGCCCTTAGTTCATTTTATCTAGGACGTAAACTTAAGCACGCCGTCCTTCTGATGAGACGTTAAGCAATGGCCCCGAACCTGTACGATGTCAGACACTCGTTAAAGACCATATCCCAGGTGAATAAAATTTAGGGTAGGCAAAATTTAGGGATCCCATGGTAGAGTCGGGTTCATGTCAACCAGAGTGATAAAAGAGCGCGAATAATAACATAAGAAATAAACAAAAGAATACAAGCATCAGCCAATTGAGACAGAATAAAGAAAAAAAAGGAAACGAAGATTCTATTAATTAACTAAAAAAACAATAATTGTTAATAACAAGCAATAATTAAATTAAAACAATGAGAATGAATTAAATAAAAAATGAAAAGAAAAACAAAGTATGAATAATAATGAGTAATTATAAACAAAATAGAGGTCACAGAGAAAAAAAAAATATATAAATAAATACGAGAAGAAATTGTATATATATATATTTTTTTTTATTTTGTATTTACAACTACATATATACAATATATAATAAGCAAATATGATACATAATAAATAAATGTATTGGATGTTGAAAGAGAAATCATTCAATAATGACACTCCTTTATATTATTATGGATGAGAAAGAGAAATTAAAACATACATAAAAACAAAAATAGTTAAATGATTAGGGAACATGAAACGTTTATAGATGATTAGTGACTTCAGCGAGACTTCAATACACTGTAGGTCTCGAGGCCATTGCCGCCTCAGTCAAAAAAAATATATAAATATAGGTACCTATATGATTTCTTCTCGTATATATTTATATATTTTTTTTCTCTGTGACCTCTATTTTGTTTATAATTACTCATTATTATTCATACTTTGTTTTTCTTTTCATTTTTTATTTACTTTTTTTTCATTGTTTTAATTTAATTATTGCTCGTTATTAACAATTATTGTTTTTTTTAGTTAATTTATAGAGGCCTCATTTCCTTTTTTTTTTCTTTATTCTGTCTCAATTGGCTGCTACTTGTATTCTTTTGTTTATTCCTTACATTACTATTCTTGGGAAATGTATGTTCCAGAATAAAGGTTATTTTTCATTTCATTATGTGACATCTCAAACAACTTTGAACGGAAGGGGGAGGCACTAACCTTAGAATAAGTCCGACATTAACCCTCTTCAACTATTGACTTTTCGAGGTAAAACTGAAATAAATCAAATCGTCTACGTTTTTGATCATAAGCATTTTAGCATATTGATATAAAAGGAAGGGGACAGAAATTGCTTTAAACATGGAAATTGTTTTAGCGAGGTAACGAACAATAATTTTGTAACGAAATTCCGTCACACCAATTCCGTTCACAAGTGAGAATGTCGACCGTCATGTGCGCTATCTCAGAGTACTTTTAGATACACGATTCACTTGGAAACTACACATTAACAAAAAAACTACAACAAGCTTATTCACGACAACACTCTTTACCCTCTCATAAATAGAAACACGCCATTGAAACACACGTGTACACTCTTATACAAGACACTCCTTCCAATTTTAACATACGCCTGTCTAGCCTGGAACGGTACCAGCAACACTAACATAAAACGTTTGAAAACTAAATACTCCGAATAGCAACAAACGCACCCTGGTTTAGTCAGGAATCTCAAAATCCATGAAGAACTGGGAGTTCCTCTATTTTCAGCTAACATTGAGAAACTGGTGAAAAAACACCACGAAGGCCTTTTGAATTGTGGCGGGGCGAACTCCTGGGAGGCGACTCAAACAGAGACTGTACCAGGAATTCCTATTTTAAAGTCTTTCTTTTATATATTTGTTTAACATCACATCATAAATAAATGATGCTGTTTTAGTCGTCCAAATCGTCGTTTGAGATCTGTTCGGTTTCAGTCTGATGTGAGTTGCCCAAGTTCAACGTCTGTCTAAATAAAGTAGATATCAGATGTCGAATGCAGGAATAGACTGCAAATAATAATAACATAAACTGGTGGAAAAGTGTTAGGTCTGAGAGTGAATTTGTAAAGATTTGTCTCTATTAACTTTTATTCCCCTTTTGTTTGGTGTTGTTGTTCCTGTAAATGTAAGCTTGCTTGAGTGCGTTGAGAGACTGTCGTCTGCGTAAGTAGCTAGTAGTGTGTTATATTTTGGGATTTGTGATATGTAAAGAGAGAAGAGTAAGGAACTGAGGTTGGCTTGGGGAACTCCAGCTTTGATCTCAATAAAGTAAGATTTAAAAACACATTTTGCACAAAACTATTTTTCGTGAAGAATGGATGTTATGTATAAATTTAAAATTAAGGAAACGAAAATAAAAAAAGAAAAAGTGTTTGCATTAGAGAGGTTACTATTACACGATTTTCGGCACGCAACAGCTCCTTTCATATTTACTTAACACAGCTACTTATAGGGCAGACCTCTACCCGCCTATTTCATCTGATTCTCAATTCAATTTTATTTAAAAATCCCAGATTCGACCAAGATTGAATAGAATGTAGTTCCTATTTTGGAACTGCAGAGAGAGGTCCCATGGGTTGTACCATTATCCGTACATCTCAGTCAGATCTTCTCAGTTAAATGTAGGAGAGGCTGTGCCATGCATAATGCATATATAGAGAGATGGTAGAGCTGAAGCACTTGGCAGGGGGGGCTTGTCACCAGTCTCCTTAGGGGCTATACAACAGGAGCCAACCAAATCCTCCTTCACCAACCCTGATTCCTCTTTCAGTGGCTATCACAACCTCTCTCGGACAACCTTCACAGAAATCTGAAAAGGAGCAGGATAAGAGATCTCAGTTAGGTGGCGATTTCTGTCTGTCGCTGCCATGAGGACATGCCACTGGGTGTGCCTCCTCTCTAGCACCATTTCAGATTTAATCAATCACACAACACATCTTCAAGTGATGTCTACATTCGTCTATATCTGGCTATTTATTTTTATTCATATATATGTTTATTCTCATTATTGTTAACTTCATGTATGTATTTATTCTCACTGTCTTGTTTATTATTATATATATTATTTTATTTTATTACCTATATATATTTTTTTAATGATTTTATTTTTTTACTGTAATTATAATTTTATTTATGTTCATCTTTATAGGCTATTCTTACTTTCCCAGCAATACGAAGTAAGTTTTTTCCGATCCGTCTTTTCCAAAAATTAAGTATGAAAAAACGAATTCTTGTCTGTCTGTGAATACGATAGCCCCCGATGGAATATATCAACACGAAATTATACATATATCCAGAAATTCGTAAGTGTGGGCATAAATCGGTCAACCGGGAAGGGTAGGGGGGGGGAAGGGGGGGGGGGGGGGGGGGGGGGGGGACTTAACACAAAAACCCTAATAACTGCCGATGTAATGTATTTACCGACATGAAGTTTTATATTTAAATTCAAACCCTCCTACATGTCGACATCTATTACTTTTCAGCGAATTCGGCATAGAAAAAAGAAGAAGGGCTTAACGCTAATAACTGCTGATGTAATGAATCTTTCGAAAAAAAATTAGTATAGAGGATTTAGAAGTTACATTTAATTTTTAGTCCAAACAGATTGGTTTTGTAAGGAGAGAAAAAACCTAATTGAGTTGGGGAAGGACTCGAGTTGGGGAAGAACTCGAGTTGGGGAAGGACACTGCCGAAGATTCACTAACGAAGTATTATTTGATATGTTAAACTGAGGAAAAAATCAGCTTTCATGTTTTTTTTCCCCTCTCCGAAATTCGCAGAAAGAATCTTCGACAGAACTTAGACCTCCCAGAAAGTCGTGAAAAAATACCAGAAGTGAAGTACCAATTGGATCCTATTGAGGAGGCACAGACACGGAAGAATAACTGGGCCTTTTACGTTATTTGCGTGTCTAAATGATTTCTTCCGCAGCAACAGTTTTTTTTTTTTTAACATTTCTTGAATATATATTAAAAAAACAGCGGAAATTCAAAGCATAGGATAGGTACTTTTTTGTGCCAATATTGAATCGGTCGGTTTCCGGATCCTCTTGTAGAAAGTTATAATTATGGGACGAGTTAATTTTGTAATTTTATTTTAAAATATATTTATGTAAATTAAAAATAAATGAAAATGAAAACAAATGTTATTCTTAGACCGAGGTCCCCTAAGAATAAATACATTAAAAAAAGGAATTGCCGAATTACCTCTCCCTCCAAAATCAATCCACTATTTTGACTAAAAATCGATAGTTGACTTACAAAGGGCTTCTGAATCCTCATATTAAATGTTGCGTTGTTACGTTCATTACATCGACAGTTATTAGAGTTTTTGAGTTGAGCGCCCCTTTTCTGATCTCTCCTTCTCTATGGTCGATTTCGATTCGACGCGGAAGGTGGTGTCCTTATGGAGTTTTGAATTTAAAAGTTGTATTTAACTTCTGGGTTCTGGGAACACATATAAAATATTATGTCGATGCATTAATTCTATCGGAAGTTAACGGACGCACATTTTTTAAAAATTTTTGAACCGATTACATAACTTTTCCTATATTAAAGTTCGGAGGAAGGGAACTGAAAGGATAATCAGAAGGAGAGGAATTGGAATAGATGATCTGAAGGAAGCCACAGAAAGAAAGTGACGGATGAGGGAGACAGGATGTTTCAGAGAGAGACGGCTTGGACAAGGAACGAGTTGTGTAATGCAGAGGAGCGATGGAAGAGGATGAAGAGATTCAAAGGTATTCGGTGGACGGACGACTTAAAGGAAGCCTTGGAAGGAGACTGTCGACGGATAGGGGCGTAAGTAATATACATTTATAAACTAGACATGTTTTGATAAGAATGACGATACAATTACCATTTTCATACTAACAATATAAACACTATAACTAAAAGTATTTGCAAATATTATAAACATTTATAAATAAAATAAAATAATATATATCCAAGGACTGAACCCTGAGAAAGTTGCTCTTGATCACTTCAAGATGACTTTCTATTAATTGCAAACAATGCCTCCTCAACATTCCATTATCATTTTTTTCTTCAATGCTATATTCTATAGAGTACATGACTAAATATGCGATAATGAGGGTCATTCAAGATCGCAATAATTGATAATAATTCTGGGGGCCGTGTGGACTAGAGCTCAGGGCTTTGGTTGGGGTCGAATTTTGTGGGAGAATTTTATTTCATAGAAAAAAAGTCTCTCCCGGGTCCATGGATGTTTGTAAATAACCCCGGTAATTAAGCCCGCACCCTTGATGCTAAAATAACAATGGGTTACACTCCCCCGCCCTCAAACCGCCCAAAGTTCCTTCTCTCCTGGCTATATTTGCACCGGCTATGAAGACTAAACAAGCTGCAGAGAAATATTTAAAAAACTTAAAATCCTGCCTTTGCCTGCACTGTTTATATTTGACGTAATGACGTGATATACACTGGATACCCAATGACCAAACAGTCAGATATCTCGACATACACTTCGACACTAAACTTACTTGGACCTAACACATAAACAAACAACTCACACGAGCATACACCCGACTGACACAATTATACCCACTCATAAACAGAAACACTCTTCTTTACACCTCATTACTACGACCACTGCTAACATACGCTTGCCCTGTCTGGCTGGGGGCCAGCATAACAAACATTAACAAATTAGGGAAGTTTGAAAACAAGGTTCTCCGACTTGCAGTGAAGGCCTCTTGGTTCGTCCGAAACAGTCAAATCCGGCGTGAGTTGGGAGTGCCGGAAGTTGCAGACCATATCGCCCAGGTTACACAGCAGTTCCACGATGGTCTTGTCGATGTGCCGGCCGCTAACCTCGGTTAACTTCGTATATAATATGCTTTATGTTTCTCTTTTAATGTGTAGAGCACTAAGTGTGCTGAGCCAATAAAAGTGTTTTTTTTTTTGTTTTTTTGAAACATTGTGAAACGTTATTTAGAAAAATAGAAATATTTTCCCTTTTAACACTTCTAGTCATGATCACACCAGGAAGAAAGAAGATTTTGGAATAACTAAACATTGCTCCTCTCTTTTTGAAAAAAGTATAACTCATAAAGGAATTAATTTCTTTAACGCCCTCCCCCACTTCTTGAAGACAGTAGAAACAATAAAAAAATTTAAACTTCAACTAAAAATATTTATGTTAGAGGAAATCCTAAATAATGAAAAAATCGTATTTCATAATTAAAAACATAGGTTTTTATTCTCTAGTTCCTCCACAATTATTCATTTTAAGATCTGTCTAATCTACGATTTTAATCAATATTTTTTATTATTTATATACTAATTTATTTCTCTTGGCTTTTTCTTTTATATATTTCTTCATACACACATTGTTATTGTTATTTTGTTTTCTTTCTCTTTTCTATATTTCGCACATTGAGAACTGAAGAACGTCCCGAATAGCGATCGTGGAAAAGACACTTCCAGAAAAAGTTATAAAAAAATTATTATCTTAATTTTAATTAAATTTGAAGTAATGTAAAGAATTTAAATTTCAAGTATCTATTTATTTATTCATTTAATTTTATTTGCTGTTGTATTGTTAATTCTAATCCATGTGGGTCAGACTCTAAGAGTTAATATCTGTTTATGTATCTAATTTATAAGCTAACTTAATGTATACATTATTATGACGTATCGTATTACCATGTTATGGTTTAACGGAAATAAATATTATAATTATTATGCAGTTAGCGCTACTGCAACCAAGAATGTGCCTTATATCCATGTTTATGCATGAGACAATGGATCTAATATTTACATTCACCTGAACATTACGTGCTCAGACTATCATAAAAGCTTTGCCAAGATCAAACATTTTTAGTTGTTATTGATATTTACGTCCCCAAAATTACGAATTTTAGAAGTTATCTAATAGGTTGAAAATTCCCAAATTTCATAAATGAAAAAAACATTTGTGAACGAAGGATAGAATGAATGTATCGAGATATGTTTTCATGAAGATGTTGATCCAAATCGGTTAAATAGGAGGGACGATTAAAGGGGTGGGGCTTAACACAAAACTGCCAATGTAATGATGTATTGACACGAAATTTCATATGCAAATTTAAAACACGTATTAATTATCCGCTAAACAATCCGAAAAGAAGGGAATAATCACAGAAAAGTCTCAACTCAAAAACTATATTAACTGCCGATGTAATGAATATATCGACGTGAAATTTAGTACATAAATATTTTGTGTTGGCTTATTTTTTTTATCATTTTCAAAATGTTCAATTTTATAATTTTTATTTGTAAATAGTTCTCCGTTATTTGTTTACCCCTGATTGTAAAAATGACAAAAAAAAATAAAAGTCTATCTGTGTGTGTCTCTTTGTGAACACGGTAACTCCCGATAGAATGCATGTGTCAACACTAAATTAGATATGTGTTTCCAGAAACCCATAAGGACAACACCTATTAATTTTCCGCGAAATTGGTCGAAGGGGAGAGGTGGATCAGAGGAGAGTCCATAACAATTACAATTTACAGTAAAGCCAATAAAACAAAATATATGTACGTTTACACAGACTGCACACGTCTTTACAAAACATTAATTCATAAAGAAAAACATTTAAAACAATATTTTTTTACGTAAATCTTAAATGAACAATTTATAATACTTTAGACAATGAGACTTACGTTGTTCATAGTTATTAACAAAATTCAAATATTATGCTAAACTAGTTGTTCATAGCTTACCTCAATGGTTATTCAACCATTAATAAGCTTAATAATTAATAAGCTCCATTAATAAGCATTCAACCATTATTAAACTTAATGATTTTCTGTTCTTTCCATTTTTATTATCTCATCAATTCATTATCTTTTAAATACTGTATAGTAAATTTTTTTTTACAATTTGTGTATATACTTCAAATGTTTCTTCTTAGGTTTTTAGTTGGAAAATTTCTTTAAAATGCGATTTTTGCAGGTTAATTTCCAAAACAATTTCCTCTCCCTCGGTAGGGCCCGCACCACAGGTCCAGCCTAGGAGTCTACAGATCCTAAATTCCTCTCGCAAGATCCGTTCGAAAGCTTGAGATATATCCATGGAGGCCCTGGCTGAATTTACCTGCGTAGTTGCCCTCTCATGCTGACAATGGTCACAATGTGTGCAATAGGTGGGGTAGTGGAGTGAAGAGAACGAAAGACAAACCAGCGATTATAGAAATGATGCTCGAAGATCTTAGAAAGAAAAGAAAGCGTGGAGGATACGAGGTCGCGGCGGTTTGTTCTCTTTGGGATCATGGATACAATCGACTATTTCCATTGAATGGGGAAGTGGGTTGTACCATGAATGGAGTCCTAAAAGGTTAGAAGTTCATTTACAACAGAAGACAAATGTCGGTTAATCACCGGCTATGTACTTCCTCACCACGAATTATTCAATTAAGTTTTCGCTCTCTCTCCAAAATTAATCAATCGTTAAAGCTAAAGATCAATAGTTGACTTATGAAATTGGTGTAGTTACCTTCATTACATCGGCAAATTTTTCAATCCCGGGATTTTCGGAATTTATTTTATTTTAAGTTTTTATTAATTTTTTTAATTATCTATATATTTAAAAAAAGTATCTATTTATTTTAAATAACAATAAGGCCAACCTCACATTAGGCAATTCCGAAGCGAGGCGACTGATACTCAAGTAACTTGAGGGTATCTTAGAAGTCACTTCCTATGTGAGTGGTGGGGAGACACAAACGACGCCACTCCCAGGAGGTATCCTACCTGTATCATACCAGTTTCAAGCGACCTGCTAGGAAGGTCGCCCGTCCCTTGAGTCTCCTGCGTCGCCTCGCAATGGCTAGTGAACACACTCTTCTGCACTCACACATTCCCGCATTTGTGTGTCCTCTGTTTTATGGATGGAGAAACAATGCCAATCAAGTGTAGGAATGATTCTTTCTTCATTCGGTAGAATGCTACGAACTTGCAATCCGACTTTTCCAGCTCTTTATCACCAACAAATAATCTGCAGTTAACATTCCTTTCGGTGTAAGAATGGTGCCATAATCTTCGGATTTTCCTTTTTCTATAATAATAATAATAACAACAAGCAACAACGACATCTTCATCACTTGAAGAATCTTCACATGACATGGTGAACAACTCAGCTTCTCGCCACGGCTAGATGGAGACTGAAGAGATCCTAGTCACTGCACAGTATCCTCAGTGTGAGGAGAAAAGTTGCCTACGGGTATCGTACCCACAGGCAACTCAAATGGCTGATACTTGAGTATCAGTCCGTCGCTTCGGAATTGCCTAATGTGAGGTTGGCCTAAGGTTTAATATTAAAAGAAGGCAAGTAGGGATTTTATGTAAAGAGAGACTGCAGCGAAGAAATAAACTCAGTACCTACTATGAAATAATTAACTCTCGGATCTCGGTTTTGAAACACAATATTCCTGGAAGAAAAAGTAGATACTCGTAGCACGTGTGATGAAATAAATGTATCGACACGAAATTTAATTGCGGACTCAAAAGTCCCTCAGTAAATCAACCACATAATTTAAAACAAAACTGTCGGTTGATTTTAGAGTGAGAACAATTTGGTGTTATTTTTTTGTTGGGGAAGTTCATTGTTTGACTTTTTCTTTTTATATCACTTCATGGTATTGTAGACTTCAAAAAAAGAATTACGTAATGTTGCATAGTTGCTTTTATTATTTTTAACAAAAATAAATGTTTATAATTAAAAAATATAATTACATAGGTAATGAATAAATTGGTATCTACTTATATTAAATTTAAGCAAATTGTTTTAAATTGTACATTTTTTATGCACCATTCCCTTGAACCTTATCAAGATGTTATTATTTAATTATAATCATTATGTGGATATTTGAAAAACTACTCTCTTAATTAATTATATCATTTACATAATTTGAACGTTTGTATGCTCGATTATAGATAAACCTGCAGTTACTTCTTAGACTGCAACTAATGTTCGCATATATATATACATATATATATGTGTATTTTTTTTAAAGGGAGCCGGTAGCACCCCTAGAGGTGAAACTTAAGCACGCCATCCTTCGGGCGGGTGAAACTTTAAGCGATGGTCCCGAGTCTGTACCATGTCAGGTACTCGTCAAAGACCCCTAAACTAGGTGAATAAAAATTTAGGATAGGCAAAATTTAGGCCTCATGTCCACCAGAGAAATTTTTCAGGAACTTGTATTTTGGCTTTGTTGGACACCTACACTATACTAAATTTGAGGTCTGTTGAGATTTAAAGATAACATTATACGAAGGTTTAATATGAAAACACTAAAAAAAGTTGGGGATCATCTGCAATGTACTACTAGCAAGAATTTTTTTTTAGATTTTTCATTTATTGATTTGGAAAATTGATGAGCTCGCGAGGCATTGAGTTACATTGATCGATAAAATGGGGCAGGCGAGGCTAAGTTAGGTTTGTTTATTTTATGACTCATGCCCGGGCTTTAACCACGTGTTTATAACGCCTGCCAAAGTGCGCTCTGAGAGTTGCCTACCCAGGTTTGACATACCTAGGGAAATGGTCTTTAACGAGTACCTGACATCGTATCATCACGTAACACCCCATCCGAAGGACTCTATGCTCAAGGTTAAATTAGGTCCACTTCCTTGTTAGCTTAAGAATTTACACTCCCGTAAAATTTGTTGTCTTCTTGTCTAAATTGTTTATACTCTCCTTCTCAAAGACAAAAAATGTATAAATTAAAAATAATTAATGATTGGTCGGCGCCCTCTCTCCTCTGCCTTGGGTCCACTGGCTGCAACCACAGCTAGCCACTCCTTCGGGGGCCATGACCTGAACGTACTGGTTAGAAGCACCTGTGAACAGGAACGAACGAACGGAAGGCAAGGTTCAAGGCCATTCCAGGAACTCGGACGTCTGAAGGTAAACATCAACAGAGCAGTGAAAGTTTTTTTTAAATTGGTTTCCTAAACTATCATTCTATTTATCTTTTTGACAGGAATTGTCATCAAAATTAGTAACTGTTTCGCTCCCGTTGGCGTGATTTTCGAATGATTTTAATTTCCCAGCCATACGAAGTAGTTACGTAATCGGTCAGAAATTCGATGTAATTGATACCTATGTGTATGCAGGACCCTATAAGGACGGAACGTATTAATTTTCGGTTGAATCGGCCGAGGGGAAAGGGCGGATCAGAGGACAGACGAGAGGCCGATGTATCGAAAAATATTTAGTATGAGGATTCAGAAGTTCCTTTGTAAGTCAACTATTGATTTTTGGCTCAAACTATTGGTTTTGGGGGGAGAGCGATAACTTGCAGGTACATCAATGCCCATCGATGACTTTTTTCCATTATCGAACGCCCTGACGATATCTATTCATTATATTTGTTTTTTTCTTCATATATATATATATATATATATATATATATATATTATAACCATTTCTCCCTCTCGTGTGAGTGCAAAACACGTAATTAATAAAATAAATAAAATTGAGATCGAAAAATTATTAAATTTGAAAATTATTTAAATCGCGACTTTAATTAAACAATGCCTGAATAGCTGAAAGCACTCCCACGGGAAGAACGGTTACAAGATCCTAACGGTTAGTTGACATCAGTAATTAACAATAATTAATTACTGTTGTCAACCAGAAGAAGCATGAGTGGGGGGGGAATGAAATGAATCAAACCTATAACTTTAACATATTTATTTTAATGAGAACATATTTACAAAACAACAATTGAATATATATAATTTGGCCGTGTGTCTGAAGGACTGAATTATAACTTAATTACGAGGTACCTCGATACGATATCCATGGCGAATGACGGCGTGATCACCCTTTCTGGACTTCCCGTAGAAATCGTCTATTCACATAGTCCCTGTAGATCTGCGTAGTTTCGATGTCACGGCAGAACTCACGCCCCTCACTGACCCGGCGCGTCCGAATTCAAAATGTGTATCTCACTGACTATTTCACATATTCAAACTGATATTAAAACAGATAATATACGTGGTGATCACCCGAGACATGAACGAAGACTGTTAATTTCACATATTTAAACTCAACTGTACAATATAAAAAGAACGTGGTGACCAGCCAAGACATGAGCGAAGAAACTTAATTTACATATTTAAACTCAACTGTACAATATAAAAAGAACGTGGTGACCAGCCAAGACATGAGCGAAGAAACTTAATTTACATATTTAAACTCAACTGTACAATATAAAAAGAACGTGGTGACCAGCCAAGACATGAGCGAAGAAAGTACTTTCACATACTGAAACTAGGCTTTACAAAGAGAGGAACGTGGTGATCCACCAAGATATGAGCGAAGAATGAGTAAAACGGGGAGTGGCTTCCGATATCCGACCGTGGTAGGGGACAGTTCTCGAGACTTGATTCGTCGTCGGACTCCGCCCATTTTATTTCCAGCCAATCGCATATTACCAATTAACATCTGCCTCTAGTTGTGTGAAAACCTGGAGTAAGAAAAAAAACCTTTACTGCTTATTCCTTATACACCGGATGTAGACAATTATCTTGGCTTCCTTTCCATTGTGTCTCTATTATTCTTTATTTTCGCTCCCAGCGATCGCGATTCTCTCGCAGGCATCATTGGTTCCGAGCATTCTCTTCCAAATGCAATTCTCGTTTATTCAACACCACACAACCCATACTTTGCTCCTAGCGATCGCGATCCTCTCATAGACATCGCCAGTTCTGAGCATTATCTATAGGGTAGACATGCTACAATATACCCCGTTCCCGTTAAATAAAATATGTCGGCTAAATGACCATTGGAAGTCACATATTTTATTAGTTTCACCTAACACTTGCTCGTTCACTGAGCATATACACTTAACCAAATACTCAGGTATCGACCTCATTATCATGCGTGACCAAAACATGATTTTAAATTTCCTTTCGAATCGGCATGGCTTGCCTATGCATGCGTGACCAAAGCATGATTTTACTTTACGCTGTACTTCTTGGAGTTAACCCTCTCCATTGGCAAATAACGATGATTCTATTTCTAGCATACATTCACTGACTAGTTAAAACATCCAAAAAGGCCCCACGCCTCGACAATGTTTCAACTGAATTCCCATATACCTAATCCGCTTCAACAAAAATTTGGGTTGACCAAACCCTAACCATATGCCTCCTTAGGCCTTCGACAGGTATTTACCTTCTGCCGGAACGACGACGAAATATAAAATAGAAAAATAAGCCCACTCAAATCCCATCTCAGTTTCATAAATATATGTAAATTCCGGCATCCGCATTAATCAAGTAGCGAAACCCTTTCTTCAGTTCAACAGTCAGTTCATGGCATAAGAAAATAATTAAACAAACTCCCGCCCCTTTAAATGGATTCTACAAGCATCAATGGAGTGGCCCCTTCTCCGTGTGTACGATAATTAAATATTCAATTCTGGGTATCCCCTCCAGTTTATAATATATCTCCCCCTCCAGTCATGTATGCGTCGGCTCCTTGCCTTAGGATTTCTTAACTAAAATAAAAAAATTGACCTTTTGACCTACCGTGGTCGACACTCTATCATAATAAGTAAGGTCCATACCTGGATATATGTGACAAATATATTTACAAGGCTCTCATTGGGTTAACATAGCCCATCATGGTCACTAGATAAAATATGGGTCAATGTGACATTTTCAATAGATACACACGGTCGGATACTAATACAAATATTATTTAAAAATACAAAACAAACAGACAAATACAATTGGAAGTACATTTACCATACCTGACTACCTACAAATGTGTGTGCCATCGCCTCGCTGTCAGCCTACTCAGATCCGCGTCTCCTAATCAAATTTAAATACGTAGGAATATTCCCATGGATGGCCAATCCATATACCGTCTGCCCCGTCCTACAATTATGTCAATTTCAAATGAAGCCACAAACCTATCTAAACTAAATTATCCCAACATCATAAACAAATTGCTAATACTATTTAAAAAAATACTCTTACTAAATATATGAACAAAAATAAACTTTCCTAACTTATTATCTAAATTACCTACTATTATAAAAAAAT
The DNA here is from genome assembly GCA_963662175.1 of Aradus depressus. NCBI lineage: Eukaryota > Metazoa > Arthropoda > Insecta > Hemiptera > Aradidae > Aradus > Aradus depressus. The sequence goes on from OY759214.1 coordinate 84,535,110, forward strand.
GCCCTATTACTAAAGTTATATAAAACATATCCTAACTTATTATCTAGAATAAAAAAAACTAAAACTACCCTAACTTATTATCTAAAATTATATCTACAACCTGGCGATTCACTTTGGAATCTTTGAGCTCGACTAAGGGGGGTATGCTCGATGTTAAGCCCCAGGGGAGTGCCAGAATGTCCCCGTCTGCCTTATCCTATTTACAAAAAAAAATAACTAAATAATAAATCCCGTGTCCCCAATAAATGTGTATGTGTGATTCTTTGTGTGTTGTTGTATAATGAGGTGTTGGCCGTTAGAGTAAAATAATAAATAATTCCCAAATAATAAAAATAGTGTCTGTTTTATGTATGTGTGACTTTGTCTAACTGTTCCTGGGATAGCTGGGGATGGACACCCATAGAGACGTCACAAATCTCTTCCCTGACTCTAGGGCCGCGATCTCGTCTGCAATAATCGCCCCCCTAACTCGGCTGAAGTAAGATCGTTAATCTCAAAGAGAGCCCTAGCGCTTCTCTAGCCTGCTTGTAAATTTATCCGCTAATACACGGCTTCTGTGATGTCATATAAAAGATTCCTCCTTCCGCTACGTCGCTGCCGAGATGTCCTAAAATAAAAATTTGAGGACTTTCCTTGTCTAAAATCTGGTAAGGTCCTTCCCAGAATAGTAAGAATTTAAATACAAAATGGTTGGGCAAATCCAAAACGCTATTACGTAACGCCACCTCACCACGTTCGTAATTTTTCACGTAGACATCTTGGAAGGTGACATTGCTAGGCTGTTCGCGAGCAAAAGTCTGGTTCGTAGGCCAATTCCTATGTCCTTCGGGTACGGTAAATGTCATTCGGTCATCTTGTTTTGGGGTTGAGATCTGAGTTTGACCCGAAACAGTATCTATTCTCTTCGAGATATCGGCGAATCTCTTCTCACAATCGGTACTAATAATATTTTGGTTCGAATTTATTTCTTCGACCTCCTTATCTAGATGCTGTGTTTCTGACACGATCCCACCTGTAACTTCATGATAACTGACACCTACCATGTCCCTAACTTTAGAAGTAGGCTTATCATATCTCTCTTCTGAATTGTCCTGCCTAGATTCAGATTGTACGGTACCCATATTACGTTTAATGGATTCGATATTATTTGCCATTGCCGAAATTTGTTCCTTTATCTCCGAAGTCTGCTGTCCTATCTGTTCCTGCATGGCCTTTCCCTGTTGTACTAGTCCCGAAATCTGTTCCTGCATGGCCTTTCCCTGCTGTCCTATCTGTTCCTGCATGGCCTTAAACATCGCCTCTAGGTCAAATTTAGGATTTTCTACCGGGGACTCCGGGGGCGTACGGATAGTTTTCCTAGACCGTGTCTGTATCGGCTCTAAGTCCGACTTCCCTTTCCCTTCCATTCTGATAAGAAATATATATCAAAACAATTAAATGAATTATACGGGAGGTCTGGTGCTAACCTAATTTCTATGGTGACCTGTCAGATGGCATCACAATACAACAATAGTTATAATATGTAAAATAAATGCCTACTAAATCTACATAAAAAAAAAAATCAAAAACAAAAAAAAAAAAATTATTTCAATAAATGATGTCATTCATTGTCCCTACCCTCACCCATCCTTCTTCAGTTTTGATTCTAAATACCGACTTTAAGTGAAAATATAACATTGTGGCCTAATAGGCTGGAATCTACGTTAAAAAGCAAAAAAAAAAAATTTTTTTTTTTTTTTTTTTTTTTTTAATTAAAAAAATTAATTAATTAATAAGGGACCGATTAGTGGGGTTTATTAATTATACTAATTGGCATAATTAATAAACAAATCAAGTCCCTGTTCGGGCGCCAATTATAACCATTCTCCCTCTCGTGTGAGTGTGCATCACGTAATTAATAAATATAAAATTACATCGGAAAATTATTAAAATTTGAAAATTATTTAAATCGCGACTTTAATTAAACAATGCCTGAATAGCTGAAAGCACTCCCACGGGAAGAACGGTTACAAGATCCTAACGGTTAGTTGACATCAGTAATTAACAATAATTAATTACTGTTGTCAACCAGAAGAAGCATGAGTGGGGGGGGAATGAAATGAATCAAACCTATAACTTTAACATATTTATTTTAATGAGAACATATTTACAAAACAACAATTGAATATATATAATTTGGCCGTGTGTCTGAAGGACTGAATTATAACTTAATTACGAGGTACCTCGATACGATATCCATGGCGAATGACGGCGTGATCACCCTTTCTGGACTTCCCGTAGAAATCGTCTATTCACATAGTCCCTGTAGATCTGCGTAGTTTCGATGTCACGGCAGAACTCACGCCCCTCACTGACCCGGCGCGTCCGAATTCAAAATGTGTATCTCACTGACTATTTCACATATTCAAACTGATATTAAAACAGATAATATACGTGGTGATCACCCGAGACATGAACGAAGACTGTTAATTTCACATATTTAAACTCAACTGTACAATATAAAAAGAACGTGGTGACCAGCCAAGACATGAGCGAAGAAACTTAATTTACATATTTAAACTCAACTGTACAATATAAAAAGAACGTGGTGACCAGCCAAGACATGAGCGAAGAAACTTAATTTACATATTTAAACTCAACTGTACAATATAAAAAGAACGTGGTGACCAGCCAAGACATGAGCGAAGAAAGTACTTTCACATACTGAAACTAGGCTTTACAAAGAGAGGAACGTGGTGATCCACCAAGATATGAGCGAAGAATGAGTAAAACGGGGAGTGGCTTCCGATATCCGACCGTGGTAGGGGACAGTTTTCGAGACTTGATTCGTCGTCGGACTCCGCCCATTTTATTTCCAGCCAATCGCATATTACCAATTAACATCTGCCTCTAGTTGTGTGAAAACCTGGAGTAAGAAAAAAAACCTTTACTGCTTATTCCTTATACACCGGATGTAGACAATTATCTTGGCTTCCTTTCCATTGTGTCTCTATTATTCTTTATTTTCGCTCCCAGCGATCGCGATTCTCTCGCAGGCATCATTGGTTCCGAGCATTCTCTTCCAAATGCAATTCTCGTTTATTCAACACCACACAACCCATACTTTGCTCCTAGCGATCGCGATCCTCTCATAGACATCGCCAGTTCTGAGCATTATCTATAGGGTAGACATGCTACAATATATATATATTTATTTCAATTGTTATTGTTATATTGTTTTCTTTCTCTTTTCTATATTCCGCACATTCTGACCTGAGGAAGAACGTCCCGAAATGTCGTTTAAAAAATGTATTATCTTAATTGAGGGGGTTAGAAGCAAAGGGATGTAAGTGACAAAAATTTCATTTCGAGAAAATTACCTTCAACGTTATAGTAACGTAAATTCAGGTATTACCCAGGTATTTTCCAGTAGATAGCATTACTGGTACTAACAATCGTTCTGATCATTAGCCAGTAGTCAGGGTAGGTGTCAAGGAAGATGTTAACACACATATCTCAATTTCAGCCGATTTGTCACTTACATCCCTTTGCTTCTAACCCCCTCAATTGTAATTTAATAAAAAAATTATCTACTGTATTTATTAATATTATTATTTTTGTACTCATAATTTCAATTATTTATTTATTTTTATTTTTTAGTGTTAATGTTAATCCATGTGTGTCAGATTCGTAAGTATAATATCTGTTTATGTATCTAATTTATAAGTTATCTTAATGTATGCATTCTTATGACATATCCTATTACCATGTTACGTTTTAACGATAAATTTATTAGTTTATAGCTCCGGGAGAGAAGTTTTACTTCATAAATAAAACTCTCCCTCAGACGAGATGCGAACCAGCGACCAAACTGTCTGCAGGAAAACTATCATGAATATTTTTCAGAAACACAAATTGATTTTCTACTTTGCTATTTATTTTTCGTTTATTTTTATCTTTTTTATTACTTAAGCTCTTTCTAAATAAAAAAAATAAAAAAAATCAAGAAAAAAAAACTTTCTACTAACCCTGGATCAAGGAATCCATGATAATTTTTAGACACATCTACTTACATAACGACTATAATTGTATGTAAAATGATTATGTGCCAACAGTAATAGTGGCGGGGTCAATGCAGGTAATGTAAATAGGTAGGGCTAAATACTTTGGAATTGTAATTAAAGTGTGGAATTTAGCAAGATATTTACTATTTACAAAACAAATAATGAAAGGTCAGACAAATGGAAGACAACTGTTTGGAGAGACCAAATACAAACAGATTTCTCATAGAAATATAATACGTTGTCTTCCCACTGTTTTGTTTACGTCCATATAAATATTCTTCAAATAGGTATTCACAACAACGTTCGGGCTTTAACTACAAGGTCATATCGCCTACTACCAGACCGCTTTTTCGTCTGGTGGACATGAGTACCCCCCCCCCCCCCCCCCCCCTGGCCAGAGCAAGAAACCAAGATAAAAATTAAATAAACCAGAAAAATCGTTTTTATTAAAAATGGATTGCTTGCAAGTTACCAATAGGATCTTAAATTTCCCTTGCGTCTGATTCCTAAATCAGCAATCAGCTGTTACATAAATGTACATGTACAAAACAAGTCATATTACATTTATTTAAATATATATGAATTCGATCATTTCATTTCCTCGCTCAAAATCGTCATTTATGTTATACCTTATTCTCTTAAAGCTGATTTTACATGCATAGTAAAAATGGAAAGCACAGCAGCAGCAAATGCACGCTATTGGCTGTGAGTCATTTAATTCTAAAAGCACAGAAACCACAGCGTGCATTTACTGCTGCTGCGCTTTGCATTTTTGCTGCTCATGTAAAGTATTATAACTTAAGTATTATTGTCAGTGGTTACCTCAGGGGGAGCTTTTAGAGATCCGAGTCTCCCAAATTAATAACAAAAAGTCTGCAACGCTAACCACGGAAACTGCGGTCTATGCCCCCGAGAGTGTATACCCCCACCCTCATAGCCTAACTTTGCCCCCCCCCCCCCCCCCACACCTGCTCAAAATCCTGGCTACGCCCCTGCATGAGCCCGACTCTACTGATGGGAGTCCTAAATTTTGCCTTCCCTAAATCTTTATTCACCTAGGGCAAGCAAGCAATTCACAACTGTATATACATAGTATGTACAAAAATCAAATTCGCTAAAAGAGAAAAATATGTCATTGTCAAAATGTTAAGAGAGGAAAAATCAACCAGTAGTGAAACTCCCTAAGTACCTAGTTTTGTACCTGGAATTAGCTACTTCGGTGACGAAGGGAATGCTGAAGTTAGTATGGAGGCTCTTGTTGGAATCATAGAAAGGAGCATTGGCTATTGTACGAAGGATATTGGATTAAAGGGATTGGATGTGCTGAAGAATGAAAACCTTGGCAGAACCCCAGAATTTAAGTTCGTAAGTCAACATCGGTTTCAGCATTGCGTTGTATATAAGTCGTTTTATTTTCAAATTTAATTTAGATATTTTGTTTAATAGTCTTGTTTGTTTTTTTGAGTAAGTGAGGGTTCCATCTTGGTCGCGCTTGTCGAGTAAGAGGCCTAGATAGCGGAGATCGTTTTTTAAATGGATGAGATTAAATAATACTGCAGAGCAGGCATAAATATAAATATAGAAAAGAAACTAGCAACAATTTTAAGTATCAGGGTATAGAGTCGCCGAATTGGCCAAAGATGAGGAGGGGGTTAGGGGGGAGGCTGAACACAAAAGCTCTGCTGATCTAATGAATCGACATGAAGTTTTATATCTAAATTTAATAGCCTATAAGCACGGCAAAATAATGGGGGATCAGAGGAGGGGGTTCGATTAAAGAAACTCAATAACTGCCGATATAATCAATGTATCGACACAAAAGGTAGTTTGAGGATTCAGAAGCTCCTATGTAAATCAACTATTGATTTTTAGCTCAAATGTCGATTGTTTATGGAAGAAGAGCGAACACTTAATTAATAAATTTGTTCTAGGGAAGTACATCATCGGTGATTGGACAGTTGTGCTTGAGACCCCATGGACCACGGCTCATCCCGAAATCTAACATTCCCGTCGTAGCATTTGTCGCCGTTACGGAAGGTTGACTATAGTCAGATCATCGAGCCTAGGGAAGATATCGCAGTCTAAGGTACGGTTACTGTGCATGCGAATTCGGACGAAAATGTGTTCGGACCGTCCGAAATCCTTGTCAGAACAAGGCGGTTGCACTGTGCGCGTTTTCTGATATTCTGATAGTCAGTACGTTTCTGCCGTCCAGCAAAGATGGACGAACTTGATGAATTTTATTTTCTTGAAAGTCCGTTATTGTTGTTAATTAGTGGAAAAACAGAGCATGTCAACCAGTTATTTTTTAGTAGAGACGACAAAGAAGAGTTTAAAATGTTATTTCAAGAATTGTGATAATTTTTGTCTCTCATATCCCAGGAACACCTGTTCCCGTACACAAGACTTATCAATTTATCGTTATCCATGGTGAAATAACCAAATCACTCAAAATTCAACGCACGAAAACACCCAAAACAGACGCAGGTCGCACGAAAAAATCAAACTTGTTTGAACGCTCAACTGGTTCTGACGACGTCGTGCATGTTCTGACGTGTTCGTCGCTGCCAGCGTAAAATGTTAAACACTCCCATTGGAAAATAGGCGTTTGTTTGTTCGGGCGAATTCGTCAGAACTCGTCAGAATAAATTTTCGTCAGAACATTCATCCATAGTAACCGTAGGGTAAAGCTGCTAGACGACGGACAAAAGAAAGATGAGCAACAAGATTTGAGAGTGGTCCACTCCTCGAGACGGGAGTGTTGCCAGGAGGTGGTCTTCCAGTAGAAGGTCCGAGTGGAGTCTAGTCCAGCTAGTTAGTTATCTGTCCTAGGAGGTGGTCGACCTCGCCCGTTGGGGTCAAGAAGAATTAGGAAGAGGAACTGTTTGTTTTTGTTACTCATGCCCGGGCTTAACCCACGAGGTCATATCGCCATCAGAGGGATTTTCACAACTGTAGTAGACATTAGCCCGACTCTACTATGGGAGTTCTAAATTGTGCCTAGCCTATCTAGTATTTTTAACGAGTACCAGACATCGCACAGTCATCAAATAACGTCCCATCCGAAGGACGGAGAACTCAAGGTTAGTTTACTTCCCAGATAAAAGAAACCTAAAGGTCTCGGCCGGGTTTTGAACCCTCGACCTTGAGCACAGTAGACTAGCACACGACGACTGGTAGGCTAGCACACGACTGGGATACCAGCGCCTTCGACACTGTTATATGCCGGTATTCAATATATTCAGTTAATGCTCGGATGTCAGATAGAATCTAAATGAATCAAACTGTAAAGGATTGGTGTGGATTTATCCGTTTCGGGTTAAGTAAAGACCAAACAGGTGGTTTTCAACGTTCCTGTCAACCAAACTTCATATTTTCAGTTTGAGAAAAAATGTATTTCTTGTTTCTCAGTTACTATTGATCTTACGTCGAAAAAATATTGAATCATTATGAAAGATATTTTTATTTTGTTTTAAAAATTTTTTCGCTAAAGCTAGAAATAATTGAGATATATAACATTTTAGAGTTGCGAAGTAGGCAAGAGGTAACCAGGTGGGGAGGGAGTTAAGTGATGGGGGCTTAGGATTAGCTCTCCTGATCAACCTAACCTACTTATTGCATCAATCACCACATCTCACGTTGAGCCCCTCTTCTCATCCATCATTTCCCTTCGGCCATTCTTATGAGGTTTTGGATTTACGTATTTTGTGTCGATATATTCATCACTTCTGCAGTTATTGCTTTTTATGTGCTGAGCCCTTCCCCCTTTCCTTTGGTCGATTTGGCTAAAAATTATCATGAAATAGAAAATTTCATTCTTAAGAGTTTTGGATACACATCTAAAATTTCAGTTTATTGTGTTCATTCTATCGTGAGTTACCGTGTTCAACAGACACATATGATTTTTTTTTTTTTTAAATTTTTTAAAATCAATTAGGGAAAATTCTACATAGAATTTCAAAGCGATTTCATAACTTCACCTATACTTCATGGAGTTGGGGAAGTAAAAACTGAAATGTAAAAATAGGGCTAATAAAGGGCTGGCCCCTGAGATGTGGGATGTATCTATTTAGATCTATATCGACAAAACAATTGATCTTATCCACTGACGCTTCTAATTATGAATGCACTGTTTCAAACCATGAAATTTATTCCACTAGATCACTGATCCATTGATTTACTACCAGGGATCATGTGGTAGGTATTAGCAGAGAGATCGGACAGGTTATTTCAAAAATGTTGAAATTAGAAGAAAAACTCCTATAAAAAGCATTTCTCCATCATTAGATATGTAATAGAAAACGATCGTAACAGAGATTATTGCTTCTGCAACTTTATGAAGTAGGTATAGGGAAAGTTATGTAATCGGTCAGAAATTCAATCACCGCAAATCATATTGAATCAGGAAGTCGTGATTTCAAAAATGAAAAAAAAAAAAAAAAATTCCTGTCTCTAAGAACACGGATAAGTCCAGATAGAGTGAATATATTGGTATGAAATTTTATAAGTGTATTCAGAATCCCATGAATATGACACCTATTGATTTTCAGTCAAATCGACCAAAAGGATTAGGCTTAAAAAAATGAATGAAAAAAGAATGAATGTTTCGACACTAAATTTAATACGAGGATTCAGAAGTTCCTGTGTTCGTCATCTATGAATTTTCATTCAGAACGGTGGATTATGTTAGAAGGAGAGTTAGTTGATTAATACGTGTTGGGTGACTGACAACTTTTTGTTTTTGTGCTATGAACGGACCTATAAAAAAATCTAGAGTGACATGTTAGTAAAAATTTGTCATGAAACTTTCCGTTCAGTGGGACGAGACCTTTCGAATGACACCCCTCAGGCTCAATCAAGCCAATTGTACCGAGTACTAGAGCTCTGAACTTACGAAAAATCGTACATTAACCCAAGATCATTGTACTAAACTGTTGAATTTTCTCTCAGTGGCTCAGAAATTTCATCTTGAAAATATGACCTTATGTAACGTACGAGTATACTCTTACAAATAAATTCTCAAAAACTCAATAGGAGTGTTTCCTTACAAATCACTCGGAGATAAAAAAAAAAAAAAACAGTCAAAAACTATCATATTTGGAAAAAATGACATTGGTGAATCGCAGGCAATGTAACTCCCCAGCAATTATCCAAGTTTTTGAACTACCTTTAAAACCAATCTACCGTTTTGGATAAAAATCAATAGTTTACTATAGATTTCGGAATCCTCTTTCTAAATTTCGTGTCGATACATTCATTACATCGACAGTTACAGTAGAACCTCTATAAGTCGAACATCAAGGGAGACGCCAAAAACATCGAGTTATAGACTTTTCGACTTATGGAGGATTTCGACTTAGGCGGATTTTGATTCGACTTGTAGAGGTTAAGATTCATTCTAATTAATTTTGAGTTAGAGAGGTGAAATAAATAAAAATTCAAGTTACAGAGGTAACAAACATATTTATATTTATTATAAATCAACATTATTTCAAAACATCCTTAAAATAAAAAATACGTACCTAGTATATGTAGGTATTAAAAAAGTCAGTAATTTTTTTTGCTTTAGATAATTGGTAATCCTATTTATTGTATACTCCTAAATTGTTTTCTAAGAAACAATGGTGTACATTGTCGGCAAATTCTTAAAGTCGGTAACTCATTTTTCTTCGAGCTATAGAGGTGATAAGTTTCAAATAATCGAGTTGTAAAGGTTGTAAAATAAAACATTGTTATGTTCGAGATACAGAGGTCCAATTTATTTTTTCGAGTTATAGAGGGAAAATATGTACCAAAATGGCTTGTAGGGACTCACTGATTATTTCGACTAATAGAGGGTTGGGATTTCGAGTAATGGAGGTTTTGGGGCTTGAAGGGAAAGGAACAAAACATTTTTTCGAGTTTTGAAGGTTTTCGACTTATCAAGGTTCGACTTAAAGAGGTTCTACTGTATAAGAATTTTTGAGTTCCTCACTTCTCTTGGACCCATAATCACAGAAGATTAATAGTTGCCATGGAGCTTTGGATCCACATTTAAAATGTGTCGTCACATTCATTTTATTGGGGGTTATAGTGTTCACATACAAACAGACAAGGTATTTTTTATTTATTTTGTAATTAGGTGATCGGAAAATATGAAATTCTCGTGAAAATTCAACATCGAATTTCTGACTGATTATATAACTTCACATGTACTTCATTTAACTGGGAAAAAATAAATAAAATAAAAATATGAGCAGGCTGGATTTTTCCAAAAAACTGCTGTTAATCGGTTTTATAAGGGTTGACTAGTGCTATTAATTCTATTAAATAAATTTAATGAAGCAAAAGCATATTTCAAACAATATTTTTACGTAGACGACCTTCCTCCCAAAAATTACAATATATTCCTTAAAACAGTGTTTTCAATACCTATATATTTTTTTTATTTCAATTTTATTTAGTTACCCATAAAAATAAGTAAAGATTTATTATTATTTTTTAACTATGAGTAGATGATCGCTGAAGTTTTATAAAAGCTCCTATTACTAAAAAAAAAAAAATAAATAAAATAAAATAAAACTACCTTTAAGACGTCTTCAATTTTCAAATAATAATCCTATGATAAGACTGGACAGTGGAAGCCACTGGAGGATGTGGCGAACTGTACGCGAATAACACGATATAATACTGTCGATGTCGGAGAGGAGGTCTGAGCCGGTTGATAGACTGAGGAACCACTGAAGGCTTCCTCAACACCTTACCTCATATAGGTTATCCAATTCATTCAAAGACACTGGATACTGTCGGTGGAAGGGAGGGTGGTTGGGGTGGGGGTCTGTACCTGGAGGACAGTCCAGCTTCAAGGAGCAGTCGGCTGGAGGCTGTCAACCTTCACAATTAATAGACCAAAAAAAATTATAGAGGAAAAAATATAGACTGATTTCACTTTTTGCAACTATTTTGAAAAAAATTGAAAATTTTAATTTAAAAGACTTTCGGATGTAACTGGCGAATAATTCGGCGCTCGAAAACATAACAGCTCCCCTCTTCCCTTCGGCTGATTTTACGGAATAAAAATTACGAGTCGTCCTTATGGGGTTTTGAATTTACATATGAAATTTTGTGTCGATACATTCATTATAACGGCAGTTATTAAAGTTTTTGTGTTAACCCCCCCCCCCCCCCCCTCCTACTCCCCTCTTTCTCCATGACGTATATGGATGAAAATCAATTAATGTTGTGTCCTTGTGGGGTTCTGGATATACTTATACAATTTCATGTTGACACATTCATTTTATAGGGAGTTATCGTGCTCACAGACACAGACAATAGTACATTTTTTTTTACATTAGGGGTTGAAAAACACGAAATTTCGGTGAAAACTGAACATCGAATTTCTGACCGATTTGTGACACCAAGATGAAAAAAAAAATTCGAACTCACTTTTTGAAGAAAGTATAACTTCTTTAATAATCCATGATAAAAATATGAACAATAAAAAAAATTTTAAATTCAATTAATACTCTCCATATTAGAGAAAACCCCTCTGTTCGGAAACGAAATTTTTTCTCATTGTTCAGAAATACAAATAAATACCATCATATAAAAGTCGTATTTCATACATAAAGTTTTAATTCATACATGCTCTCATTTTCATTTTGTTGGCAGAGGTATTTTTTTTCTTTTTTTTTTTTTGGCTTTATACGGTGCATATTATACGGCCCTTATACGACTTGTACGGGGCATATTATCCCTGTCAATGTGTTTGTTATCAAGTTATTTACTACATCCATGGCCCCGGGAGGGAGTTCTATCTAAATAAAAACGAAATCTAAATATCGAACTAAAACTCACTCCCGGGCGGGATTCGAACCCGCAAACTATGGTGAGACCATGCGAATAAAGCCCTACGCTCTAGCCCGCACGGCCAACATGGCCCCCTGGCAAAGATCCTTCATCAATATCCTATAAGCTCCTATCGTAATTATTTTTGTTATTGTCATTAATTGTATTAGTTCTTTACTTTATTGTTATTCTATATCAATCTCTATTTGTTTAAATATATATATGTATATACCTGGGCAAGGGCGAATCATGTTTGCATTTTATATTAATGTATTTTTTTATTACGTATTTATTTTATTTTTATAACTATTATCATTCATCTCATGTGTTTGTATTCTAAGATTTAATATCGGTTGATTTATATAATTTATAAGAGTTTTTATTTTGATATACAAATTGTTTTACGTATCCATTACCATGTTATGGTTTAACGGAAGTAAATATTATTATTATGACAATTGCTGATGACAGCAACGATGATAATAGCTGACGGCAGCAACTATGACTACAGCTGACGGTATGGTATGTCAATTTGACTGGATTACTTTTTTGTCAGAATTGTCCAAAATGGTGAAGGCATTATAACACACAACAGCGAAAATATCTAAAGGGAGTAAAAAACGCCACCAAACGTTCGTATAAACGGTTAATCGCATCGCACGCGACTGAAATAGACGCTCTACTCCGTTAAGCCGCACCTTCCCCTACATACCTGGTCAATATGTCAATGCAGCACGGAAACGAAATTATGAGGAAGATAAAGACAAGCCTGCGGAACTCTGAAGTAAGTAATTTAACTAATTAATATAATTTAAATTCAATCATAAATAATACTTGCTATGATTATTATAGACAGTGGAAGTGTGTTCCTTACTGCCTACTCACATTGCGATGTCTTCACAACTTCCGATTAAAAAAAAAACAGAAAAAACTTCAAATATCCTTGAAATTCTAAACCTGGAGCACTATCTTTCCGGTTCGGTGGGAGGATGCAGTTTTGTAATTTAGATCTGTTTTTTCATATTTCCATAGCAAAAATATAAAAATATTTTTACATATAAATAATAATAAAATGTATAAAAATTCATTGATAAATGTTACAGTTTAAATATTACTTAGAAATATTTCCTTTAGTTTATTTTACATTCTTTGGGGTCCTATAACATTGATATTATTAGTTCTATATTAAATATGAGGACACATTAGCGATTGGAAATTTTATAAAGAACAACTTTGTTAAGAACCCATTTTTCGATAGGACCGACCGTTCTCCGTAAATCGAGCAAACGTCTAAATATATGGGCTTTGAAACGTCATTTCTACAGAAATACTCTAATTTCATAACAAATGCGCCTTTCAGATTTCTCTTCAACATCTATTTAAATAGCTTTTTGATTATGTACTTAGGCCCCGAAGTAAAGTGGTCCCAATTTCCTTCGATTTCGGCCAAAATCTGATTAGATTGATCCAGAATGAGACATCTTCATTTCAAATTTCAGGTTCATAGCTACAATATTTTCTGAGTTAGAGCGCTTACAAAATTTCCAATCACTTACATAATCACAGAGAAGCTCAGACAGGCATCGCGAAATATTCAACACTTATTCAGTGGTTCTTGAAACGTTAAAATCCGTTAAAAACTGGATTGAATATCGAATTTTTGCACGATTAAAATACTATAAGGAAACTATAATACGATATAAGGAAGTAAAAATATACTGTGAACGATATGAATATGAAGAACTGTGACTAAGCCTGACCTACAAGAGATCTGAAGATCTGTTGGACGAGATTCCCTGAGGGAACTTTATCTTACGATAAGCTTGCATTATTTTATATTAATATGACAAGGAAGTTGTATATAATACATTTTATAGTTTGTTATTATTCTTTTACAGATTTAGAATTATATTATAGTATATCTAAATTAAAAAAATATTGTTGAACTACCAAACTCACCCATGTTATATGTTTAGTCAACAACGTTCATATGTAAACACACGGCTAATCCCTCTCTGAGTCTGATACTCAGTCCCAGTCAGTCCCATGCTATAGTTGCCCGAGAGTGGACGTATTATAAGTTTATATTTATTGCCGTATTTTATTACGGCCCTCCTTCTTTTTTGGTTTTCTCGAACTTCTATTTGGACATGCTATCTGCCAGTGTCCCCGTTCAGCTTTGTCTTCGTTCGTCCGATGAGCTTCGTTCTTCTGATCTCACCGTTCTTCGGGTTCCATCATCTTTCGAAGATCATCATTTTTGTTTGTATTTTAATTTCACTATTTCCACCACACTGTGGTTGTCAACATAAAGATATTTATCATTTTATTTTTATTTTCATCGTGAGCTCACGTTAATATTTTCAGTTTTAATTACATATGGGGTATTCAAACATTGTTTCTTACGGAACTACTTTCCGTAACGTTGTACGTAATCCATAGTCGATTATATTTTTTATTACATTACTTTCAGTAATAATTTTTTAACAATATAAATTTATATGTATATATAGATACTATTCTTTTTGTTTTAAGAATTGATATTCTGTTTGTTTCTATTATAGATCCGATATGTCCGGAAATATATAATAATTATTTACCCAATCTTTTTGACATATTATGAGAATAATTTATTTTTAAACTCAAGTTAATTTTTAATTTTATTTTGATTAACAAGATTTATTCTTTTTTGCGTCATTGAATATACATATACTATATTTTTTTTTTCTTATAATATATTAAATTTTTTTATATTGTTTTCAGTATTATTATTATTATTTTGGTCCTCTATATTTTTGTTCTCCGTTTCCCTGTCATGTGCTTGTCCAATAGTTAGGAAGCTCCAGCAAAATTAAATTTATTTGAGGATTTCCTATTCAAAAGGAATAGGGAGCCTTCAATTAAACATCACAGTTAATTCTGTATTTTTATTATCAAGATTATGTATGCATTTTTATTTTCTTCTTTTACTTTGACATGTATTCTATTACAAACCCCATTCTATAGTTTAATTTTTTATTTAATACTATTCTATTATTATGTTTTTTTTTTTTTTTTTTTTTTTTTTTTTTTGGCTTTATGTACGTGCATATTAGCCATGTCAATGTGTTATATATAATTATTTAAGACATCCATGGCCCCGGGAGGGAGTTCTATCTACGAAATAAAACTCACTCCCGGACGGGATTCGAACCCGCAAACCATGGTGAGACCATGCGACCAAAGCCCTACGCTCCAGCCCCACGGCCACCATTCATCAAGAAAAGTTTATGATCACATTTGCAATTAGAAAGTTGAATTTTAAAGCTGTAACACTGTGTGGTTTAAAAATCATTAGGAAAATTCCAATTCCTCGTCAAAAAATAAGGGGTTACCTTCTACATTTTTTTTTTTCTTTTTAATAACATGTTTTTCCGAGGAAAACGAGTGATATATATAACTCAGGTCACTCAGGTATAACTCATTATCTTAAGAAAAAAAAAAATCTGTATTTCTGACGCGGTTAAAAAAAGCCACAGCTGACAAACTTCAATAATGACCTAGGTTAACGTAAATAATATTCACCCTTTTAGTGTTGTAATTTGTAATATTTTAACGATTCAATGCGCAACTCGTGATGATCAAATAACCGTCACGACATGTAATCATTTAAAAACACAAAAACCTCAAAAAAAAATTCTCGAAATTTAATTGGAGCCCAAGAAAGAAATCAAAACATTACGGAAAATATAATTTCTCAATATGAGGGTCGGGAAATATCCAGGATAATTATTTCGGTCAATTTTTTTATACAAGAATTTTGAACTCGTATTTAGTCGGTATTATATATTGTGATGTAAAAAAAAAAATGACGTAATTATTAATTACCTATATATATTGTTTTGTTTTAAAACAATCAATGATTGAAAAACGAGTAATGTGGTGAACTATTCTGTATTTTACATATCTCTAGTATTTATTAAATCAAAAATTTATACATATGTGCTTTTGAATAGTGAATTGAAAAATTTTAATTAAAACATGGAGCTGCAAAAAAAACTTGTGTTTTCGTTAATATTTTTTATAAATAAATTCCTTTAGGCTTCTTATTTTATAGATTTATTTTTAAACCCTACCCAATTTTATGCTGAAAAAAGAGTTATTTAATTTACATATTAGATCCAATTTGTTTTTGTAAAAAACAGTTATTGGCAGAATTTTATTTTTTGTTGCACATTTTTGTACGTTTTGGCCTTGTTATTCGATGTTTTTTAAATTTTTAACGGCATGAAATCCGGGCTCTAGTGATCATAAATCCGTTCCATGTTATGTAGAGACTATCATTTAAATTTCGGCCTGTATGTATGTATGTTTTAACTAAATTATATTATCTTAGAATATAAGCTATGCAACATCTCAGAATTTTGGATGAAAGGTGTTGTGAGAGACCCAAAACATAACATGAGTGCCTAGCTTTTTATAGTTGATCGGATTTTCATTAAATTTCACATGTAACATCCATAAGAAACACGGAAAGTGGGGGGTTTTGAGGGGTCTAAAACAAGAATTGGACTTTCATCAAATGTCATGTTATCAACCAACGCAGTGTTACTAAACCAGCTACGGGATGTAATCTGCTAGTAAATCTTTATTTAATTCTAATATTTGGAACAGTTAACCTACTTCGGGCTGTAAATGTGCAAGGACGCTTGCATACACATGTTGCATTAAATATGCAAAGTGACTTGCTGAACCAGGGCTGCGCATGCATTTGCAGAAAGAGGACGGTACCTATTTTAGATGTAAAAATCGTTCTGTTTGGCATTGTTCATTTACCTGTCCCCCAAATGCAACATAACCTGAGAGCCTTTGCATTTAGATGAAAAAGAACAACTATTTTTATTGTAAACTTATAGGTTAGGTTTTATGACTCATGAGAGCGCTCTTTCGTCGCTCTGGTGGACATGAGCCCGACTCTACTATGGGAGTCCTTAATTTTGCCTACCCTAAATTTTTAATCATCTAAGACAGGGATCTTTAACGAGTACCTGACATCGTACAGGCTCGAGACCATCGCTTAACGTCCCATCCGAAGGACGGCGTGCTTAAGTTTATTTTACTTTCCAGATAAAGTAAACTAAGGACCTCGGTCGGGTTTCGAACCCAGGATCTTGAGCTCAGAAGACAAGCACGCATACCACTGAGCTACCAGCGCCCTCTGTAAACTTATATAAAAAATATATAGTTAGTTATTATAACTCATGCCCGGGCTTTAATTACGAAGTCATATCTACCAGAGCGCTCTTTCGTTGCACTGGGGGAGATGAATCCGATTTTACTATGGGTGTTCTAAATTTCGCCTACATAGATGTAGTTCTTTAGGGTGGGGGTCTTGGAGTACCTGACATCGTACAGGCTCGGGACTATCGCTTAAAGTCCCATCCGAAAGACGGCGTGCTTAAGTTTATTTTATTTGAGAGATAAAATAAATTGGGATGGTCTCGGCCGGGTTTCGAACCCGCGATCTTGAGCTCAGTAAGCAAGCACGCATACTACCCCCTTAAACATAGGTCCAACGTTTGTTGATACATTTTGTTACTATGATAACTTTTGACAATAACCATATTTATTATACTAAATGTTGATATCTCTTTGGAGCCTTTTATTGTGTAAGAGATTTATTCGCAATCAATAGTTCATTCTCTCGTATTTTCTTTTTTTTTCGCATGAGTTGAGAAATTTGCAAGGAGCAATCTAATGCAGTTTTGCAGTTATATTATGATACCATCTCTACATGATGATTTAGAAATGTTGCAATAACTTCCTCAAACGAGGAGTCTTTCTCTGAAAAAAATGTCTTAATGCTACATGATGGTAAGTGGGCCACAAAATGCTATTTTTTCTGTATTTCATTTTTATTTATGGTAAAATTGCCGTTAGTGTGACATTAGGGGTCATTAGAAAGGCATTGTGATGCCTCGCACACTACTTACTTTTGACTTGTGCAAAGTTAAATGTTCATACTGCAGATTTTGCAACTGCCGATGATTTAATATGAGAATTCAGAATATATAAGTCTAATATTGTGTTTAAGTCGAAACAGTCGATTGCCTTTGGAAGGAGGGCAAAAACGTAATTGATTAATCACCACCGACCTTTTTTTTCTCGTATTTATTTGGGCATCTAATGACATCTAATGAGATATTATTTAGAACAAGTGATATCTTCCTCTCAAATTTCAAGTTCATTGCTAAAATCGTTTCAAAGTTAGAGTACTCAATAACATACACTCAACGCAAAAAAGGTGAAATCATGGCAGACACGAATGCTGAGGGGAGCGATAGGCCCTTTAAGGATATATTAAGGAAAAATTGATGAAGTTTAATTTATAACGTTATTTAATTGTATTTGTTTTTATTGTTAATTAACCATTTCGTTATATTTAAAAAAATAAGAGTTTATTATAACAGTCGCATTTACAGAGGTACAATTATACAATAAGGTTCCTTAACCATTACCTTTATACACTGAATACAAATCAAAAATAATCAGTTAATTAAAAACAATGCTACTGCTTAAGAGTAAATTTTAAAAAAACTATTTAAAAAAAAAGAAAAAAAAAAATACAAAGTACCTGAAATTAATAGAAAATAAATAAATTCAAAAACAGAGTTTATAATTTAAAATCGTGAACGGATATTTTTGTATTTCCCCTATTTTCTTTACCAAAACGTTTTGATTTGTGTCACACTTAAGTAAAAAGTTTTTACTGAAATTTATTATGTAGTCCAATAGGAGGTCAAATATATGTATATATATAATTTCTAAGAAATATATAGGATTTGTTAGAACTAGCAGATATGGTAATATGTATGTACATTATTGTATTTAATGTGTATATGAAAATTTATTGTAAGCGTATTATAAAAATTAAGAATTATATTAACTCATATCTGTGGTAAATGCGAAAAAAACTCAACTCTTTTCTAAACAATAAATGTTACTCTATTTCACCCATTTAATAAAACATTATATTTTAAAAAACTGTTATATTCATACAAAAATCTCTTTTTATTTGTTTTGTTTAATTTTTATCGTTCACGAATTAACTCGTTTGTCTGCCTTTCTTTAAGTTAAGTGGTCACCGGTCTGGTTGCCTCTCATTTGGCTAAAACGTTCGTTAACTTCTGCAAGCTAAAGAAAAGTCCATTTGTATATCGCCCCCTTCTCTTTGAATTCTGATTCAACCGTGAAACATGAAATTTCGCTGAAAACTCGTTGCTGAAATTTTTGCACGATTACATCACACTTATACTAAAGTATAAGAAAATAAATAATTTAATTAAAAATAAAGATTCATTAAAATAAGTTTTTTTTTTTTTGTAAATCATCAACTTCCTTTTTTGAGTCCTACGCTTGTTTATTCATACTACAATAAAATATTTTTTAATTACACCATTATTTGAACATTAAGCAACATGAGACAATTATTTTGTTTTACTTTTCCTGTTGAGAGGTTAAAGACACATCGACATTGGACCGGTCATACACCTTCTCATTTTTTTCTCTCAGGAGTATTAAATGTTAAAATAATTGTTTTACAAAGGAAAGGTGTTCATTGCACTCCAGATGTGCATGTGCGCTCGAAGGGAGAGGGGGTATCAAAGAGAAAAAATATAAATACATTTTTTTTTTTTTTTTTTTTTTTTTGGCTTTTATTCATAAAGATGCAACTGTTGCTAGGGGGCAACAACCAGCATCTATGTTGGTAGGTATGGAGACGTTGGCGTGAATGGCATGTGAGAGGAAGGCCACCCAGTGGTAGGTCCTCGGGACGAAAATTTATATTAATTATAAGGACAAGGGAAAAATAAAAAAAATAAATAAATAATAATAATAATTAAAAAAAATAAATAAATAAATAAAAAGGAATTGAAAGACAACTTTGATGGAATGGGTAAGAGAGATGGTAAAACTGAAGGAAAATAATGTAAAAGAATAAAAAAAAAATAAAAATATTAAGAACGAATAGGAATTAAGATGGCAGTAAGTCGCGGTTCCACCTCCTCTTCAACCTTCGTGGGGGGTTTTGTGGTAAGTGTTGTGAAGATAAAGTACGTATTTCTGGATTTGTATGTGTGTAAAGTTTTCTAAAAAAACGTATGTAAATAGTTTGTATTGTGTCGGGTACTGTGTGTATCATAAGATCGTTATGAAGTGTTCTGTTGTTTATGTATGGGGGGCATTGTGTTATCAGTCTGAGGGTTTTTGACTGAAATGCCTGAATTCGTTTGATGTTGGATGTTTTTGCTGAACCGTATATCTGTGATCCGTATGTCCATAATGGTCTAAGTAAGTAAGTATAACAGTTCCGTTTTTGTGTCATGTCTAATTTTGATCGTCTATTTAGAAGTCCGTAGAGTATTTTGAGTCGACGGTTCAGCGTGTTTCGTGTGAGACGTGTGTGAGGATTCCATGTCAGTCTTCGATCCAATGTCAGTCCTAGGTATCGTACAGTATTAGTTTGAGGGAGGGGCTTGTCGTAGATGAAAACGGGGGGGCATGTTTCTCGTCGAAGTGTAAATGTGATGTGCTGTGATTTTTCTGTATTTAGTTTGATTTTCCATGTGTTGCACCAGTTTTCAATTTGTGTGAGATGGTGTTGTAGTGTAAATGAGGCGTGTATGTGAAGGTCAGCAGCAGCTAAGATGGCGGTGTCATCGGCGTATGTAGCTGTCATTGTGTGGATGGAGGTGGGCATGTCAGATGTGTATATTGTATATAATAAAGGAGCTAAGACAGAACCCTGCGGTACACCCGCCAATATGGGTCTTATTGAGGAGATAGCAGAGCCCTGACGGTCGGCGAAGTATCTGTTTGTTAGATATGAATGAATGATTAAATAATATGTGTGAGGAAGCAACGGTCTCAATTTATAAAGAAGTCCCGCGTGCCAAACTCGGTCAAAAGCCTGACTTACATCAAGAAACGCCCCCGTTGCATAAAACTTTCTTTCTAGGGCAGACGCCACGTAATCCACAACCCTGTGTAACTGGTGTATTGTGGAGTGTTCTGAGCGGAAGCCAAACTGATGATGAGGAAGTGTTTGCTGACTGGAAAGAATAGTTATGAGCCTTTTGTATAGTAATTTTTCGAAGAGTTTAGAACATAGTGGAAGAAGACTGATAGGTCGGTAGGAGGAAGGAGAGTGTTCTGGCTTCTTTGATTTTAGTATCATAAGAATGTGTGAGAGTTTCCATTGAATTGGAAAGCGTGTTGTGCGTAGTATGCAGTTAAACAGGGTTGTCAGGAACACGACAGCTTTCCGAGGTAATTCCTTGAGAACTTCAGCCGTAATGAGGTCATACCCTGGGGACTTCTTTTTGGGGAGGTGTTGAATTTCAAATGCGACTTCAGAAGGTGTGAATGATTTGGGAGGGAGTGAAAGGGGTAATGGGATATGTAGTGTTTGTGAGACATGTGTTTCATGTGTTAAATCATGCATGTCTGGATGAGGTGTGAAGGTTTGTGTGAGATGGGAGGCGAAGCGCTCTGCTTTCTCCTCGGCTGTTATGGCCCATGAGTCATTGTCATATCGCAGAGGTACTGACGTTGCTGGTTGACGCAGCACCCGACGAGTTTTTCGCCAGAGACTGCCATTTTCAGCATTCAAGTTGGAGAAGTAAGTATCAAATTTAGCTTTTCGAAATAGTTTAATTTCCGTCTTCAGTTTGTTATTCAGTCGATTGTATATCTGTTTGTCAGTCGGTAGTCTGGAGGATTGCCATATCTGCCGTGCTCTCCGCTTCTCCCTGATCAATCTGCGAATGTACTCTGGGTAAGCCGGTAGATCTTGCCTGGAAGCCAGCTTTGAGGGAAATGATGAAGACCATGCGGCTTCCTGAACACTACATGTGTAGAACTCCACTGCCTGCTCTAGCTCCTCCTCTGTCTTTAGGGAATATGGTACAGAGAGCTTAGCGTTTAAGGTTTCCCTGAATAACTCCCAGTCAATCAGTCCTGGAGTTAGCGTCGGTTTACTCTCCTTTTGAGACGGCTCCGCCCAGACGTTTAAAAACACCGGTGAATGATCCGAAGAGAGGTCGGTCGTGGTGCTCACAGATGATGGCATACCTCTTAAACCTTTGTGTACAAAAAAGTCAAGTAGGTCTGGTAATTTGCGTCTTGAAGTTGGCCAGTATGTTGGTGTACTCGGTGAAGTGGTTTGTAAGTTGTCATTGTTGATTGTAGTATTGAGACTCCTTCCCCTCGGTGTACAGAGCCGCGAGCCCCATTGCTGGTGTTTAGCATTGTAGTCTCCACCGGCAATGAAACAGGGTCCCCATTTCCGGAAAAATGCTGAAAATGTAGCAGGAGCTATGGCGAACCTCGGAGGGCAATAAACGGCAACAAGGTTAATCTTTTTGTGTCGTGTATGTAGAGTGATAGCTGCTGCCTGGATGTGAGGTGTGGTTACGTTCGGAAGTGGGTAGTGTGTGAGTGAGGACTTTATGACAACAGCTGCCCCGCCGTGACTAGTGTCGTCAGGATGATCAGCTCGATGTATAGTATAGTTCCGGAAAGACAATTTTGATTTGGACGTCAGGTGGGTTTCAGAGATTAGGGCAACGTCAATCCGTCTGTCATGTAGAAGTATGTCCAGTTCGTTTTTATGTTGTATAAGTCCGTTCGCATTCCACAGAAGAACTGACAAGGAACCAATGGTGAGTGAATTAGTGTGCATACTGTGTGAAGAGTTGTGTCATTTGTGATAACTGTGAAAGGAGGGTGACAAGGGGCTGGATGATAGTTTGTAGACTTGATAAAAAGTTATTAAAATGTGGAGGGATACCATTATTAGGAGGTGACCACTGGGACCCTTCCTCTCCCATGCCCCCTGACGGAGGATCGGATCTGTCCAGTACAGAAGTTCTCTGACGTCGAAGGGAATCTGCGTAGCTGGATTTCCTTTCTGTAGCGGGTGGTGGACGGAAGGCACTGACATGTGGCCGCCCAGTCGCTGCAGGATGAGTCGCCGGAGTTGGTTGAGTCCTTTGAGGCATGACGGGAAAAGCTGTTGAATTCATCGACGGCGTAAACCTCTTGTTGTCTACTGGAGTAGAAGAAATTGTCCGTCGATTTCGAAGTTCTTGGTAGACAATGCACCCCCTGTAGTTGGCAGGGTGAGAGCCCTTGCAGTTGGCACATGTGGCTGCAGTGGTTCTTGGTTTCTGGCATGTACCAGAGACATGGTCCTGACCGCACCGCACGCACTTATGGCGCAGTCTGCAAAATGATTGGGTGTGTCCGTACGACTGACATCTTTTGCACTGGACTATAGACCTTGTTCTATAGGGTTCCTCTACTGTCACTTTGCAGTACAGTAAAGATTTAATATCAAAGATATTTTCGTTAAATGTCTTCGGTTCTATGTCGATAAAAAATAGTGGGAGGGGGACATTGATTGGAGCGGAGTCGGGCACACTGGGGTCTTGTTGGAGCCATGATTTCTTGTAGACATTCATGACTCCTTTCACCTGATAACCCTTCTCACTGAAGGCTGCGATGATCTCCTCCTTGTCGGACGAAGGATGAAGGCCACGAACTACCACCCTCGGCACCTTTTCCGACTTCAGTTGATAAGTGTGATACTCAACTTTATGGTTATCGAGAAGATGGATGAATGCCCTATAGTGTTCGGGCTTCGTGGGATATAAGGTAATCCCTCTTGTCGTGGCTTTCAATATGAAGGAATCGGGCCCAGAAGTTTTAATTAATTCTTCAATGAAGTGCTTGCAACTGGTCACTTCATCTTTAATGAAAATAGGAGGAGGTTTCTCGAAAGTTTCCTTTACTGTCTCCATGTTGTCATCTTTTGTTGCTAATGGAGTGTAAGGGTTACTTACAGGAATGGTGTCTGCAGGACGAGCGATTTTCCTTGGGTCTCTATTTTCTATAGCGGACCTCTTTCTGGAAAATGCTTTTTGCCACGGTGTGATTACTGGCACAGCATTGTTGACTTCTTTCTTTTCCTCAATGGTTGCCATTAAATGAAATAAAAGAAAATAATAATAATAAAAAAAAATAATAAATAAAATAAATAAAAATCAGCTAGCTTACGATGTTTTGACTTGCATTATGAAAAAGTTCTTAAACAAAACAAAACAACTCAAACCAAAAATAAGATAAGATTTTAAACAAATTTAAACAAACAGAATATACTTTTTTAACAAAAATATTGAAGAGCACAAAAAAAATGATGTTTACTATATCAATATCACAGCTGTTCCTCTATAAATACATAAATAAAAAAACCTGTATTGTTGTAAAGAATACATATTTTTATGACAATGAGTAGAGTTATTTACAAAATATTTATTCTTTCATTCGATAAATATAACAAGAATTAATTAATAAAATAGTAAATATGAAATGAAGCATTCAGGAAAAATATAATAACAATAACAACCAAGTAATAAGATAATTACTAATGAAAAATATAGAAATAATACTAAAATAAATAAATATGGAAACTATTACAGAGCATAATAGAATACAAAGAAATTGTGCAAACAATGTCAATTTATATAAAACAACATAATACATTTGAAAATGAAGAAATTGTTACAACAGCAGCCACAGAACAAGCTAATATGAAATAAAAAGAGTTTGCAGCTAGATAATTACATAACAAAAAATAAAATGAACATGTCGTTGTAGCTTTATATTTCATCAATTCATTAGACTACATTAATTAAATTCAGGAATCATAATAAAATTTTTCTTGATTTCTAGATATTTTTATGAAAAATAAAAATACATTGGTGATCTTTTTATTATTATTAAAAAAAAAAAAAAAACTGTAGAATTGATTCAGAGTCGCTGTAAAGTCGATTTGTAAAAAATTTGAGGAGAAATATTTCCCTGGGGATACACAAAAGGTAGACAATGAAACAAAAAGTGTACAGTTGTTCAAGGAAGAAAATATATTAAATAGAAAATGGGTAACAGCAACAATCATATGTAACAGAAAATATAACATGCAAACAGTTATGAAATGAAAAGAAATTGCATTATTCTGGGACCGCCAAGAATAAATACATACATATAGAGTCAAAAAGGAAAGGAAGCAATGAAATAAAGTATCAGTATGACGTACAAATAAATAAATACAAAATTAAATAAACTAATGGTTCAGTGGAGAAAAACGAGACAATAATAAATATAGGTAAATAAAAACTACATGAAATTAACACCCCATAAAATTAACAGCTTAATTATGAAGAAAAAAAAGCATCTATATATGGGCGGGTTGGCTGCCAAGTGGTGTAGGTCACAAAAATGGACTAACACCGCTATTAAATAACCTGGATACAGATCTATCTACTTGTCAAGTGGCGTAGGTCCTAGTTCAATAGCCGACCCACAGATAGCGTTTTATGTTACAACTCCAAATCCAACGACCTATCAGTTTGGCGATCAAGTGGTGTAGGTCCAACTGCTTTCGGAAGCCCGCCTTCTTGTAACCTTCCGTATTTAGTAACCTTCATACGTTTTGTTCTGTATTGTGCTGTTTTCAACATTGCGAATTGTTTGTGCTTTGTGGAACTTTCATTCGTGAAGTTTCGTGTGAATTGTTTATTGCGGAAAATGTTTTCATTTAATATGGATGAGATTTCTACAGATCCAAGGGCGACGAAGCGACGAAATGATAAAGGTGACCAACGTCAGATTGCGAAACAGTGGTGAATCATACAAGGATCGATCAGGTAGGCAAATAGCATCTAAACTTTTTCGAAATGTGGACTGCTCGTGCCGTAAAGGATGTTTTCAGAAGGTTGCAGAAGAGGACCGAAAGGGGTTATTCGAAGAGTTTTGGAAAATGGGGGACTTCGGAAAACAAAATGCATTTTTATGTGGGCTTGTTCAGGATGTTACTGTTGAAAGGCACCGTGCTCGTAATGGAACTCGTACCCCTAATACTCTTTTAAACAAATTTTATGTGCATGTAAGCACGGGCACTGTTGAAACTTGTAAACAATATTTTCTTTGCACATTTTCGGTGAGTGATGGGAGACTGTCCCGAGCATTGAAGAGATACAGAGAAGGAAAAGATCCTGGTGAAGATCTAAGGGGGCGAAAACCTAATCCACGTAGGATGGATCTAGATAAAGTGGATTTCATTGTGCAGCATATAAACAGTTTCCCATTAAGTGAATCACATTACACTCGAAGTGAAAATATAAACAGGAAGTACTTGAGCCCCTTCCTGAATATACGAAAGATGTACGATTTGTACAAAGAAGCATGCCTTAGAGTTAACAGGGACTTCGTGAAGGAAAGTTTTTATAGACACATTTTCAATACTAAATTTAATTTACATTTCCAGAAACCGCGAAAAGATACATGCAAAACCTGTGACACATACAATATCAAGAAAATTGACCCTACTCTCACGGTTGAGGAAAAATCGAGGTTGAAAACAAACCACGAACTACATCTAAGGAAAGCCGAGACAGCCCGTGAACGTATGAAGCGTGATTCTTCGGACTCTCAAAAGTAAGTGATATCCATGGATCTCCAGAAATTGTTACTTTTTGAATTATTTTAAAAACCATTACCTACCTAGGATGTATAAATAATACAACGAAAGTTATTGCAATATTTCAACTTGTATTCAATCTCATTCCCTTCCCAATTTTATATTTTATGAAATATTGGTTAAAAGTGCTGTTTTCAGAAAATATTTTGATGACATTTTAAATTACTTAGCAAATTTGTAAAAATGATTTTTGCACATTGAGCGAAAGTATACAATATAATTGTATTTTTAGACCAAAAATAACCCTAAAAAACAGAAACTCTAGATTTATGGAGTGGTGATAACTTTAGATTGGCTCTCCTGAAAAATTGCAATTTTGGACATACACCACTTGGCAGCACACCCGCCCATATGTCAATAGAAAAAAGTGTGTAAGAAAGAAATTGTGAATTTATCACTTTACATTATAAATTTTTAAATAAATGTGAATAAAATAAAATAAATTAATAAAAATCGACACAGCATAATACAATGATGATTAACTATAAAAGAGAAGGAAAGATGCCCAGACGAGATTTGAAATAAAATTAATTTTAGAAAGTAGGGGCTAGATGGAAAAATGTGAAGAGAAAGAAGAAAAATAATAAAAATAGTAGGTAATAATAATTAAAAAAGATAAAGAAAAAAAAATGAATGATAAATGTATATAAATATGTAAAATGGACAACATAAGAATAATATTTATTATGATAAAAAAATGTAGGAAATATGGGAAAATAAATTTAGTAAAAAATAAAGAAGTGCAGGAGGCTGAAACCCCACGAAGACTGATGGTAGTGATCCCGGAGGGAAACAGAAGACGAGGAAGACCCTGGATGGACGCAGTCGATGGGGACGCAAGGAACCTTCGGCTGCAAAATTGGAGAACGCTGGCGATGGACAGGAATCTTTGGGGGAAGTCTCTGGAGGAGGCCAAGGCTCGAATGGAGCTGTAGCGCCGAGGATGATGATGATGAAAAAATAAAGAAGAAGAAAAAATTGGATATATAAATAAATAAAATAATTAGATAAATGATGTTGACGAATTGGAAAATCCGGGGAGAGAGATGAAAAACTAATCAATTATAAATTCAAGTGATAAGAACCAAAAAGTGAAACAGAATTAAATAAAAAACAAGTAAATACAAATAAAATAAATACAATTGGTAATAAATAGCATATTATTTTTAATCATTATTCTATAATATTTTTATTTTTTACTCCACATAGTATTTCATGTTATTATTTTTATTTAGAGGTTTGGAAAACGTGAAATTTCAATGAAAACTCAACATCCGATCGATTACATAATTTTCCTTATCCTCCGAGGGAATATATAAATGAGATACATATAGCCGCTAAAAAATATATTATTGTACTTCTAGTTGTGTATTTTATTTTGCAAATATTATGAGAAAAAATATAAAAAAATCATTAATGCAAAAATATAAATTATATATTTCCTCTTTGTGAAAAATAAGTTTATTATTATAAGTATCAATTTTCATGATCTCCCATCCATAACAACATTTGGAAGAAAAAAGAGTAACAAAATAAAAATAAGTTAAATTAAAAAAATGGGTAATTAGAATTATCCAACGTGACTTGATACGACGTATCTACTCTAATTAACATAATACATAATCTTGATTAATTAATTACGAATTATTAAACTCACCTTTCTCAAGTTCATGGTCAATGCTCTATGTAAATCTACGAACAAAAAACAAGAAATGCAGACATAATTAGCATTAATTAAAAGTGTTATTAAATGTTATCTTTGTTTTAGTCAATAAACCAGGTTTCGACCTTCGGACGGTCATTGTCACCTTTTAAGAAAGGGGTTCCGTCTCATACTTATATTTTTGACCATTGAACAATCGTAGAATAATAATACAATATAAGGGAATAAAAAAATTGCTCATAAAGAACAAAAAAATATAATTCTTCTAGTAAAATTGAGTTCTATTTAATGTTCTCTAATTTTCAACATCAACACTGAGTAGAACATGACACTATTGAGGTTATTACAGTTACCAATACTGAATAGGGTCTTGTAAGGTTCGGGCTGGTCAGTGCTTCTCACTCAAGTGGTGGATGTCGTCAGGACTGTCTTCGTTACAGACACCACAGCTGTCCCCATGTTGAAGAGGAAGATATTCCTCCCGTATTTCAAAGAATAACTGCTTATTGTATTCATATTGAAATTTGGAATTTTGTCAATTCTAGGCTAACTTATTAAATTTGAAGCAACATTTTTTACTTTCTCAGCTATACTATAGTGGATCAGTATCAGTCCAGCTCTCGTTCTGTATACATCCAACTTGGTGCGCTCCGTCTGAAGTATTTATTTCCATTTTTTATCTAATTATTTCTCCCAGTGCTCAGTTTATTTACTTCTGGTGATTTAATTCTTACTGAAATCCCTTTATTTTTATTTTCATTATCTCCCTCGCCTACGTATTTCTTATCTCTTATTTTTATTATTATTTTTTTTTTCTCTCTCTTTTTTTTTCTCTTGTCCCCTCTTAATTTTTTTTTTTTCTCTCAAAATGGGCAAATGTGCAAAGTGTAGTTTGACCGTACCCCGCGACGCCTCTGGCATTGAATGCCATGTGTGCTCGAGAATTTTTCACGGGTCTTGTGCTGGTCTAAAGGACTCAGATTTGCAGTACCTGAAGTCACAAAAAAAGTCGTGGAGCTGCCCCCAATGTTTGGCGTCCAAAAGGGCTGTGCCAACCGACGAGCGACCTGCCACCCCCCAGAATGCACGGTCCGAGGATTCCCTTCTCAAGGAGCTGCTGGTCAGAGTGACCCAGATTCAGGATGAGCAGAGGGACCTCATTAGGACGGTGACCGACAATGGGGAGGCCATCGCCGAGGTTGAGAGGAGACTTGGGTCCATAGAGGGACAGTTTGCCGCACTGGACGAAAAATATGAGGCGCTGGAGCGGACCAACCTGGCGCTGGGCTCAAAGGTGACCGACCTCGAGACCAGGCTCAATAAGGTGGATCAAGACAGCCGAAGGAACATCCTGGAGATCAGGGGGATCCCGGTGAAGCCAGGTGGGTCACCAGTGAGCTTAGTGGTCAGCGTTGGACACGGACTCGGGCTCAAATTGGCGCCCGAAGACGTAGACTACTCGTTTAGACAACGGGTCCGACCAACGACGGAAGACCCTCCTCAGCCTCCTGCCGTCATAGTGCGGTTCGTGCGACAGTCCGTCCGGGACGAGATGCTACGCTTGAAGAAAATCAAGCGGGACTTTGGTACGCGGCATCTTGGCTGGACGGACAACACCAACCATACAATTTATATTAATGAGTCTCTGACCCTTTATAACAAGAAACTGTACGCCGAGGCTAGGAAACTTAAAAGGGAATGTAGGGTGAAGTTTGTTTGGGTGAATGGAGGCAAAGTCCTCGTGAGGAAGGATGTAGGACTTCCAGTTGTTTTGATCTCTAAGCCTCCCGACTTGTATCAGTTTATATAGTTATTATTTTCATGTTAACCTCTCTCACTCCTGCTCCACAACTGACCCCCACCACCTCGCCCCTCCCTTCATCCCCCCTCCCTCACTTCCCCGCCGCCTTATCCCCCCTCCACTCCTCATTGCCCTGGTCCACTCCTGTTCGTTCTCTTACTTACTTATGTTCTCATACGGTTCTACGAAAGCTGCCTCCATTCACCCTCGCTACGATATCACTCTATCCTGTACAATTTTTCCTGGCCTCCGTCCTTCATTCTGTTTCTGTTTATTTTATATGTTATGTATTAGTATTATATTTGTAGTTTTATTTTATTTTATACACTTGTACATGGAGGGTGATGCGATGCCTGGTCTTGGTCATTTTTTAATATTTATATAATTTATCTTATGTTTTATCTTCTCCTAATTCCTCTCCACCACCTTACTTCCTCTCTCCCTCCTCACTCTACTTTCCCTGTGTTCTTCTTCATCCTCTCCCATGATGTATAGTACACTCCAGTGCTGTCATGTTAACGCCCAGTCCCTCCCAGCCCATCACGACGAGTTCTCAGATTTTCTTCTTTCCAATAGCTTCCATATCGTCGCTATCTCCGAGAGCTGGCTCAAGCCCTGGATCCCCTCCTCAGCCGTCTCTCTTCCTGACCACCTCCTCTTCAGAAATGACCGCCTAGACAGACCTGGCGGTGGGGTTGCTGTTTTCGTACATCACAGCCTCAAGTGCCGTCGTCTAGGTGCGTCCTCCTCTCCCTCTCCTTTGTCCCAAGTTGAATTCCTCTTCCTAGAAGTGCAAACAGGCTCCACTAAACTCCTTTACGGAGTAGTTTACAGACCTCCCAAAGTCCCTTTCGACATCACCTTCGAGTCAGCTGTCCTCCGCCTCATCCCCCTCTACAGTAACATCCTCATCTCCGGGGACTTCAACTCCGATCTCCTATCCCCATCCTCTCCCGACTCCAAGTACCTCCTAGACCTCAGCTATTCCTTAAACCTCTTCATAGTTCCCTATACCTCCCATTCCTGGCTGGATCTCTACCTGGTGGACTCCCAACAGAAGCTTTGCTCCTACTCTCAACAGCCAGTTCCCTTCCTTTCCGCTCATGACCTCATCCAAATTTCCTACGATATAGCATCTCCTCATCTTACTCCTAGCACCATTTATTTCCGAAACCTCAAGTCCCTTACCTTCGAGACGCTCCAAGAGGATCTTGACGCAGTGAACTGGCAGGATATCTTCGATCTGCTTTCAATCGACGACAAGGTGGCCACCTTCAACAGGCTCTTGCTAGAGCTGCTCGACAAGCACGCCCCGTTGAAGGCATTTCTCCTCAAACGCCCCCCCGCCCCATGGATCACCCCAGAGATCAGGAGAGTAATGAAGGAGCGGGACACGGTCAGAAGGAGGTTTTACAGATCCAGGTTGGACGCTGACTACTCCTCCTTCAAAGTTCTTCGAAACCGTGCTCAGTCGATGATCAGGACGGCCAAATCGCAGCACTTTTTGAGCCTGATCGCTGAGGCACCTAATGCCAAGTCAAGATGGGTAGCTCTTCGGAAGCTCTCGTTAGGTTCTCCCAAAAACCCTCCTTCTCCCTCTACTTTCTCTCCCGATACTCTAAATTCCTTTTTTGTCACCCGTCCTAACTTCCCACTTGTTTCTCCAGCTCCAATAGTAAATCCACAATCCTTCGATCCAAATAAACTTTTCTTCTCTTATATTTATCCCGACACCCTCCTCCAGATAATCCTGAAAAGTCGCTCTAATGCCCTTGGCCCTGATGGCATCCCCCTCCTCTTCCTTAAAGCTTGCCTACCAGTCATATTCCCCATCCTTCTTCATATCTATAATTTCTCCCTTCAAAACTCCGTCTTCCCTTCCGCCTGGAAAGAAGCCTTTGTACTCCCTCTCAACAAAGTCCCTAATCCTGAAGCTCCGAAAGATTTTCGCCCAATCTCTCTCCTGTGCTCCTCATCCAAACCTTTAGAACGCATAGTTCACTCCCAACTTTCAGAATTCCTTCTTGCCAAAAGTCTCCTGGACCCTTTCCAATCTGGTTTTCGACCCGGGTATGGTACTCAAACTGCCTTACTGAAACTAACAGAAGACTTCAGACACGCCATCGACAACAGACAACTGACCCTCCTAGTACTGTTCGACTTTTCAAAAGCCTTTGACTCCGTGGACCATTCCATCCTCCTCTCCAAGCTAGCCAGTCTCCCTCTATCCAATAGCGTCCTCCTCTGGCTCCAGTCCTATCTTGAAGACCGTTCTCAGTCCGTCAAGTTCCCCAACTCTCCACCCTCGTCCTCACTTCCTCTCCACTCAGGTGTACCACAAGGCTCATCCCTTTCTCCGCTTCTTTTCTCTCTCTTCCTTTTGGACCTTCCTAAACACATCAGATACTGTAAATACCATATCTACGCTGATGACCTGCAAATTTATCTATCCTTTCACCCCTCCAACTTTCCCCTTGCTTTTTCTCAGGTATCAGATGATATCAATTCGATATCATCCTGGGCCAAACAGAACAAACTCCTTCTTAATCCCGACAAGACTCAAGCAATTTTATTAGGCAACAAGAAGCTCCTCAGTAACTTACTCGACCCCCCTCACTTAAAGCTGGACGACACCGATATTAACTACTCGACGAGAGTCAAAAACCTGGGTATCATCCTAGACCAATCTCTTTCCTGGAAAGATCACGTATCCTACATTTCCCGTAAATCCTTTCAATCCCTAGCGCAATTTAAACGCTCCCGTCACTCTCTATCACAAAGTTCCCGACAACTCCTCGTATCCTCCCTCATCTTTCCCAATTTCGATTACGGGTGCCTGGTCTATTATGACCTGAGCAAGGGACTTGATAACAAACTCCAACGAACCCTAAACGCTCACATCAGGTTTGTTTTCGATGTCCCTAGAGATGCTCACATCTCGCCCTGGTACTCCGAGTTGAAATGGCTCAAACCCTCCTACCGCCGTGATTACCTCCTAGGTTCCTTCCTCTTCCAAATGTTAAAATCCAAAGAACCTTACTACCTTTACCAAATGTTCCAATTCAAGTCCTCTGTCCACCAAAGACACACCAGATCCCGTCCTTCGGACCTCTTCATCCCCTCCCATCGTTCCTCTGCCTTCCACAACTCTTTCCTTGTCCAAGCCTCCTCCCTCTGGAACTCCCTGCCTCCCCTCATCCGTCACTCTCCTTCCATGGCCTCCTTCAAATCCTCCCTATTCCAATTCCTCCTCAATAAACAATCTTCTCCCTCTGATTAGCCTCTTATTCCCCTTCTTCCATACTTTCCCTCTCTTTAACATATTTTATTATTTTTTTTCATTGTCTTTGCTTATTTATTTTATTTATCTTTTCATCTTCATCCTCTTATTTTTTTTTATTTTTATTTTTTTTTTTTTCATACGTTTTTCTTAAATTAATTTTATAGGAAGCCTGGGCTAGATTCCCTCCTCCACAAGCTTGTTTTTTATATACATACCTACTGTTTTTTCTCTTTATTTTATTTTATCCTCTACATATTTATTTAGACATATTTATCCTATCTTGATGTCTTCTTAATGAATCTGTAATTTAACTCATTTTTTACTATTATTTTTTAAGTTTACTTATTATTTATTTTTAACTTTATCCTCATTATTTATTTTATTTTTATTCAATGATTTTTTTTTACTTAGTTTTATTTATTTTGCTCTTGGTTTTATCCACTGTAGCACCTTTATCCCATCACTGATATTTCATTTTATTTGTTACTCTGTCCAGTGTCTGTCATGTATTTATTCTTAGGGGACCTCGGTCCCAGAATAAAATTTATTTTCATTTTCATTTTCATTTTCATTTTTTCATACGAAGTTACGATATCGGACAGAAATTAGAGAGAGTGTTGGAGGTGTAACCTCAACGAGCCGTAACCTCAACATGG
The DNA here is from genome assembly GCA_963662175.1 of Aradus depressus. Classification (NCBI taxonomy): domain Eukaryota; kingdom Metazoa; phylum Arthropoda; class Insecta; order Hemiptera; family Aradidae; genus Aradus; species Aradus depressus. Next base: position 84,568,964 of record OY759214.1, read on the forward strand.
AATGATCGTGTTGTCGATCTGCTCACGATTGATATGGGTACTTTTAGGGACTTGTATTATTATCCATGTGGTTCTGTGTCTGTCGTTCTATTAGAACTGAACGTGTTGTGCTTGTTTTTTCTTTTTCTTTGCATTTTACATTAACATGTAAAACTGTTACAGTTACACTTGTGTTAGTTAACTGTATGTCAAGTGTTCATCATTTACTTTGTTCAATATACTTATTTGTTTGCTTCATAAGAATAACCTGCGTTATTAATTAACCCTTCAGAGAGGTTAGGTTAGGTTTTATGACTCATGCCCGGGCTTTAACTACGAGGTCATATTGCCTACTACCAGAGCGCACTTTCGTCACTCTAGAGGACATGAGCCCGACTCAACTGTAGGAGTCCTAAATTTTGCTTACCCTAAATTTTTATTCACCTAGGGTAGGGGTCTATAACGAGTACCTGACATCGTACAGGCCGTCGCTAAAAGTCCCATCCAAAGGATGGCGTGCTCAAGCTTTTTTCTCTTCCAGATAAAAAAACTAGGTAAGGGCTTCGCCCGGGTTTCAAACTCTCGATATTAGAGAGATGATGAGTTTTAACTGGAATTTCATCTTTTCCGACCTCTTGATTCCAAACATTAGAAAAAAAAAAAAAAGTTGGTGAATTATTCAATAGGGTTTCCGCTCTCCCTCCAAACTCAATCGACCATTTTGCTTAAAACTCAATATTTGAATTACATAGTGGCTGCTGAATTCTCTTGCTAAATCGTTTGTCGATACATTCATTACATCGGCAATAATTAGGGTATTTGAGTCGAGCCCCTACCCTTCTACCGATTTCGCCGAAAATTAATGCGTGTCGTCCCCCGTAATTTCGTGTCAATACATTCATTACAATTCCAGTTATTTGAGTTTTTGTGTGAAGCCGGATACACATATAAAATTTTGTGTCGATATACTCATTTTATCTTAAGTTGTCACGTTCACAGACACAATGACAGATTTTTTAAAAATGTTTGGATTCAGGAGATGAAATTTTGTTGAAAACTCCGCATTGAATTTCTGACTGTTAACATAACTTTCTCTAAAATTGCTGCCTTAATATGCGACACCGATTGATTTTTTTTTGTCATTAAATTTGGGCGCAACTGTTGCCGTAACGCAACAACCAGCTACCAATTGGACGTGATGGATAGTGAATGCCTTGAGTGGCATGAGAGAGGAAGGCCACCCAGCGGTAGCTCCTCAGGGCGAAATTGAGGAAACATCACTCCTTTTTTTCTTCAACTTATTTTTATTCCAATATCACAAATGCGGAATTATAAAACTAATATTTAAATATAACTTTCACTCAATCATATCGGGGTCAGAGAGTAGTAGCAAAAAAAAAGAGTCAATACCCGGCTTCCTTCATTTAGAAAAAATACTTTTTTTAGGGAGAAATATTTTTGAAACCAGTTTATTCTTCCGTCTTATTCAAGGTAATAAAAAAAATTACCCATATCTTCTTGGTTGAAGAAAAGAATAATGTATGTTTACATGTATTTACGGTTTATTCTATTTCATGAATGAAAGTAAATCGGTGGATCACATTGTGTCATCAAATAAGTGTTTTTTTCAACATAGTATGGACACTGATTAAAAGTTCCTTTTTGTTCAGTCTTCTGATCTCTTTGTGTAAATGATTATATATTTTTAATGGCATAATTTTTATTTTATGATAGCACTACCATTAAAATGTTTATGATAACACTACCATTAAAATGAGATTCTTCAATATTTCTCTGTTTATAAATCCTGCAAAACATTTGATAAGATATAAAAAATTGTTAACTGAAAAAAAAAAACATCCAACATATACCTAGTAGAATAAAAAAAATGTTGACATTTTTACTCTCCTAAAAACTAAGAGATCATATCACATTTTTTAACCATAGGGGAAGTTATGTAATCGGTAAAAAATTCAGTTTTCAACAGAATTTTATGTTTTCCGACCTCTAGATTCCAAATATGAAAAAAAATGTCTGTCTGTCTGTGAACACGATAACTCCCGATAGATAGAATGAACACGCGATTTTATATGTGAATCCAGAAATCTTCAACAACAACACCTATCGTTTTCCAGGCAGATTGACCAAAGGGAAGTGGAGAATTAAGGGGAGGCTTAACATAAAAACTCTAATAACTGCTGAGAGAATGAATTTATCGACACGAATATTTAAATCAGCCAAAGGGCTCAACTCAAAAACCCCAGTAATAAAAAAAAATATATTTAAAGTCAAAAGCCAATGAGGACATAACTTGTCAAATTTCAGCTATATCGGCTGAAGAGAAGAGGGGGTTCACGAGAGAGGACTCCAAAAACCCGAATAACTGCCGATGGAATGAGTTTATCGACACGAAATCTAGTATGAGGGATGCGAAAAGTTAATTGATTAGTTCGTTCTGAGGAAGTACATTGCCTATTATTTACCGACCACGTTTTACTATTATAATTATTATTATTATTTACGAAACTATATTTTAGGGTCTAATAACATTTTCCCAGGCTGACTACCTGACACTTACTGTGCATGAACCATTTTTTGACATCTTCAATATTTACAGCTAAATGTCCAGTCTGACAAGGAAGTACATTATTTCTCTATACAAATGGAAAGTAGGTTAATTGGATATTCTCATAACTTGTTAATTTTTAGACGAATGTATCACCGGTTAGTTGTTGAGTTTCTATGGCATAGTGTCCCCGGAGCTTCTGGTTATGTCTTGTTCTCATTTCCTCTTGCAGACTAGAGGTGGAGCAAATGAGGACATCCTCTCCTGACAACCGGTAATTCCAGTTCAACAAGGGTCCACAAGCTAGAGATGCACAAAATTATTACATATAGAGTAGAACTCTCCCTTATCCGGCGTTCTGTTACCCGGCGCTCGCAAAATAATATCAAATTTGTTAAACTAAAATTAACATTCAATTATTAAATTATCAATTATATGAGCCACGTGTATTTACGAGCGCATAATAATTCTGTAACTCACGAATCTTTTATGTATTTTTATTGTACATACATACATATGTACATTGTATTTATAATGAAGGGAAAGCTAATACAATATTTTATTACTTCACTTAATTAAACGCAGATTTCAAAATATCTTTTTAATGCTTGGATAAATATATGTACATATGTACGTACATATAATAAATCAATGTTCAGTATGTATGTACATATTTGTCAATTTAATAAATGTTATCAACAAAATACATACGTGTTTTATTCTTTAGCTCACCTAAAAACACTTTTTTTTATGCTTTAATTGATATATTTTTTCTCATTAATTGATGATTTCCGTTATCCAGCGTTTTCTGTTATCCGGCGTCACCTTTGGTCCCGGCAACGCCGGATAAGGGAGAGTCTGCTGTATCATTACATCGATGTGAAAATATCGATATAAAGAACTTTCAGTTTTGATTGCTAATAAGGTCTTCTTTTGGTTCCGTGCATGTCTATATTATTATTTCAATTATGAGACTGAAACTTGGCTGGGGATTTTTCATCGATGTTGATGATTTTCCGATATCGCTCCACGATCCTCCCGCTGAGAATTAACCCGTAGACACGTTAACAATGAAAGACTTTGCTTCATGAATATCAACATTTGAAAATATAAACTTCATTTTTTTCAAAAAACTATATTTCGATTAGCTGCATTGGCGGGGGCATTCCAGGAATGTGACGAGGAGTCCAGGAAGCTTGGTCTTCTTGTCCACCAAGTACATGAGAACTACGAGGAAAGAAGTAAAAGAGAAGGAACTCGTACTTGGAGGTTGCAGGTTTGACCGGGTGGATAGCTTCAAGTACCTGGGGGCCGTTATCACGGAAAGGAATGACGTTAAAGAAGACATCAAAGCGAGGATAACGGCCGGGAATAGATGCTACCGGTCACTGCAGAAGGTGCTCGGATCGAGGACTTTGTACCGAGACGCCAAAATAACAATCTATAAAACAGTCCTGAGACCGGTCGTCACATATGCGAGTGAAACCTGGGTCCTGACTAGGAGGGACGAAGTTTTACTCAATACGTGGGAGAAGAAGGTATTGAGAAAGATATACGGCCCTACCCCAGAGGCGGATAGATGGAGGATACGGACCAATGGGGAGCTGAGGGACCTGTACAAGAGCCCGGACCTGGTGGCCTTAGTGAAGCAGGGACGGCTGCGATGGCTGGGACATTTACAGAGGATGGAGCCAGACAGATACTGGAAGGACACCCGGGAGGACAACCGGGAGGACAAAGAAGAAGAGGTAGACCCCGCTTACGTTGGCTGGAGGACGTGGAGGACGACCTCAGAACGATGGGTGTGAGAAGATGGAGACGGGAGGCCGAGGATAGAGTAGAATGGCGGAAGATTGTTGCGGAGGCCCAGGTTCTACAAGGACCATAGCGCCAGGGAAAGTAAGAAAGTAATATTTCGATTAGTACTGGTTTTAACTTCCGGCTATATGATGTATAGTGGAAAGTATTTAATCGGTCAGAAATTCGATGCTAAGTTTTCAATGAATTTTCAAGTTTTCCAATCTCCTGATTATAAAAAGGAAACAAAAAAATCAGTCTTTGTGCGTCTGCTACACGCGATTATGAGTTTTTTAAAATTATTTTTAAAAACTACCAATAATAAAATAATTCAAAATTCGTTATCATCTCTGCATTACAATTTAAACATTACTTGAAAATATTTCTTACAGACAATTATTTTAAATTCTTTAAGGCGCTATAACTTTGGTCATATTTGTTCTATCTAACATTGAAAATTTCATTAAGGACATTTAAGGTAAGAACTAATTATTCCATGGGACTAACCGTTTTCGCGTAAATCGAGCTAAACGTCTAAAAAAAAGTGTTTCAAAACGGCATTTCAGGAAGTTTCCGGCTTGTTTCTCGCAAACGAAGATACCTTTGGAAAAATGTATTCCTTAAAAAATGTGCCTTTCAGTTGTCTCCATAACTTTTAAAACTTTGATTAGGCCCCGAAATAAAATGGTCTCAATTTTTGTCCGATTTCGGCCAACAATCTAAGTTACCACCAGAAGCGGATACAGGGGGGGGGGGGGGGGGGGGGGGGGGTTAACAGGAGAATTACCCCCCCCCCCCCCCCCTCCCCTAGAGCATGAGCTCATAAGTCAGTTTCGTTAAGGATAAAGAAATATGCACGTTAAATGAGGAATGACGTCCTAGAGATGCCCGAAGGACCTTTTGCGTCTCGCGCACTTTAATGACGTTATTCGTTTTCAGATTATTAATTCATGCCCTTCATCAAACCAGCCAAAACATTAGCCCCCTGGTGCTTCATTCTTCCTAATCTTGTGAATAGGGTATAACATCCAAATCTTTGACCAACGAAATTTCCTCCCCCACCCTGTTGAACATCCTGGATCCGCCCTTCGTTAGCACATATAACTTATTGGTTTCAAATTTCAAATTCATATATGTTATACCTACAAAGTTTCAATTACGTACACGCTCATAGATACACCACACGCACAGGCAGACATCATCACGAAAATAGTCAAAACGTATTCAGAGGACTTTCAAACATAAAAATCCATTGAAAACTCGATCTCGGATTTTCGCACGATTACAATATCTCGTTATAGTATTACGTATATGAAAGTAAAAAATAAAAAGTTGTTATCACGCCTCCATCTAAATATTACGTGGCGTGTGGCACTTTCTATGTAATTAATAAATACATATCATTAATAAATCATGTACTTTCTTTATGACTGGGTCAAGGCTAGTGAACTCGACAGACGTTGGTCAGTTCAGTAACGGTGAAAGGTAAACAAACTGTGTGAGGCGTACTGACAAACATACACAACACGGATATGGGCCCCGTTTTGAAAGTTGTTAAGATATCTCATCAAATGAGGCAGACGTGAAAACAACAACATAGTCGCAAAAGGTACATTATCTCTAGAATTTTTAGACAAAAACAAAAATTTGTTTTTGTTTATCAGTGGTAAAGTGACAAGATGTCGTTAAAGCTGTCTAGTGATATGATGCTCCATTTTACATTTAAATTGTTGACGTTTTAATAACAGATTAAGAAAATACACAAAAACAAGACTTCTCAATTTAAATAAATACATGTAGGTCAGTGATCCTTTAAGAATTGAATAATACACTTTAGCCACCAAAGACAGCAAATGGAAAACGAAGAAAGGTCGAAAATAAAATAAAACGTAATCATTAATTCAATGGTCTCAGGGAATAAGTTGTTAAGTCGTAAAATGGCCAAAATGAGTTAAGTGCAGGTACTGTGATCATCTCCCAAGCCATCTACGCACTGTGAAGAAGTTGGGAGCTCAGGACTCTAATACTTTCGAAATTATAAACATGTTGGTTTCTTGGTATCTCGTAAAATTGTGTATGTTCTCGGTTAAATCAACTTAATCTACTTCTTTGAGAAATTATTCACGAGATAACTGCATTTAACCATTTATTCACTACGGCAGACTATTCCAAGTGAAGAGGGCGTTTTCGGTTAAATCAACTTGCTTAACAAGCCTTTGAGAGGCATCATTCATGAGTATTTCAGAAAGTATGGTAAATAATTAGGTAAGTGTGGTCAATAATTAGGTAAGTGTGGTCCATAATTAGGTAAGTGATGAGGAATGATTAGGTAACTAAGGGAAAATTGAAGAAAAGATTAACAATATTCATTTTCATTGACTCCTATAGATTTAGAAGATATGTGATTAATAATGATGCAAACATAATTTATTTATTCCCAAAACTGGATTTACACGATTAATGCAAAAGTAAAAAAGTGCTGCTCTGAAAACTTACGAATTTAGACTTACCAATTTATTCCCTGTGACCACAGAATTAATCAATACGATTTTGTTCTTCCTCTAAAACCAACCAGAGATAGCGTGCTTGCTTACTGAGCTCAAGATCTCGAAAAAACCTTGAGAAGCCCGTCCTTTGGATGGGAAGTTAAGCGATGGCCCCGAGCCTGTTTGATGTCAGGAACTCGTTAAAGACCCCTGCCCTAACTGAATAAAAATTTAGGGAAGGCAAAATTTCGGACTCCCATAGTAGAGTCACCATGTACACTAGAGCGACGAAAGAGCGCTCTGGTAGTAGACGATATGACCTCTTATTTAAAGCAAATATGAGTCGCAATAACTAACTATATTTATTTATTATTTCATATTTTCCAACCCGCAGATTCCAAAAATTAAAGCAAAAACTTAGCTGATTAATTCGGACTGGGGAAGTACCTTATTGGTGATCTACTATGTTTTTTTTTTTTACTTTAGGACACTTCAAAAACTAGGTTCATGGGTTCCTGATCATTTTTTTTTTTCCTAACCAATACATTTATTTTTAATTTCCTTGGTATTTTTAATTGACTTTGAATAATGTCAGGTTACCGACGCCCTGTTCAAGGAAGTGTTTGTACACAGCTCTAAGTGGACTTACACCTTAACGAAAATTGGATTTGATTGGTATACCGGCCAGCAGATCACGACCATGGATCCATATTATTGGACCAAGTCCTCTACACTTTCATTCTGCTGAGACCCCGGACCTGGCAGTTCCGCTACGTCCTCATATACGACTAGATCCGTGACTCAAAGTTTCATAACTATCTGCATACCAGATGCATAAGTTGCACATCTGCATAAAATTGAAATAAGACAATATACTCATCCTTGATTGAGAGGAGAGATAGACTAAGAGTATAGTGTTATGTAGTACCTCCTCTATACTATCAAATGAACTTTACTTTTGAAAGATTCCTGTTATTGATATGTTTTTTTGTTTTTGTGACTCATACCGGAGCTTTAACTATGAGGTTATATCGCCTACTACCAGAGCGCTCTTTCTAGTTGAATATGAGCCGATCTGTAAAGTTAGAGTTCTAATTTTTCCTGCCCAGGTTCTGGATCCTCACTCAATGTTCCATCCGAAGGACAGTGTGCTCAAGGATTTTTTTATCTCCCAGATAAGAAACCTAAGGGCCTCTGCCAAGCCAAACTCCTACCTCTGAGCTACCAGCGCCCTCCCAAATTCTGTTGAAAGCTTCGGGGCTGTCTTTAAGGAGTACCTGATATCGGACAGATTCTGAATCATCTCTCAACGTTTCATCCGAAAGAAGGCGTGCTCAAGGTGTTTTTACCTTTCAGATAAAAAACAACTTCCTGTCTCTTTGTGTGTCTGTGAACACGATAACTCCCGATAGAAAGAACGTATCAACATGAAATTTTATATGTTTATATAGAATCTCCTAAGGACAAAACCTGTGCATTTTCAGCCAAATCGGCCGAAGGGAATGGGGGATTAAGAAGGGGGGGTTAACACAAAAATTGTAATAACTGCCAATGTAATGACAGAATCTACATGACATTTCATATTGAAATTCAAATATCCAGGACGACACCGACTAATTTTCAGCGAGATCGGTTGAAAATAAGAACGGGATTAGAGGAGAGGGCTCAACTCAGAAACCCTCCAAAATCTCCAGGACGACACCGACTAATTTTCAGCGAGATCGGCTGAAAAGAAGGACGGGATTCGAGGAGAGGGCTCAACTCAAAAACCCTAAAGACTGTCGTTGTAGAAGAATGGATCAACACAAAATTATATGATTGCCGATAAGACACTGATTTTCAACCAAATCGTTAAATTAGGTTCAGAAAGAGAGCGAAACCTTAGTTCATTTATTATCAATGGGGAAGTACATAGCCAGGGATTCATCTGTGACAACGTTTTTTTGTAATGAATGATATTACTTATGTTACAAATTCTAACTGATAACTCTTGATTACTCAAGCTTCCATTGGAACTATCCTGACTGGCTGACCATCGGAAACAAAGCTCCCCTGCTAACTGTTACAATTTAACAAATTATTTCTACTATATGTTAACATGTAAACTAGCTCGGTTATCCGACACATATAATATGTTAAAATGGTTACCTAATACCAACTTATTTATTAAAACTCGAGACTAAAGTAGTAAACTTTACTTAAAACTCTCATCTCATGAATCATATTATGTGACTAGTGAAAACATATCAAGTTTCATCGCAGAACCTATTACTAGAACTGTATTATTACAAAACTAAAAATATGTCCATATGTGATAGTAAGATGTTGTGGGACAACATTTCTAATAGAAATAAAAGACGTTGTCTGTGATAATATTTTTAACATTGTATTTATTTATGTATTTATTTTAATTTTTTATGTACCTATATTTTATGACAACAATAATTTCTTTGGCTGTATGGTGAAAACTTTGTATTATGTACAGACTTATTGTATTTATTAGAATGAATGGTTTTGTATGTAGAGAGAGTGAGTGAACCTGGCTATCCCCTCCCCTTAGAGCTATGCCAGTTGTCTTCTAACCGCTGTGCTGTGTGGGTGGGGTAAGTTTATTTTATAATTTTATTTTCTTACTTTGTACCCTGATGCTTTAGGAATTATTTATACTTTTTATTATTTGTATATTTTTTGTTATTCTATGATAGATGAACCACTGATGATGACGCTGTTGCGTCGAAAACCGGTTCTGGTGTAAAATAAAACAGTGGGAAGACAACGTCTTTTATTTCTATTAAAAATATGTTAGTTGTGCTCATACCTGAAACTATTAACTATTTGGCCAGATTTATTCATGTAGGTTAGGGGTATTTAACGAGTATCTGACATGATACAGACTCTGCACCGATAAAAAAATAAAAAAATCGTCGGTGCATCACCGATGATGTACATTCCCAGCACGAATTAATCATTTATAATAGAAATAAAAGACGTTGTCTTCCCACTGTTTTATTTTAGACCAGAACCGGTTTTCGACGCCAGTTGTCCTTTAACCGCTGTGCTGTGTGGGTGGGATGAATCACTGATGATGACGCTGTTGCGTCTTTTATTTCTATGATAAATCTCTTCCCACATCTTACTATCACATATAATCATTTATGTTTTCGCTCTCCCTAAAACTCAACATTTGACTTAAATAGTAGCTTGTGAATCTTCAGACTAAATGTGTCAATACAATCATTACATTATTACATCGGCAGTTATTAGGGTATTACATGAGTCGTAATAACTAACAATTGGGATTTTTGAGTTGAGCCTCCCTTCTCTGGTCGCCGCTTCTTCTCTTCTGATTCTGCTGAAAATTGACAATGGTCATCACTACAGCGGCAGTTATTATAATTTCCGTATTAAGCCTCCCTCTTATTCCCCCCTGCCCTTTGGCCGATTTGGCTGAAAATAAATAGGTGTCATCGTTAGAGGGTTCTGATTAGATATATAAAATTTCATGTCGATACATTCATTCCATCGAGAGTTATTGTTTTTTTTCTATTATTGGAATCAAGAGGTTGAAAAACAAGAAATTCCATTAAAAACTTGAATTCTGACCGATAACATAACTTCCCCTATACTTCGTATGGCTGGGGAAATAAAAACAATTATATATCTACATCTTAGGGAGGGCGCCGGTAGCTCAGTGGTATGCGTGCTTGACTTCTGAGCTCAAGAACGTGGGTTCGTAACCCGATCGAGGCCCTTAGTTTATTTTATCTGGGAGGTAAAATAAACTTAAGCACGCCGTCCTTCGGATGGGACGTTAAGCGATGGTCCCGAGCCTGTACGATGTCAGGTACTCGTTAAAGACCCCTAACCTAGGTGAATAAAAATTTAGGGTAGGCAACATTTAGGACTCCCACAGTAGAGTCGGGCTCATGTCCACCAGAGTGACAAAAGAGCGCTCTGGTAGTAGGCGATATGACCTCGTAGTTAAAGCCCGGACATGGTCATAAAACCTAACCTAACCTCTACATCGTAGGAAAGTAGTAATTTCAGGTAAAAAGCTTTTTTTTTTGGTTAGTACAAGGACAATAATCCAAATAAGAAAATGGAAGAGTTACTTAGGATATAACACTACTGTATTGAAAAAGAGGACAGAGGATGACAAGGATATCAAATAATGAAGTCCAAGAGCAAACACTTTCGCCATTATATTTAGTGCCTATTATAGACAACTCGAGTCATTATTTTCAAATAGAATTATAATTTAACAATATGGGTATCCTTGCCCAAATAGTCTGGTAAATTGTATAGAATATAATAAAGTATTGACTGAAGGACATTTGGACTGTCGCAATATGTTCTTCCTATCACATTACTCGTAAAAATGGTCAGTAAAAACTAAAAACATAAAAATAATTCTGATCATAAATATAAATATAAAAATGGAAATATATATGTCATTGTCATACTTAAATAAAGTTTCAGATGGATGGTTTTTTTTTTAGATTGTCAGCTACTTCCAACATTACCCTTGGCGTCCAGGGCCGAACTAAGAAAAGATGTTGCCAAGGGCGAAACTATTGAAGAGCGTCAAAGAACATAAAAGGAAGAAGGACATAGAAGAAATAATAAAACAAAAATATAGTTACAACATCTTGTGGAAATATCAGAGGACGCCGGTAGCTCAGTGGTATGGATACTTGCTTACTGGGCCCAAGTTCGCGGGTTCGAAACTCGGGCGAAGCCTTTAGTTTATTTTATCTCGAAGACACGCCATCCTTCGTTATTCAAATCTCAATTGGCTAGATTGAGACTTGAGTTTTTACTAACATCTCCGTTCATAGCACAAAAATAAAAAGTTGTCAGTCACCCAACACGTATTAATCAATGTTGAGGGCGCCGGTAGCTCAGTGGTATGCGTGCTTGTCTTCTGAGCTCAATAACGTGGGTTCGAAACCCGACCGAGGCCTTTAGCTTATTTTATCTGGTAGGTAAAATAAACTTAAGCACGCCGTCCTTCGGATGGGACGTTAAGCGATGGTCCCGAGCCTGTACGATGTCAGGTACTCGTTAAACACCCTCCACCCTAGGTGAATAAAAATTTAGGGTAGACAAAATTTAGGACTTCTATAGTAGAGTCGGGCTCATGTTCCACCAGAGTGACGAAAGAGCGCTCTGGTAGTAGGCAATATGCCCTTGTAGTTAAAGCCCGGGCATGAGTCATAATAACTAACCAACTAACATCTACGAATTATAAATAAAGGTCTTAGTGTACCACTGTTTGTCAACATTCGGTTTCTGCCAATTGGTAGCTCCAACCTGTACTTTCTTTACTAATCATGGAAACAATTATGTTCATTACTTTGCAACGCGTTGCAATAGTGCAAAAATTGCGAGTTGTTCTGTAGATAGAGTCATGGAGATTGTAACAACCTACGTCTTTTGCCATTTGATCGTTTTCCGACTGTTGTCGCAAGAACGTAAAGTTTTGTTTTGATTCTTTTTTTTTTTTCTTTCTTTCCCAAATAAGGGTTTCTCTTTGGGTTGTCCAACTGTATAAATATAATTCGTCATGTAATGTCTAAATCTCATCGAGGAATGGTGAGTTGCGCATTTTCACGCGTTATTTCGTACAATATGGCCTTATTTTTTTAAATACTTAGACATATGTTGAGTGTAGAGTTGAATATTTCAAACAAGGATTTGACAACATAATTGACATCACTCTCCTAAGTTGGCTAAAAAAATAAGCTACATATAGTTCCCCTAGTCACACAAGATTACAACACAGAATAAAATAAAATAAAACAGTTGGCACTAAAAAACAGATAAAGTGATGATTTAGCTAGCTATTTGATCCACGAAAAACAACAAAAATTACTGCTCCAATCTGTGTACAATAGTTCATGTCCCAAATTGAATTATCATATTCACACAAAAACAAAATTTGTATTTAGACTCCCGGGGGCACAACCCGCAGTTTCCGTGGTTAGCGTTCCAGACTTTTTGTTATTAATTTGGGAGATTCGGACCTATAGAAGCTCCACCTGAGGTAACAACTGACTGTAATACATATCTGTACCAGTAAGTCCACACTGTGTTTCTGTGATTTTAGAATTAATTGACTCACACACAATACCTGCATTTGCTGCTGCTGCTGCGCTTTACATTTTTACTGCGCATATAAAAATCCGCTTTAAGAGTATAAAGTATAACATAAATGACAATTTTGAGCGAGAAATGAAATGACCGAATTCATTTATATTTAAATAAATATAATATGACTTGTTTTGTACATCTACATTTATGTAACAGCTGATTGCTGATTTAGGAATCAGACGCACGGGAAATTTGAGGATCCTATTGGTAACTTGCAAGCAATCCATTTTGAATAAAAACTATTTTTTCAGTTTATTTAATTTTTATGTTGGTTTTTTGCTCTGGGCAGGGGGGGGGCACGCTCCCCCCCTTGGCTACGCTCCTGGATATATCCCATACCGATCACATCTCTACATCCTACGAATGACATCTTATCATTCCTTTATCGAGATAGATATCGAACCTTGGTTTTTGTCCATTGTTTCAGGACACCAGACGGCCGTCAACTAAAGGTCACCTAAATACAAGATTATCTATTTCATTCATTGGACTTTGTGTCTAATTGACTTTTTTTTAAATAAAATAAATGTGCCCAAATATATAAATGTAAGAACCGAGTAAAAAATTAAAGTTAGATAAATAAAAAAGAACTTGTTTCTTCTTGTAAGAAAAAAAATAATAAAAAATAACATGGGTTTTGATTTAAGGTCAGATTAATTATTGTTTCCTGCTAAAGAAAGAGCAATAACCTATCTCATCGTTACCTTCCTCGTCCCAAAATCCTGTTTAGATAATCCACATTTTTAGATTACTCAAATTTATTTTATTTATTTTTTGTGAAAAAGAAAAGAGTTGTCAGAGAATCACCGGAAATGTGCTTCCTCAACACGAATTTATCAAATAAATGTTCGCTCTCATGTAAACACAAATCGACCGTTTTAATCAATAGTTGAATTACACTGACTGTAAAACATGACAAAGACGTATGATACTTAACACGATACGGAGGCTCGACAGAAATGAAACGACAATTTGGGTTCCTCAAAAGGCTACTAGAAGACTAAGTGATCACAATTTCGTCTCAACGACGTGTCTACAAGGCCATCATCAGACCTATCTGGACGTATGGCGTTGAGGTCTGGGGTTCAGCTAAGCCCTCACACACCAAAATAATTCAAGTTATTCAAGATAAAATCCTTCGAATAATCACACAATGTCCATACTACATATAAAACATAACATTACATCATGACCTGAACATACCATTCTTACACGAAGATCCTTGTCGGACGGATCTCCTCGGCGACTGAATCGTCGTTGGCAGCGTGACCTCCTGCCTGAGGAGGACCCCGTCTCATCAAGAGACTCAAGTGATGTTTTTGTTTTTCTTTTGTCTGTTCATATTTCCTAGTTTTGATGTATTTCATAGTTGGAAATTACATTATAAACATGAAAAAAAAAAAATAATAAATAAATACACTGGGACTTGCTGATCATACTAAATATTCACTGGATTTTCGAGTTAAGCTTTCCTCTAATCCTCTTCCTTTCGGTTGATTTGGCTGAAAATCAGTAGTTGTCCTTATAGAGTTCTGAATGCACATAAAGATGTGTGAATATATTGATTCAATCGGGAGTTATCTTGTATATAGACAGTCAAGTATTGTCTACTTCCCCAGTTATACGAAGTCAAAAATTCAGGAAAACTGTCAGAAATTCGATGTTGAGTTTTTACTCAAAATTCATTTTTTCCAATCGTCTAATTTCAATAATGAAAAAAAAAAAAAAAACGTCTATGGGTGGGTCTGTGAACACGGTAACTCCCGATAGAATGAATGTATAGACAGGAAATTTAAAATGTAAATTCAAAATCCTATAAGGGCGACACCTATTAATTTGCAGCGGAATCAGAGATAGGGGAAGGGGGATTAGAGGGGACTCAACTAAAATCCCAATAACTGCCGATGTAAGGACATTGTATGTGTATTCAGAGCCCCTTAAGGACAACTCCCAGTAATAATTTTCAGTGAAATCTGCCAAAGGGAAGGGAGGGGACTAGGACAGAAGCTCAACACATAAACCCCAATATCTGCCGATGTAATGAATGTATCCACATGAAATTTTACTTCAAGTCAAAACCTCTTAAGATGGCACATATCACCTACAGGGGGGAGGAGCTCAGAGGAAGAAAGCTAGACACAAAAACCTAAATAACTTGAGGTTTCAGAAGCCCTTATAATAATAATAATCAATTTATTTCCGTTAAACCAATACATGGTAATAGGATACGTCAAATGAATTTATACATTAAGATAGCTTATAAATTAGATTTATAACTACTTGAGTCTAACACATCTATGATTAGTAGTAATAACAAAACTATTAAAAAAGTAAAATTAAATTAATAAAAACTGAAGAAATAAATACTTAAAAATATATGAGTACATAAACAAAATTAATACAAGATACGTTTATAATAAGTAGACACATTTTTCAATTTAATAAAAATTAAGATAACTATTTTTCAAAAAAAACTCTTCGGAAGTGTCTTTATCCCAACGATGTTTCGGGACGTTCTTACGTCCCATCATCAGGTCCCAATGTGCGAAATATAGAAAAGAAAGAAAATAATGTAACTATAACAATATATGAAAACATATATATATATATATGGATTAATCAATTATAATTGAATGTATAAAAAAGTCTAAATAAATACAAAAATATAAATAAATAAAACAATTACGTACATTCAACTGACCTATAAGGGGTGGAGGAACTCTGCCCAAAAAAGAAAAATGAAAGCTTTGTATCAAATAATGTTTTTTGAATATGAACACGCTTTTATTTTTTTTTTATTGTGGTTATTTTATTATTTTTGAACAGTGAGAATAAAATTCCGTTTCCGTATAAAGAGTTTCCTCTAACATGAACATTTTTTTATTGTGTCTGTTGACTTCAAGAAGTGATTGTAGTTCTCATAAAGGCTCGCCTTTATGGAAGGGCAGAATTTGATGTTTTGTTTGAGGACACACCTGACCTCCACTATCTAAGTTATAGCCCAAACGGTCAATTGATTTTCGCAAAAAACGTAGTAGATTAATTCCAGCTGGGAAAACATGTTGCTGGTGATTCACCAAAGACTTTTTTTTTTATTTCATTTTTGAAATTGTGGTGTCGAAAAACATCAAATTCTGTTTAAAACACAACATCGAATTTGAGACTTCGTATGGCTGGGGAAGTAAGAAAATAAAAGTATGGACGATACCACTTAGTGTAGTCAGGTACAAAATAACACATTCTCAAACTTGTGTACACCCCCCTCCCTTCCGGGGACCCCTCCCTTACAAATTGCATGTCTGGATTGCTCTTAATAATTCACATATCGAGGGGGTGTGATATTGCCCCGAAATCTAATTGAATTTCCACTTTTTTTTTCCTTCATTCTTTTCTGTCTTTTCTTCCTTCAAATTTTACTTTTTTTTTTTTTATTCCTTCAAAAATTAACTTGGAGCAAAGAGAAATAGAAGGAACTCTGCATAAAACAGTGGAAATGATAAATGACGAATTATAACAAGGTGAAGAAGGGAGTGGTCTCCCTTTCCCTCCAGGCGCCCATTTTAATATTGAACTTAATTAAGGGACGCTTACATTTTATAAAAAGCAGCCATGTTGATTTTTTTTTTTTTTTAATGTTCTTCTGTCCACCCAGCGGGTAATAGCATGCGACTAAAAAAAATAGAAAAAAAGAAAGAAAAAATTAAAAATCCGAACTTTGAAAGAAAAAGGCGAAGTGCCTCGGTTTCCCTTCCTTCTAAGTCGTGGGCGTTTAATTATGGAAAATGTTCCTTGGTAGGAAATTAAAGCAATGGCTTTCTCAAGTTAATCAAATAATTAAAAAGTTGAAGGGTAATCCGAGGGATTAGTTATTAATCGGAGCAAAGTAAGCTTAACGCTGTTAATTTGATAGTCATTTCAAGCTTATTTACTGAACTTAACTCAGCTTTTCCTACCTCAGTCAAGGCCACTTAATATATATTTTTTTTGGGTCACACAATAATTACAGAACAGCTGATAACACTACGTAACAAAAAATTATTTATGTTTATTTCTTTGTGATTAGTGTATGAAAGTATGTGCCATTCAGGGCGCCGGTAGCTCAGTGGTATGCGTGCTTGACTTCTGAGCTCAAGGTTGTGGGTTCGTAGCCCGACCGAGGCCCTTAGTTTATTTTATCTGGGAGGTAAAATAAACTTAAGCACGCCGTCCTTCGGATGGGACGTTAAGCGATGGTCCCGAGCCTGTACGATGTCAGGTACTCGTTAAAGACCCCTACCCTAGATGAATAAAAATTTAGGGTAGGCAAAATTTAGGACTCCCACAGTAGAGTCGGGCTCATGTCCACCAGAGTGACGATAGAGCGCTCTGGTAGTAGGCGATATGACCTCGTTGTTAAAGCCCGGGCATGAGTAATAAAACCTAACCTAACCTATGTGCCATTCATTTTTTACAGATATATTATATTATAGGAATAAGAAAGTAGAAAAGTTGTCGGTGATTCACCGGCTATGTACTTCTATAGAATTAATTAATCAATTAACTTTTCGCTCCCCCTCCAAATCCAGTCTATCGTTTGCGCTAATATTCAATGACTTTCATAGGGGCTCCTAAACCTTCATACTAAATTTGTTGTGATAAATTCATTACATCGGCAGTTATTAGGGTTTTTGAATTAAGCCCCCTTTCCTGAACCCCCCGGCCGATATCGCTGAAATTTGACAGGTTATGTCCTCATAGGGTTTAGACTTCATATACATATATGAAAATTCATTTCGATAGATGCATAACATTGGCAGTTATTAGGGTTTTAAGTTAAGCCCCCTCTGATTCCTCTCCCCTTCTGTCGATTCCTCTGAAAATTAATAAGTGTCGTCCTTATGGGATTTTGAATTCACATATGATATTTTGTTTTCGACACATTCATTACAACGGCAGTTATTAGAGTTTTTGAGTTAAGTCTCTCCCCTTGGTCGGTGTGACTGAAAATCAATAGGTGTCGTCACAATGTTCTTGATTCACAGATAAAATTTCATGTCGATACATTCATATTTGGAGTCTGAAGGTCGGAAAACATGACATTTTTTTACTGATTACATACTTTGTTCAAATATGTAAGAATGTGTCCCCTTGCAGAAACAGCCGCGCCTACATGTCCTGTTTTTCATATACATTACGTTTGCATTTTTATGATGACAATTTCTCACTTCCGTTGCATGCAGACGTCACAGGTGCCATCTAACTTACCAGACTTGAAGAGGCACAAGACGTTTACGTCCCTAGGAGTGGCCTGTCCTTTCTTACTTTTACTACAGAGAGCGGTGAATGCAGACAAGTGATTCTCTTGGTTTCATTACTGTTCATAAGCTGACACTTACATATGCCTTGAGTCGTTCCTTTTCCAATCTTCTTTCATGGATGTCTTTGTTCTGCTCCATTCTCCTTGGATCTCGTCTCTCTCTAACAGCCCATTTCTACCTTATCTTCCCTCTTTTTAGTTCTCATTGCTCTGCTCCAAGTAAGCTTCTTACAACTGAAAGCAACGTTTCTTTTTCAATGTCTGACAAGGTCGTCTAACTTCTTCAGAACGAATAATTTTTCGCTCTCTCTAAAAAACTAATTGGGCTGAAAATCAATAGTTCACTTACATAATATGAATCCTCGTACTACATAATAATAATTTCAGTAAAAACATTTTACTTAAGTGTGACACAAATCAAAACGTTTCGTAAAGAAAATAGGAAACACTCAGGCAGGGAAACAAAAAAAATATCCGTTCACGATTTTAAATTATAATTTCGGTTTTTGAATTTTTATTAATTTATTTTCTATTAATTTCAGTTATTTTTTTTTTATTTTTTTTTTTTTTAAGTTTTTCTTTTAATTTACTTTTAAGCAGTAGCATTGTTTTTAATTTAACTAATTGCTTTTGATTTGTATTCAATGTATAAGGGTAATGGTTAAGGAAGCTTATTGTGTAATTGTACCTCTGTAAATGGACTGTTACCTATAATAAACTCTACTTCTTCTTCTTTATACTAAATGTTGTGTCAATACATTCATTACTTCAGCATTAGTTGTTGTGACTCTTCCTGAGCTCAGCTGTTTTTGCAGATTCCCTGCAACCCACGTTGTTGTGAGTTAACAGACTGATTTTTTTTTCAAATGAATCAAAAGAAGAGCAAAGCGTTTGTGTCAAGTTTTGTGTGAAGCTGGGTAGAACTTTTACAGAAACTTTTCAGATGCTGCAAGAGGCTTTTAGGGATGAATGTTTGAGTCGATCACGGAGTCATGAGTGGTACAAGAGGTTCCAAGAAGGCCGGACATCGTCACAAGACCATCCTCTTTCAGGACGCTCATCAACTTCGACTGACGACGATCATGTTGCCAAAGGGAACGTTCTCGTGCGATCAAATCGTCGACTAACCATCCGTGAAATGGCAGAGGAATGCAACATTTCATTTGGCTTATGTCAAGAAATTTTAACTGAACGACTGCAGATGCGCCGAGTGACGGCAAAGTTTGTCCCGAGACAGCGTTGCTCATTCGCGATTATTGCACAAAGTCATCCCCCAGCCTCTGTACTCACCAGACCTGGCCGCTGCGGACTTTGTTTCCGAAACTCAAGAAACCCTTAAAAGGGCTGAGATTTCACTCGACGAAATTAAACAAAAATCGCTGATGGAGCTTAACAGCATGACAGAAGATGAGTCCTCAGGGTTCCCAGCAGTGGAAACGGCGGTGGAAAAATGTATAGCTTTCCTCGTTAAGTACTTCAAAGATATCACGTTGGACAGAGTGGAGGGGTGGTGGTATAATATCAGTCTCAAACTGGGAGGCAGAAAGCAATGCCTTCTTAGTGTAGCAGTGGCGTATATAGGAAAAAATTTCGGGGGGGGCCACCAGGCCGATTTTATAAGGAAAAAAAAAAGTATCACCTTGTATTACCAGAGGTAACATCGGTAGCAGGATTGGCGGTCCCATAGGGACTTCTCCCAGAAAACTTAAATTTTATTGTTTTTGTTTTTAACTTTTTTAATTTAATTTGAAGCTTTTTGAAAAAATAAACTAGCTAAGTATATCAGTTATGTAGTTATTTGTAAGTATTTGATAAAGACCAAAGAACTGTTTTTATGGGGGATACGAAATAAAGTAAGTTATTACGACAGACAAAAGTCAATATATAATTATAATATTTTGAATTAGGTATAATATTTTTGAATTATAAAAAATAAGTAAATATTGTAGCATGTCTACCCTATAGACAATAGATAAGGCTCAGAACTAGCGATGCCTGCGAGGGAATCGCGATCGCTAGGAGCAAAGTATGGGTTGTGGGGTATCAAATTAAAGAGAATTGCATTTGGAAGAGCATGCTCGAAACCAGCGATGTCTGCGAGGGAATCGTGATCGCTGGGTACGAAAAATAAAGAATTATAAAGACACAATGGAAAGGAAGCCAAGATAATTGTCTACATCCGGTGTATAAGGAACAGTGAGATGGTCTACCCACACCCTGATTAAGTAGAACAGGATGACGCAATCGATGACCTGATTGGCTAGAAATAAAATGGGCGGAGATCCACAGCCAATCAGACCTCGGGATCCGTCCCCTACCACGGTCGGATATCGGAAGCCACTCCCCGTTTTGGTTCACTTCTCGTTCATGTCTTGGGTAATATCAGTTTGAATATGTGAAAGTACTTTTTAGTCTTCATTCATGTCTTGGCTGGTCACCACGTTCTTTTTATATTGTACAGTTGAGTTTGAAGATGTGAAATTACTATCTCTTCGTTCATGTCTTGGTCAGTCCCCACGTATCTTTTCTATAAGTAATATCAGCTTGAATATGTGAAAGTACTTCCTCTGTGTCCAGATCTCAGTCGAGCTCCACGTATCTTCTATGTTTTTAATATCAGTTTGAATATGTGAATTAGTCGGAGAGACACACTTTGATTTCGGACGGTGCAAAGTCAGTGGGGGTGTAATTTCTGGTGTGCCTTCGAAACCACGCAGATCTTCAGGGACTATGGGATTAGATAATTTCTACGGGAAGTCCAGAAAGGATGATCACGCCGTCATTCGCCATGGATATCATATCGAGGTACCTCGTAATTGAGTTATCCAAGTCCTTCAGACATATGGCCAAATCTTATTCTATTATTTTATTTTCTGTTGTAAATATTTAATGTTCTTTTAATTAATAAATATGTTAACTTCAACCGAGTTGGTTCATTCCATTTCCCCCTCCCATGCTTCTTCTGGTTGACAGCAGTGATTAATTATTATTAATTACTGATGTCAACTACCAGTTAGGAACTTGTGACCGTCCTTCTCGTGGGAGTGCACTTAGCTATCCAGGCATTATTTTAATTAAAGTCGCGATTTTAATAATTTTCAATTTTAATAATTTTTTTTCGATCTTAATTGTATTATATTTTTACCAATTACGTGATTTGCACTCACACGAGGAGGAGAGGTGTTGCAATATCAAATTAAAAAATGGTTTCCTTTAGCTTGTTTTCTTTACGGGTGTAAAATACATTTGCTTGTTGTATTTATGTGTATACAGTTGTAAATAGCTATTTGTTAATAAAAAAAAATAAATAAATAAAAAAAAAAATATCAAAGTAACCAAAATATCAAACTACTATATACTTTTTTTTAACTTTTATATTAATATTTTTTTTTTTTTTTTTTCCCTTTTATATAATTATTTTTTTTTTTTTTTTTTTAACTTTTATATTAATATTTATTTTTTTATTTTTTTAACTTTTATATTAATATATATATATATTTTTTTTTAAACTTTTATATTAATATTTTTTTTTTTTTTTTTTTTTACTTTTATATTAATATATATTTTTTTTTTTTTTAACTTTTATATTAATATTTTTTTTTTATTTTTTTAACTTTTATATTAATATTTTTTTTTTTTTTTTTTTAACTTTTATATTAATATATTTTTTTTTTTTTTAACTTTTATATTAATATATATTTTTTTTTTTTTCTAACTTTTGTATTAATATTTTTTTTTTTTTTTTTTTAACTTTTATATTAATATATATATTTTTTTTTTTTAACTTTTATATTAATATTTTTTTTTTTTTTTTTAACTTTTATATTAATATTTTTTTTTTTTTTTTTTAACTTTTATATTAATATTTTTTTTTTTTATTTTTTTATTTTTTTAACTTTTATATTAATATATATATATTTTTTTTTTTTAACTTTTATATTAATATTTTTTTTTTATTTTTTTAACTTTTATATTAATATATATTTTTTTTTTTTTAACTTTTATATTAATATTTTTTTTTATTTTTTTAACTTTTATATTAATATTTTTTTTTTTTTTTAACTTTTATATTAATATTTATTTTTTTATTTTTTTAACTTTTATATTAAAATTTTTTTTTTTTTTTTTTTTTTTTAACTTTTATATTAATATTTTTTTTTTTTTTTTTTAACTTTTATATTAATATTTTATTTATTTTTTTTTTTTAACTTTTATATTAATATTTTTTTTTTTTTTTAACTTTTATATTAATATTTTTTTTTTTTTTTTTTTAACTTTTATATTAATATTTTTTTTTTATTTTTTTAACTTTTATATTAATATTTTTTTATTTCCAGGGGCTCTCATAGGCCTTACCCTTTGTCTCTCTCAACTTGTCTGGGTCCAACTGTTCTGTTGACTTCCTGGTACATCTTTTTCAGATCGGTCCAAGGGATGGGTTGTGATGTATAACAATAATACACACATTAAATTATTAATAATAATAAAAAAAATAATTATATTTATTTTTCTGTAAAAAGAAACTGAATTAGTTAATAAATAATAAGAAACCATTTCTTTTAAAACAAATGCCAGTAAAAACAAAACACGGCCATCAGCTGTTTTAATTTGTGAAGTGTAGTGTCGAAGCCTGAGTTTCAATGGCGACGGTCTGAGTGAAGATGGACAGTGGTGTTTAGGCTTAAGATGCAATGAACTAAATAGGAGTAAATTGACGGTGAAATTGTTCCAAAAAGAAGGTATTTTTATTTGTTTATATGTACAGGATATATGCCCAGAAATATATAACATAAATTTAAAAAATGGCCAAAATATAAAACAAAAAAGTTAAGTTTTTAAGATTTTTCTTTTGATTTTTGTTTGTTTCCATGTTTAGTTTAATTTTAATAATGTAAATTTAAGAAGAAAAAAACAATATTTGTTCTCAAAAATTCTATTCTATTCATTTTCCCTGTTGGCCCAGTAAAATTATTTGAAAACCTTTGGATTAGATTTAATATTATTCAAAATGGCATCTCTTTAGAAATCCAAATGAAAAGTTGGTTAATTTAATTTTTTTTTTAAATACGTGCATTTTCTTAAAAATTGCACATCTTGAACTTCTGATATTTTTAGGGCCCTTTTCGAAAACTTCTGTAGAAATCAAAATTTAGTAAAAGAAAAGAGATAAAATTTCTACAGGAAATGTGGTAATTTATTGTTTAATTATTATTATTTCATTATTATTAATTAAATTATTATTTATATTTTTATTTATTTATTTATAATTTATTTAAGATTAACACTTTAAAATTCTTCTTATTTATTACGACAGGGTAATTCATCGTTCGGGCTTTGGGCAGCTCGCTCCGCCCTCCGCCTCCTTATCAACCTGCTGTTTCCATGGATCTCGCTATGCCCTGGGAAACAGAACCCCCTTCTTGTTGGTTATCCAGACCTCATATATTTCTTGTACTATGAGATGACTTGTGTGACCTTACGAACGCTGCTAGAATAATAATATTATTTACTTAAACTTTCTATTATATTTTAACTTACACGAAGCGTACCAACCTGTTCCATTTTATTTTGTTTCTCTCATTGTCTTATATTTTAATTTCCTGTTGAGTTTATACATGTTTTAATATTTCTAATAAATATTTTATAGTAATTATTATTGTCATTGTTCAATTTTATTTATATAAATTTAAGTAAACTAGTAGATAGAAATTATGTAACTACCTATAATTTATTTTCAAAGCCGGTGTTATTGTTGTAAAGAATAAAATGAGAAACTAAGTAAGGTCCCAAATATCAAAATTGTTGAAATATAAATGTTATAGGTACCTATTGTTTTCTTAGTTACGGTTATGAAAATAGTTATTGTGATTTATTATACCTTGGCTTTAACGTAAGCCCGACTCTACTGTGGGACTCCTAAATTATGCCTACTCAACGTTTTGTTACCTAGAATAGATGTCTTTAACGAGTGAGTACCAGACATCGCATAGGCTCGGGACCATCGCTTAACTTTCCATCAGAAGGACGGTGTACTCAAGATTTTTTTTTACCTCCGAGGAGTCGTAATTTTGCCTACCCTAAATTTTGATTCACCTAGGGTAGGGATCTTTAACGAGTACCTGGCCTCATACATATAAAATTGTAGTCATTATGTAAAATGCTCATCCCCCCCCCCATCCTGGCTAGAGCAAAAAACCAAGATAAAAATTAAATAAACTAAAAACGTGCACAAAAAGTTGCTGGAAAACGATCGGGAACACTTCAAAGAGGAAGTTCTATGATTTTCGGAGGATAAACGAAAATTGTGCTTTACTTAAATCATCTACAAAACAAGTCATATTACATTTTTACATGAATTCGATCATTTCATTTCCTCTCTCAAAATCTTCATTTATGTTATACTTTATACTCTTAAAGCTGATTTTACATGCGCAGTAAAAATGCAAAGCGCAGCATCAGCAGCAAATGCACGCTATTGGCTGTGAGTCATTTAATTCTAAAAGCACAGAAACCACAGCGTGCATTTGTTGCTGCTGTGTTTTGTATTTTTGCTACTCATGTAAAGTCAGCTTAAGTATTACAGTCAGTGGTTACCTCAGGGGAAACTTCTAGGAGTCGGAGTCTCCCAAACTAATAACAAAAAGTCTGCAACGCTAACCACGGAATCTGCGGGCTGTGCCTTTCGGTAGTCTATACCTACAACCTCATAACCTAACTTTGCCCCCCCTGTTAAAATCCTGGCTACGCCCCTGGTCATTATGTAAAATGACAACCATATATATATTAACTATTACAAAATAGGTACTCTAGTTATTATATAAAATGACAACCATATATATATTAACTATTATAAAATAGGTACTCTAGTTATTATATAAAATGACAACCATATATATATTAACTATTATAAAATAGGTACTGTTAAGTCGCGAGTTGAGTGTGGGTGAATTCGGGAACACGCCGAGACAATCGATAGGAGTCGGCGGGACTCTTGAACTACATGAGTCAGTAAGCAGTTGGTCGCCACGCGGGGTGGACTGAGAGTCTGGGTCGAGCCAGCACGCGGTGTGCGGAATGGATTCGTCCTTATTACCACGCGGGTATAAGGTGAGTCGTTAGTTACCATGCGGAAGTGAGTTGGTTATTACCACGCGGGTATAAAGTGAGTCGTCTGTTACCAAGCACAGTAAGTGAGTGACTTGTGTAGTTCCCACGCGGTATGGGACTTATTATTGAACAACTGACTTTGTGTTCGTTACCACGCGGTTTTGTAATAAGGGTGTTGTCCAAATAAATATATCTCTTGTTCTACTCGAAGTTCTCATTTAACCTGTACCCAAATCCAACAGGTACTCTAGTTATTATATAAAATGACGGTTTTTACCATTCGTCTAAGAGGAATATAATGAATGTGTAAACATTTGAAAAAGAAAATTGTTAAAATATTACTGGTTCATCACATACTAAAAAAATCATGAAGCAAAACGCGGCCCCCTTCACTGCTTGTATAAAAAAAATATTCAGAAGGAGAAGTGAGAGTTAAGGAAGGAAAGTTTTAGGGTGAAGGGGGGGGGGGGGGGGGGGGGGGGGCAGGATCAGAGGTCACTCGGGAGTTGTGACAAATGTCCTGAGGGGGGCCCTGGAATTAGTTTAGCAGACCTCTCCCCCCCTCCCCTCGTCCGATTTACATATTTCATATTAACTCGGGGATCGCTTCTTCAACTTTTATCACTGGAATAATTGCTTTCTTTTTTACTTTTTTTATCTTTTTTTTATTTTATTTATCCGAATTCTTATTTATATTCCAAGGCTGCTGTTTCCCTACAAAATATTGCTTTTGAAATTGTATTCCATAGAAGAGAAAATAGCTTTTCTCAACCTAAAAAAAAAACCAAATGAGGACATAACCTGTCAAATTTCAGTGATATCGGCTGAAAGGGAGGGAGGGGGGGTTCAGGGGAGGGGGCTCAATTCATAAACCTTTATAACTGCCGATGTAATGAATTTATAGACACAAAATTTAGTTTGAGGACTTAAGAGCTTCTATACAACTATTGAATATTAGCGTAAACAGGAAGGGGAGCGAAAAGTTAATTGATTAATTCGGTTCCGGTGATTCACCGACGACATTCTTTTTACTTATTTTGTATATAGTTAGTTACTGTGACTCATGCCCGGGCTTTAACTATGAAGTCATATCAACTAACGCAAGACGCAAGGCGTTTTGATGCGCTGGGCTGGTAGAGACTGGTCCAGGATTGAGCCGTCTGGGGACATTTCCTGGAGGAGGCAAAGGCTCTTGCTGGGCTGTAGATGATGATGATGACTTCAATGAGTCCTCTTATTATTGACTGAATTTCACCAAAATTAAATTAAAATAAAATAAAAAATTGACTATAACTAAATAATTTGGGGTACTGCTACTACTTCGCTTTTGCTACAAAAACACCCGAATCACTTTCACCATCACTATTATTTTTATTAGGAATTATTATTATTATATATTATAATTATTCAAATATTTTAAAAAACTTAAAATCCTGCCTTTTTCGGCGCTTTTTATATTAGAAAAATCAAAACCCGGCCGAGGCCCTTACTTCATTTTATCTGAGAAATAAAATAAACTTAAGAACGCTGTTCTTCGGACGGGACATTAAGCGATGGTCCCGAGCCTGTACGTTGTCAGGTTCGCGTTAAAGACCTCTATCCTAGTTGCATAAAAATTTAGGGTAGGCAACATTTAGGACTCCCATAATAGAGTCGGGCTCATTTCTATAGGCGATATGATCTTGTAGTTAATGCCCGGGCATGAGTCATATAACTATTTAATTTTTACATATTTTTTTGCTTTTTTATTCAGGATTACTGCTCACCTGGTATCCTTCGACTGTTGTAATTCACAATAATGACTGGGATAAGCAAATATTTCAATTGAAGGTATACGCATGCGCTATACCTAATTATACCAAAATAACAAAAGGTCATCTTTCCCTGTCTCATTAGCTTGGTCCAATTTAAATTTGTTTGGGTGAACACACCCAGGGAGTGGATAAGAGCTTATATAAGCAGAGACATGTGGGTAAGAGAAATGTCAATATTCACAAACCTGACCAGATATGTATTCAAATACAAGACGGTTAGGTTATGAATAGAGCCCGGATTTCGTGCAGTAAACAAATTTAAAAACCTGCAATAAAAAGGCCAAAACGTGCAATAAAAAATAAAATCCTGTCTTTAAATGTTTTTCTACGAAAAAAAACAAAATGGATCTAATTTGTAAATTAATTAACGCTTTTTTCAGCATAAAATTGGGTAGGGTTTTAAAAAAAATATAAATCTATATATAAAAAATATTTACTGAAAATACAAGTTTTTTTTTACCTCCATGTTTTAATTACAAAAGCATAAGTATATATATATATATATATATATATATATATATATATATATATATATACTATATATATGTATATATATAAATTTTTGATTAAAGAAATACTAGAGATTAGTAAAATACAAAACGAGGCCGAGAAATTGACTTCAATTAAATTGATATATATTTTTTACTTAAGCATTTCATGCGTTAGCATTTACTACTAAATACATGAAAAGCGATTTGCAAGATGAATGCCGAACAATGTTTTAAAATGACAATAGGAAACCATTTTTTTTTAGACATTTGATTGATTTGTTCGAAAACATATGTTCTCAGATTCTAGATAGGACCAATATCACCCAAGGCCTAGAGACCAAATAGTGTAAAATACAAATACCTTGTACGAGATAGTTCAAAGACGTGTTTAAATATTTATTCAGTCTCTTCTATTTGTATTCAAAATATGGTCAAGACCAGATGAGTCCTGCTGTTTATTTAAAAGAGAAAATCTCTTGGCAAGAAAAACACAAATTTCAGGAAATTGACTGGGTATAAGAGAATCCAGTATTTTGCACACCATATATTTTTAAATTGAAAAATTGTATTTTATAAAAATACAAGATATGAGAGTTTGAAAAAGGTTTAACTGTTTCTACTAATCTCAAAAAACAAAAACTTTTGTGAGGAATCGTCCAACAGTTTTGGAATTTGAGAGTCCATTACGATTGAGATGGAGACATCTTATCATAATAGCCGTGGCATCAAGGTCTTCCACATTAGCTTGAGAAGACCTTCAAATTTATTGAAAAACTGTCTATTTAGTGAGATATCAATAAGGAAACAATGAGAAATATCAATGTAAAGTAACAAGGGTTAAGTATAAACTTTAAAATATTTGATAAATACAGTAAAATCCGGTTATAACGATATTCAAGTGACTAAGAAAAATACATCGTTATATCCGGATATCGTTATATCCGGAACCAAACTGTTAAACCTACATACAAATGTATGGACTTGTTAGTGAAAAAAAGGTGTTTTACAATGATCATAACGAGAAAGTTTACATATTTTTATTTAGGTACTTTTTAAAATTTACTTACATACATTTGTAACTGTATACATAAATTATGTATACACATGATTACATATGTACATATTAACTTTCCACAAAAAAATCAGTTATTTTAGTTTGCTTGCTTTTTTTTAAGTATTAATTTTTGCTTACATGGTTATGAAGTTCCGAAGTCACAATCCCTACGGTGGCAAAGGAAAGACTAATCTGAAACTAGGAATATACGCACTAGAAGGGAAGAAGGGAGTTCGAAGAAAATTCGACAAGGGGGAAATGGAATGATTCATTGCGCTCGGAAAGAGTAAACAAGAACCGTGTTTAAAACCCTTTTCTATAATGTTCGTATTTTTCATCTGTTCAAAACTCATACTGTTTTACCCAATTATGTATGTATGTGCGTATGTACATACATATTATATCGTTACAACCGGAATGAAAAAACAACGTTTTCTTATGTTTTAGATCGTTTTATACGGAATATCGTTATACCTAACATCGTTATATCCGGATTTATTTCTTCACTTTTTAAATAGCAAACCAAACTAGATACGGGTTTTACATTGTTATATCCGGAAAATCGTTATATCAGGAATCGTTATAAAAGGATTGTACTGTACTTGTGATGTTGCCATAACAAGACTTTCAAAACAGACATACGAAGTATAGAGGAAGTTATGTAATCGTTCAGAAATTCGATTTATAGTTTTCACCGGAATTTCAAGTTTTCCGTACCCTGATTCCAAAAATAAAAAAAATATATATACATATAAGCTATCTCTCTATTAACCCATATATTAATATATTTCCTAGCACATATTAATTAACTAAGTTTTTGCTCTCCCTCCAAAGTCAATTGACCGTTCATGCTAAAAATCAATATTTGACTTACATAGGATCTTCAGATTCTTAGTTATTTGGGTTTTTGAGTCAAGCTCCACTTCTCTGATCCCCCATAAACCCTTTGGCCAATTTTGCGGAGAAGGAATAAGTGCTGACTTTATGAGGTTATGAATTTAAATATAAAATTCATTACATCGGCAGATATTTCCCTATTCCCCTCTCTCCCTTTGGCCGATTTGGCTGAAAATTACATATTTATCGGAAAACATGAAATTCCGGGAAAATCTCAACATCAAATTTCTGACTTCGTATGTGAACACGATAACCCCCGATAGAATGAATGAATCGGAACGAAATTTTTTAATGTGTATTATATACCGTTATTTGGGTTTTTCGTAAGGATGACACCTATTGATTTTCAGTCAAACATTATCATATTAATGTTGATTAACACAATAATCCCATAACTGCCGAAGTAATGAATATATCGACATACAATTTTATATTCACATTCAACCCCCGCAACATGTGAGAGGACTCCACTCAAAACCCGTAATAATTGCTGATACAATGAATGTATTGACATAACATTTGATATGAGCATTCAGAAGTCCCTATGTAAGTCAACTATAGATTTTTAACTAAATCGGTCGATTCTTTTTGGAGGGAAAGAGAAAACTCTCTCTGATGTTCAGAAAGTGGGCGTCACGAAATTTTGCTCTCGGGTCCGTTGCAATTACTCGTTGAAAATGAACAGTATACGTTAAATGTAAACAAAGGATCGTATAGGTCGGTACTTGGGGTTCATGCTTCACACAAAAACTTATCGTTCTGACGTATTACCCCCGCAGTGTGAGCCGCGCTGCGAACCTCTCATTTCCAGCAGTTTAGCATGCTTAAAACCTTTAAAACGACGCATCCAATCGGAGAATTTCTGGTGCCATTTTGTGAGTAAACAGATATTTAATTCGACTACTTTCCTCCCTCCCTCCCCCCACCCCCCCCCCCCCCCCCGGTGCTCTGTGACGTCATTCAAGAAGGATGTTTGTTTTTCGCTGCATTCAGAGCTCTGTCGTTGTTTTAAGAAGCCATCACCAGGTGGCACTGTTATTATATCGAAGTGAGGTTCCTGTTAAAACCCCAGAAGGTTATTTTATAGTATATTTACCAATTTTAACCTGTTGATTTCAAGTGTGTTAGATCAAGAATTTCAAGATGGGAGATTCTTGTGCTATTTACATTGACGGATAGGTAATTACCAATTTATTATTGTTTCTTATCCATAGACAGGGGCGTAGCCAGGATTTTGAGCAGGGGGGGGGGGGGGACAGGTTGGCTACGAGGGTGGGGGGTATAGACTCCCGGGGGCACAGCCCGCAGTTTCCGTGGTTAGCGCTGCAGACTTTCTGTTATTAATTTGGGAGACTCGAACCCTTAGAAGCCCCCCTGACGTAACCACTGACTGTAATACTTAACTGACGTTAAATGAGTAGCAAAAATGCAAAGCGCAGCAGCAAATGCACGCTGTGGTTTCTGTGCTTTTTAGAATTAAATGACTCACATCCAGTGCATTTGCTGCTGCTGCGCTTTGCATTTTTACTGCGCATATAAAATCAGCTGCAAGAGTATAAAGCATAACATAAATGACGATTTTGAACGAGGAAATGAAATGATCGAATTCATATATATTTAAATAAATGTAATATGATTTGTTTTGTACATTTACATTTATGTAACAGCTGATTGCTGATTTAGGAATCAGACACATGGGAAATTTCAAGATTCAATTGGTAACTTGCAAGCAATCCATTTTCAATAAAAACAATTTTTTTAGTTTATTTAATTTTTATCTTGGCTTTTTGCTATGGCCAGGGGGGGGGGGCGTGCCTGGCTACGCCCCTGTCTATGGATGTTATTGACTCCAGTCTCTAGTTTGATATAAAGGCTAAAAATTATAAAAAATATATATCAAAGTCATGGCAGAAATTCACAATGATCCTTCTGGAAGGACGTCAGTCACATGGAGGGTCATTATGAATTTTCTATCATCCTCTCTTCTCAATAATTATATTTGTTTGGGTTTATTTTTTTTATCATTGAGTGGATATTACTCATTTTGTATTCATCTTGTAGGAAATTGGTCCCTTTGCATCAAATCTTGGACTTCCTTGAGGAGAATGACGATCTACGAATGACCTCACTCACGAAGATTCAGGCGACTAGGAAGAGCCTAATATTGACAACTTTCCTGCTAGTCAACTTCATGCTCCTGCCATCATAAATATATTGCCCGATTCAGTTGAAACAGATGAAGATGAAAAGCTCTCGACCAAATCTTCAGAAGTGACCACGCATAAAGGGATAAAGAGAAAACAACCTCAAAATGAAGGCAAAGGAATGAGAAAAAGGAACTATAAAAAAGAAATAAAACCCGTGAACACCTTTAACCTAGACTGCGCCTTCAGCACACTAACCTCAACGACTTTGGGGCCTACTTGCCTGGATCTCACATCACCGCTGAGACCATAAGTTACATATCATACTTCTCGTAACATCGCCCAGTACTTAATCGTTTGTACATCGCCACTGTACTCCCGTTGCGTTTTAATAACAAATAAATTGATTTCAATAAACCCACAATCTATCATTTTCTTTTTCTTCACCATAGACGTTGTGACGTAAAAATACCTATGGCCATGTAGATGACAAAGCCCAGCAATTGTTTTTTTTTAATCAGCCTAATCGATGCGAATGGCCAATTCCGCCTTCTTATTCCGACTATTGCTTTTCCCTAGAATTTTATAAACAGTCCAAAAAAATAAAACATTAAGGCGTAGTCAAGATCCACGCCGAAGATTTTCCGTGAAAACGTCGGGATAAAGTCATAACATTGACAACACGACAATATTTGGTGACCGCAATACATACTCCTCTGGCGCTGTCACGTTGTACGTGATCTCTATATTCCCATTGTTTTCTTTATTACCTTCCAACGACGTCTGCACATGGTCCGTAGAAGTTTGGACTGTCGGTGGCCGCTGTACGCCCCATGGGCCACATACGTTATTGCTTTACGCCGTTTTTTCATTTTCTTTTCGATGCTGCCGTAGCTCTTGCATTTGCTTGGCACTAGACTTTTTAGGTTTTTTAAATTCCTTTTGAAGCGAGCTTTCCTCTGATTTGCTTTTTCTATAATTCCGTCCATATTTACGATTCATATGAGACATCTTTAATTTTTTTACAATTTTCATTTTAATACCGATTTTTACATATATTACGGAAAATATTTTTATTGTTTCACTTTGAATCCTAGTAGTGCTCCTCAAGCTTTTTACAATGACACCCGAATTAACGTCCTATCTAAACGCTTTATCACGCTATACTAATTTCTAATTTTACACAACGCTAATTCGCAACAATCATCCGCCGGCGCCCATACTAGCCCGATAATGTCACAGGTAAAACAAACACTGCACAACAAACACGTACAGACATGCTCTATCCATTGTGACCTCAACCATTGTTATCGCATTATTAGTCTCGTAGTTATTATCGATTGAAATCTGACGGTATTTTGTAACACAAGAAAGTTTGCCCGGCTATCACTGTGCTTAATGAGCGAATAGACGTTTTCACGTCAAAATATTCTACGAATCTTTATGAAATTTTCTCCGCCTTTATTAATTGAAATTATAAGAGTTTTGGAAGGGCAAAATGGAACCAGTGGCATTTCTTTTCAGTCGATCTATATACAAAAGGCCTCCCTAAGACAAAAGAAAAGCTACATTACCCTGAGAAGTACAAAGAGAGGAGCGAAGGGCGATACTAAAGGAGCACGAGGTAGCTCCCTTCACATTAACAGCGGCCAATTAAACAGCTCAAGGGAGCCAACTTAACTGTTGCACTCTCTTCAACTCTTTTTTTTTAACTTTTTTTTCTTAATATACTTTTTTTTTTTCCTTTTAATAGCCCATTCTCCTTATTTTTATGACTTTTTTTTCTTCTGCCTTTGTTTTTTTGAAGGCGATTTACATGTAAATGTTCATTAGTAAAAACAAAACAAAAAAAAAAAAACGCTGAGTTTTTGAATAAAATTAAAAAGTGTCAATGGTCTGAATTGTTAAAGAGAAAAAAAAAAATTGGTCCGTGAATCACTGGCATTATACTTCCATAGCACGATTTTATTAATTAAGTTTTCGCTCTCCCTCCAAAAACTTGTTTGGTTTCAAAATCAATAGCTTACATAGTGGCTTATGAATTTTCATATTCAATTTTGGTCGATATATTCATTACTTCGGCGGAAGTGTGCACCCCTATTTATATCTCCCCTCTCCCTCTGGCCTTTTTCGCGGAAACTTAATTGGGGTTTTGAATTTAAATATAAAATTTTATGTTGATATCATCTTGGGGTTTTTGAGTTGTGCCCTCCTATTAACCCCCTCCCCTTTGGCCGATTTGATAGATGTCGTTCTTAAGGGCGTGTGAATTTACGTATGCAACTATGTGTCGATACATTCATTACGACAGATATTAGAGTTCTTATGTTAAGTTGGTAGCTATGATGAATTCGTTCTAGCCTTTACTATAAATAACATTTCAATTTCTCTTTTATACTGTAGTATGTGTTGTAATCGTTCAAAAAAAAAAAGAAAAACAGAACCAATTTTCAACGGAAATTCAAGTTTTAAAGTCCGCTGTGTTCATCGTTTTGACGATTTTCTGTCTGTGTGTGTCATTGGAACTTTGTGAGCACTCTAAATGTAGATATATTAGATTTTGGCTGAAATTGGACGAAAATTGAGACCCCTTTACTTCGGGTCTTAAGTACAATTCACAAGATCCGCTTATATTTATGACCTCATCGAAAATCTCTAGGCATAAAAGTTGTAGAGAAAACTGAAAGGGACATTTTATAAAAAATACAATTTTTTTCAGGTTGCTCTGTTTGCGAGAAACAAGCCGAAAACCATTTTGAAATCAATTTCTTTAGACGTGTGTTCGATTTACGCTAATACGTTGGCCGATCTGTCCAATGTAGAATTGACCACACTGAAGACTATAAACTCCAAATTTCAATTTCAATGTTTCAAACAAGGCAGCGCATTTTTCAAAAAATATAGGTATTTAGTATTTTTTAAGTCGTGGCTGAAGATGGTATCAATACTAGTAAGTATTCAAGTACTCCCAAGCACTCAAAGTACTCCCATATTATATATATTTTGTGAAATAGACAATATTTTTTTTAAACATGTTTTTTTTTTATTTTTTATTGTTTCACAATATCTCTGCACAAAATGTTAAGTATCATTAAGCGTATTTAAATTGTTCGAGGGACAATTTCAAGGGGCTTATATCTCGGTATTTGTTAAGGGGGGTTCCTTAAGGGTTCTGAAAGACGGGATCCTGAACCTCAAAAGGAACGAGCTTAGGCAACTGACTGGAGTTCTCACAGGACATGGTCCGTTCAATAGACACCTACACACTGTGGGAGTCATGGACAGTCCTACCTGATATAGATGTGGGGAAGAAGACGAAACGGCGGCACACTTCCTGGGCATCGGCTCGGGATATGCGCGAATGAGATTCCGCATCTTTGGTGGAGATGTAATCGCAGAGGAGGACTTTAGAAGATTGGACTATGAGAGCATTCTCAGGTTCATTAAGGAAACTGGGAGACTGAGCACTTCATTAAAGTAGTATAAACATACAGGTAATATAATAAGGGGGAAGCGCAGCTCTTCCAGGGAAGGGATAAGAGCACTGGATGCTTAGGTCCCTAGGTGTAAAACACCACCCTACTACATATATATATTATATCATTAAGCGTATTTAAATTGTTCGTGGGACAATTTCAAGGGGCTTATATCTCAGTATTTGTTTCTGTTCTTTGTATGTAAATGCTACACTCGAATTCGTTATTAGTAATTTTAATCTAGAATATACTTCCTCCCATTTCTAACGTAAATATTATTTATTGTGGGTCTTGAAAAAATGGTTTAATTCGTCTCTCTGTCCAGTTTAATTCAACCATTATTACTATAAGGTAAATAAAGTGAAAAATATTTCGAACCGAACAACTATTTAACTGTACAGCCAAAACGATTTCTAAGCTGAAATTCCAACCCCTGATGTATAAGAAGGGTTCGCACACAGCTCACTGAAAGTCATTACGTGGAACTAAACCTAACGACAACGTCGATAGTATATGTGTATATATTTTTTGTGGAATAAACAATATTTGAAAAAAAAGTTGTATTTATTTATTACAAGTTTATACACAATATGCCCGCGTTCCTCAACTTAGAAGATACAAATAGATACATATCAACATATAGTTTTTCCCTGATTCCTTCTACTTAATCTAAGTTCAAATACATAAATACCTTATAACCCTTATTAAATAAATGGTAAAGCATTTGGTAACTTAATACATTATTTTCGTTTCATAAAAATATGAAGTTTTCAATATAATTTCTTAAAATACTAAACATATTAAAAGTTAAACATCATTTAAATATAGATATAAGAACATTATAACAATTATGTAACATACACTTATATTCGTCATCTTTGGCAGTTTTAAATAAAAAATAATAGATTAAATAAAAAATAATAGATAATAATGAAGTATCGATAGTCTTTTCGTGGTCATGCATTTCCCAATAGAGCTAATTTTTACATGAACATTAAATTAAATATTTCAACAAGGTGTTTTAATGTATAAAATTTACAATATACATTTAAATATGCTGAGAGAAATAGAGGTTATGGCATGTAAATAAAAAACTTAGTATTTGGCCAACATTTAGGAAACTATTTAATTCCTTCTTCTATAATGAAGTGAGTGGATGTGTGTGGTGAAGATGGTAAGTGTTTGTGTCAAATGATCCTACCACTCAAATCATTATACTGAAGAAGGAAATAAACAGTTCTAGAAACGTTGGCCAAATACTGAGTTTTTTTGTTTACATGACAGAATCTCGACTTCCCTCAACATTGACATCATGATCACTAGCAATGACATTCCGTCTATATGTTGTCATAGAGTGTTGCCAACGAACTGATGACTAATTAAAACTGTTAAATACTAATGGAATGTAGTTAAATACACAGAAATACTTGAATATAGTACATCTGAAATGGAGAGGTATATGTACAATATTAGTACGGTATTTGGTTTTGATAATACTGAATCATGTCGTATGTTCTTGTCCTAAAGTTGAGGAAAGAATTTCGGATAATGGAGATCATGTAGGCTGCAGCTTCACGTTCGCTAGCGTTGGGGGCAAACCGAGCTCTCAACAGCTTGATAGTCTGGCCACGGAAGCAAGGAAGCCCTGTGTCCAGCATCAGCGACACCAGTGAGATGATAGCTTCTTGGTAGGGTCTGAAAATATCATCAATACAATAAATATAACAATTTATGAAATGAACACCATTTTTAATCACTCTTCCAAATGGCATTTAAAAAAAAAACAGGCTATATCGGGGATGTAGCCGCAGTGGGGTTGGGGCTGCAGAGGGTGTATGGGTACTAGTCAGAAATGACGTATAATATACACACAAATACAGGTGTAGAACGCGGGGGCACCATAGCCGAGGAAACGTCAAATTTCTCCAACAAATAACACACGTGTAAGCCTTATAACTCATGAAGAGCACCGGTTTGAGTTCGATGGATTATACCTACTAGGGCAGAGTGAGATCTCTCAAACGACCACTCCCACTCGACAAACGTAATGTGAGAGCTACGCCGCTGTGAAAGCCGCGCGTAAGGCTAGATTTAGTTCCGATTGTGTCATGCGTGGCACGACAACGGTGACATCTGCGCACGCGTCACATGTGTGATCGAGTAATGGCTTCTTTCCTCTACACAACGATACCAAAGTAAGGCGCGCAGGTAGTACGGTTGCCAAGATAAAACCTATATTAATTATTTTTTAAAAGAAAGATATAAAAAAAAGAGATAAAATATACATACCTTAATTTTTTCCCTGTCTAAATACTTATTATCATATATCAGTCATTATATACAATATTACAATTATATTTTCGTCTTCATAATAACATTTATGGCTAAAATGTATGATGGATACAGTTTAGCCATAAATTGTATTATGAAGAGAAAAATATATTGCAATATTGGATATTATGACTGACATAATAATAATAAGTATTTAGACAGAGAAAAAATTAAAGTATGTATATTTTATATCTATATTTGCCTATATGTATATATATATATATGTACCTCGGAGGTTAACTGCACTATGTCAGTTTTTTCCAAAATATGTTTTTTGCACTAAGTTTTACTTATGTTTGAGCTGTATTTAGTGGTGTACTGCATGTCCTTTGGAAGGTAATTACAAAATAACAGGTTGGTAAACTGCACTAACCCTAATGTCAATTTGGGGAGAAATAGAACGAAGTCCACTTGATGCTTTTTTATTTTGAGGCAATAAAAATATACAAATATTTATCTTTTAATGCGGCTTGAGTAGTTCAATGAATGTTTTAGAATAACTGTAGTTATGAAAGCAGGAAAATTTAATGCCATTGTGAAATTGACAGTTCAAAATTTGAATGTGCTCTACTGTAAAATTGGGTTTGCATCACATAGTGCAGTTTACCTCCGAGGTACAGATATATATATATATATATATATATATATATATATCTCAATAGTTTTGTTTTTATAATTTTGAAAATGTCCAAATAGGTGAAACGTTAATCAATATATAACATATAAATACACCTGGGAGACCGTAAGGCCAATAAAGTGTTCTTTTACCATCCATATTTTACTATTAATTACAACTGGTCTCAAATCAAGATTATTCTTCCTTCACCAT
This sequence comes from Aradus depressus, assembly GCA_963662175.1. Lineage (NCBI taxonomy): Eukaryota > Metazoa > Arthropoda > Insecta > Hemiptera > Aradidae > Aradus > Aradus depressus. The sequence continues at coordinate 84,607,384 of OY759214.1, forward strand.
ATTATTATTCCAATTATTTATTTATACTTTCAATTGGCCTCCAAGACTTCCATTAGTTCTGAGGGGTTAAACAAATGTAATCATGATGTTGAATGCTTAAATACGTTAAATAAAACGTTTTAAACAATAGACAAAGCAGGGGTACAGATATTATATTACCTGACGGTGAGATAAGCCTGGACACAAAGCTCAGTGAACCATCTGAAGGGGGCCGCCTCCACCTTGCCTCCCATCACCATGACCATCTCATCAGTCAGCTTGATGTCAGGCTCGAAGCCGAGGTTACCTCCCGGCGAGGACTCGAACATGAAACCAAAGTCTGAAATTTATAAATATATATTAAAAACTATTGGGAGTTATATACATACTAATGGACTAAACATTAAAATACAATTTAATAATTTATTTATTTATAGATGAATACTAAAAAATTATACAATTTTTTAATCGTCGAAACTAACAAAAACGAAATTCAAAGTATCTAGGATCTGTAATCTTGTTAAAATCAGGAAACAAAATATTTCAAATATGTATTATCCTTTTATTCGGTTTTAAAGGAAGGTGTGTCTTACATTGATGCAATAAGATGATTTTTTGGAGGCTGTAGCTTTATTAATAAACAACATCCCTCAACAAAAGCACGCCCACAAAAACCTCCGAAAAATCACCAATTAAATCTGTCAGCAAGTCAAGTTTGGAGAAACTCACAAAATGACACAGTTACCACTGAAGGTGGTTCAATATAACTGAAAGCCGGCTCTACTAAAAAGAAACTAGTGAGTTGTCAACAACTAACGAGTTAGTTTATTGACAACGATCTCCAAAAAAATTATTTGTTAATGCACATCTTCTGAAATATTTTGTTTCCTAAAATTCTGACTTCCACGATAGAGTCAGCACTGAATATGGTTCAATATACATATATAACTCCCTCTGGAACTCTCGCCATGCTCCTACTCTTCTTTCATTTAAGTTCCTACTTTTCCATTATCTCCTAATTCAGCAAACCTCTGATTCCTAAGGCTGGCTCCTATGAGATAGTTCTCGTCTTCCTATAAGTCTCTCACTCCAACTGAACAGATTGTTACTCTTCTGTTTCATCAGTCCAGTTTTTTACGATTCATTCATATACAAGTCATTATTGTTATCATGTTTCACATTATTATTCATACTTCTTTTTCTATTTAATTTTTTATTTCTCTTTATTATTTTTCACTAGTTTATTATATTGTTTTTCTGATTGTCTGATTTTAACATTTAGTATTTATTCCTAGAGACCTCTTTTATTTTATTTTATATTTATTCTTTTCAACTGGTTGATACTTGTATACTCCTGTTTATTTTTTGTGTTATTATTCTAAGGGGACGTATGTCCCAGAATTTTATTTCATTTTAATATAACTAAAAACCGGTTTTGCCAAAAATAAACTTGTGGGTGGACAAGTCGATGTTGCTACATCAACCAACAAGTTGATTGCAATCCTTTTTTATTATCTTTGCTAAATAACAGACGCCATTTTATAGCATCGATTATTCATGTCTGTGATGAAAAATCAATCGAAACAATATGAAAATCAAGTTTTTTGTTTCAGTTTACCCCGTAGGGTTCTATTTATCCCTCGACAGCAGTACTCAAGTATCTCATTTTTGCCAAAATGATACAATGGCATCACTAAAATTTCCTCATAAAACAAAAAAAAAAAACACTTACCGATGTGAATTATATGTCCCTGCGTATCTAGCATAATGTTTCCATTGTGTCTGTCCTTTATTTGGAGCAAGAAGCCAATCACACTGTACGCAGCCATTGATCGAACAAAATTCCTTCTTGCAGCCTATAATTAACATGGACAATTTTAAATTAAATGTACCATTTATAGAAAATAAAGAGTTTTTATTTAATTATTGACAAACCTGAAATTCTTTGGTATTTTCATCGCCATACGTTTTGATAAAATATTCATACATTCCAATATCAGTCTGACGTCCCAACTGATCACGTGACTTAGCATCAGGTACACATTCAATAACGCCACACTTAAAAAAAATAAAAAATGATTATTAACATTATACAGGATGGCCCAACCTAAAGTGACAGTTGCAGTTACAAACATGAAACTCTCTTCATTTTTCAGAGGGCGCCGGTAGCTCAGTGGTATGCGTGCTTGCCTTCTGAGCTCAATGTCGTGGGTTCGAAACCCGGCCGAGGCCCTTAGTTTATTTTATCTAGGAGGTAAAATAAACTTAAGCACGCCGTCCTTCAGATGAGACGTTAAGCAATGGCCCCGAGCCTGTACGTTGTCAGGTACTCGTCAAAGACCCCTGCCCTATGTGAATAAAAATTTAGGGTGGGCAAAATTTAGGACTCCCATAGTAAAGTCGGGCTCATGTCCACCAGAGTGATGAAATAGCACTCTGGTAGTAGGCGATATGATCTCCTAGTTAAAGCCCGGGCATGAGTCATAATAACTAACATTTCATGTTTCATATCCGGACTATAAAACCATCATTGAACCTCCTTGGGAGGCTGCACTTCCGACCCAAACATTTTTTTTATGTAACTCTACATTCATCATTTCAATTCTGTAACTAGATTTTTTGAAAAGAGAAGTAACACAGGTTACGTATTCCTAGAGAGATATATAACCCCAAATAAATCATTTATTTTGTTATCAATTTATTATATGTATCTTAATGTCTATTTATTTATTTTAAAGATAAGGAAAAATTCTGTTTTAAATGTTATCAATGTTTTCATGTTGTCAGTAATGTATCAGTTAAATACACAAACATTATTTCATGTATATCACATATAAATAATTTTAACTTGTTGTAATGCAATAATTTTATCTTCAATTTTAATTTTAGCACTGTTATTGAAAAAAGGGGAGAAAATATTTCAGTACAACCTAATTCATAACTGTAAAGATCCAGGAATTTTCTACTTGAAATTCCAACCTATCCCTTACCTACCTGAAGTAACTATAAAAATGATTCAGACTCAGCAAACGTTTCTTAGTTTAGAGCTAAACCTGACGATAGTGTAATGACGAAACCGGTAGTCTGTATATTCTTGTAAAATATACAATATTTCAAAACAATTAAATTTGTTTTATTTATTTACAAATTTCCACAATAAGTCCGCGTTTCTCAATTTTAAAGTTTAAAAAAAAAACCTTCTTTCTACCTTTCTATAACATGTCGCACGCTGACTTTAGCAGTGTGACAACTCAAAAACATCGGTTTTATCACTGTACGCTGATCAAGGAAAACGAGATCAACAATTCTGTAGCAATGACACTACTCTAGTGTTAGTAATAGCAGTGTGAGAGGGTTTGTTACAGTACTTGATTTTGGAACTTTCCGCGGGGGGTGCCAGTGATTTTTAGATTTGTGTCAGTCTCATAGTATGAAAACTTAGATATATTCCCGAAAATTAGGATTTTTGAGTTGCCACACTGCTAAAGTCAGCGTGCGATGTATACTTCGTACAGCTGGTTAAATTTCTGCTCATCACAAAGTAAGGGAATTAAGCCTTTTAGACTGGGAGCTAGGTTTTTCGTATAAAAAATCCGTTGGACTAATTTTGATTGTTGATATAAGTTGAGAGAGACCTAAATTTTCATATTTTAGAGGTTGCCGGACCAAATTAATGGTAATTTTGTTTACTTAATATTGATCAAATCCCTTTAGCAGCCAAGGAAACGTTGTTTATTAGTATTGAAAGGATGTTTTAATAATGTATGAAGTGAAAGACAGCATCAATATTGAAAATTATAAATTTATTGTTATAAAAAAATATTAGTCTTTCATATACTTATTCACCTAGGCTAGGGGTCTTTAATGAGTACCTGATGTACAGGCTCGGGACCATCGCTGAACGTCCCTGCTTGCACGACTAATTTTATATTATTACTTTCGAATATAACACATTACCACATACTTAGACATGAAAACATTTTTTTTCAACAGGACAATGATAAATCTCTTGACAATTTAAAATTTTTAAATCGTTATCCTCCTCTTCTATAGTTTCGTATACTATGAACTAGGGTGTTCTGCTGAATAGCTTTCTGTTGATACACTACCATGGTTGTAACATTACTAGAATTTATACTACTTAAAGTCTCCTCATTAAAATCATTATTGCCAATAGCTGCACGAATAAACAATTTTTGTCCGCGCACAATATTTTTAGGTATAAGCATTTTTAGCATGCTCCACAATTTCAGAGTGAGGTATGTTCTATAGGCGACGTGGGGGACAATAAAGGACCAGTTCTGGGATCCGGCAACCTTCGTTTTTCTTCACTTTAGGGTCTCAGATAAACGTTAAAATAAATAGACTGAGTCCAACGGGTTTTAAATACGGAATATTTCCTGGCCCTTGCACTATTTTGCGAAGTACAGCGACAAAGAGTTCGTAATAAACATATATTAAATATAAATATTGACAAAACAAACGAACTTACCCCAGGAGCAGTAGCCACGACTCTGTATGGGAACAGATACAGATCTAGGCCAACTTGCTGGAATATATTTTTAAAGATGCCGATCACTTGAAGAGCCAGCATATCTTGACGTACATCATCACCCACCTACAATTAACAGTAGTTTTGTTAAATAAACCATTTATATAAAAGGACATTGGCGCAACAGGACTACCAGATAATACAATTTTAGTAGAGGAATAGACTAATATATGAGAGCAATTTATTTTATGAATGAAGTAATGGAAAATGTATCATGGTTGTTGGCAATAAAGTAATACTTCTGTCTTATAGAAAACTAATGAAAATTGAACCGTACCTCAATATCTGTGCATCAATTTATCTACATCATGTTTACTGAGCTCAAAATCGCGGGCTCAGAACCCAGCCTAGGCTCTTAAGATTTTTTATCTAAGAGGTGATAAAACCTTAGGCATGCCGTCCTTCGGATGAGACGTTAAGCGATGATCCCGAGCCTGTACATTGTCAGGTACTCGTTAAAGATCCCTAATTCTAGGTGAATAAACCTGAATAGTCAATATTTATGATTTCCACAGTACAGTCGGGATCAGATCCACAAGAGCAACGAAAGAGCGCTTTGGGAGTAGGCGATATGACCTCCTAGTTAAAGCCCAGACATGAGTATAGACAATAACTAACTAGGTACATACAAAATTATATTGTTTTCTGCACATTACCGGTGTTATATAGAAACCTTAGAGAGATCATCAGTTCATATAACACCTCAAAATGTTTAACGGAAGTAGAAAGCAACCTAAAGTTACTAACTAACGAAAGGTTACTAACCCGGAAACCCCAGATAACCTGCTAGTTGTTCAGTTATTTAACTTCAACGAAATATGCATATACTATTGTTTTACAATAATAACTGAACTGATCTGAAAACTTTCCACACTGTCTAAAATATTGCCAAAACACCCAACATGTTATATTTAACTATATAATTATGTAATGATTAATAGAGTCGACAGCATCTTTTCAATGTAGAAGGAATTCGAGGTTCTGTTGTGTAAATGAAAATTCAAAATTTGGCCAACGTTTCGGAAACTATTTATTTCCTTCTTCAGGGCATTATAATGACGAGTGGATGTGTGTAGTGAAGGTGTCACACAAACTCACAACACCTTCACCACACACATCCACTCATTATAAGGCCCTGAAGAAGGAAATTAATTGTTTTCGAAACGTTGGCCAAATTTTGAATTTTCATTTACACGACAGAACCTCGAATTCATTATACATATAATTGTGTTTACCTTAAAGATGGCTGCCTGCCAGACCTCAGGATGAATAGAGGTTGTAGAAGATGTTTTGGTTTCTATATTATCACCGTTGGAGATAGCTAACGCCATCGTTTCCAAATCCTTAATTCCACATCTCATCACTCTGAATCGAGCCAAATAAGGAGCCTTAGCCGCGCTAAATAACAAATAATGACAACACATATACAAATAAAATGTAATAAACAATCTATTTTGTATAAAATACAATCGTTCGTTGACTGGATACAATTCGCATCATAAAATATGAACATGATAGCGACCCATCAAGCGCTCTTTCGTCACTCCGGTGGATATGATCTCGACTCTACAGTGGAAATTTTGCCTACTTAGGTTTATTCACCTAGGGAGCCAACACTATAATAAATGAACTTTGTAGAGAGATCATGCTATTAATAGAGGAAAGTTTCAGGAAGATAATACTATAATAAAGGAACGTTATAAGGAGATAATGCTATAACAAAAGAATTTTTCGTGAAATAATGACATAATAAAGGATCTCTGTGAGCAATTAATGATAGAATAAAGACACTTTTTAGGGAGATAATGCTATAATAAAGAATTTGTAGTGAAATAATGTTTTAATAAAGGAACTCTGTGAGGAATTAATGACATAATAAAGAAACTTGGTATGGAAATAATACTATAATAAAGAAACTGTAGGAAGATAATGCTATTGGAAGGATATTTGTACGGAAATAATCGAATATTAAATGAACTTCGTCAGGAATAATGGTAAAATCACCTCTGCATTGGTGTGCCGCTTTTGTAGTCTATGTCCAAAACCACTGCCTCTGGATTTGACGGAAGATAGCATCCAGGCTGCACTTCAATTTTGCTCAGAGCTTCCAAACATGCATTTTTCCTTTCAGCACCTTTACAGAGGAATGGTAACCAATTTAAAAATAAAATTTATGTCAATTTGTTTATATGTCTTTGATGTTAAGTTAAGGGCATAAATCACAATTGCTTATATATTAGCTATTTTCAGGAGACGAAAAAGAAAATATCTTCGTTCTAAAAGAAGTAAACTTACGTCTTGGTATCCCTCGTTTCTCCCCCAAATAAAAACCGTTTAATTCTATCTCACTATCTTACCACTTTTATCCAACAAAATAGCATTTCTTGCTTCCTCTGGCCAAGCTCTTATCAACTCAAAACGACACATTTTTGAGTTAGGCCCTTTTTATTGGCAGCTTATGATAACAGTTTATATGTTAATATTTCAAAATGAATCTGAAACATACCTTTTGGATAGGGACGAATTTGACCAGAGATTCCTGTTATCTGATCGAAAAAGCTGAACTCTCTTTCGTAAAATTGTTTTGCAGGACCAGACAATGATCCAACAATGCTGTTTGTCAATCCTTCCAATGTATCGAATAGTGCTGAAATAATCAAGACAAATATTAAAACAATAATGATTACAGCATGAATACATTGTATAAAATTAGACAAAAAAATAAATCATATTTACAATCCTTATTATGCATTTCCTCGTCAATGAACATATTGGTTTTCATATTCCAAATCAGCTGATGACCAACAACCTGCGACTTTTTGGCAATGTATTTGATAAACTCCATGACGTATCCCATCTATCACAAGGAAAACAAGATAAGAACATCAATGATAATAATAGAAAAATATTTAATTGAAAAAAACAAGATTTTAAAAAAGAAATAGTAAAAAATCTATCGATGCTGTACTTAATGCGCAATTGCAAATTTTTATAAAATGGGCGAGGTCTGGAGCGATCCAGAATATCCCAGTATTATATAAAATTTACAGATTTCCTGATAAAATAAACTTATTTTGATTTTATTGTTATTTATATAGTTAATAATTGAAACAGAGAAATTATATCTTTTCTAATAATTATATCTTTACTAAGCACCTAAGCCCAAAGCAGCTTTCATAAACACAACAAAAAAACAAAAATGTGACTAGAATTTAATTCAATATCGGATAACAACGCAAAAACTCTTAGGACAAAGTATTACAATTTTTTTTTTTTATCTTCTTCAAAAATGACTACTGAGCGATAATATGAGATAGATACGAGTAGTTGGCAAATCTATTATTAACAAAAATAAAAAAAATTAATAATAAATTTCGAAAAATGAATTCTTATTAATGACTTCAATGCCCTATTTTTGTCCTACAAATTCTACTAATTCAAACTATAAGGTAGCAAAACTATCTTATCGACACATTTCGCTGCGGAACTATACTAAACCAACTGAAATAATATAACTATACTAAACTAACTGATTTTTCAAACAAGTATCCATTTTTGTGGCCTCAATGTTTTTTTTTTTTTTTTTTCTAAGAACGACGTTTTAGATATTGTATAAGAAAAATGTCACTGCTAGTTTGATTTTTCAAGTTGACAACGCGTCTGGGACTATCCAACAGGACTCAACGTCGTAAGATCTCTAATATAGACTGACGTTTCACGAATGAATTTGACTGAAGGATACGTAAAAAATGAGGAGTTAACCTCATCCGTTAACTGGCAAGCCCCTACACGAAAAATGGACTATAGCCCTGCTTCTTTTCTTTCCCTCCGCAAAATATCTTACCGTATCGTGTCGAAGACTCTGAACCAGCTGGGGTATATAGAAGAGGACTGCATCGGCAGGGAAGCTGCTTAAGACCCGAACGGCATACTGGGAGGTGATAGGATGTGGAGGGTACTGTCTGGAGAAGTAGGAGAGAGCCTGCACAGGGGAGACTCGGGCCCAGGACAGGCAATGCACTAGCTGGAACAGAGGGAAGTGAAGAATTATTCAACAGAAGAGGGAAATAAGGCATTTTAGGCCAAGATTACAGATCTTGAAGAAAACATCCAGACAATTGAACCATCGAATGAATAATATTGAAAGTTGTTATAGTGAATAGTTATCGTGTATGGTGCAGCACATTCTGCTCTACTTTATATGAGCTGCCCATTTCCAAAGGCCATTCTGTCAATTTAAAAAAAATGAGAACTAAATCGATTGTGTAGAATACGAAGGTGAAATCGGTTTTTAGCTAAACTCACTTAATCAATAGCGTAGAATACGAAGGTGAAATCGGTTTTTAGCTAAACTCACTCTGTGATATTTAAAAAAGCTGATGAAATGTGGGTTGAGTTCCAAAACTCACTTTGTCAACGGGCTTTACAGTTCAATAATCCACTTCGTCCAACCAGGAACAAAACTCACTTTGTTGCTATTTGACATGCTCCTTACCTTCAGAGTTCCAAAACTGAGTCTGTCCTCTTGCAACTAGAAGTTTAGAATAGAACCCGTTTTCTTTAAATATTTTTCATACAGACGAAGAGCATCAAGATGAAGACGTAGGAGAAGAAATTGTGGTCCTCGAAGGTGTAGCTGTGGCTAAGCAACTAGACGATGAGCAAGATGCAGACATACATGAACCATGAACCATACATGATACTAAAAGAATTGAATGTGGCCACTTAGTCACCCTTACTGTTTCAAAACCCACTATGTCCATCCTATTTTCTGCGTTTAAAGAAACATTATTAACCTGTGAAGTGCAGGGTTTTCATAGAACGGAAAAAGGGGTTTACGAAAAAATTAGAGAAAAAAATCTAAAATTTCCAAGTGGATGTAACAGTTTTCAGCCATTATCTCAAAACGAGTTGTACTGGACAGAGCTTTGGAAATGGGCGACTCATATATATATATCACTAAGAGTCGGGAACAGATACGTCAAACAGTCGCTATAAGAACTTCTAAGTTGAGAAACATCTGGTATGACCATAAATAATGACACAAATAAAACAATCACACTGAATTTATCTCAAAAGTGCGTAAAACGTATATAAAATATTCCTAATCACAAAAGCCACCCGTGTCCTATACACTAAGTTAATCTTTTTGTCAAAGGATTATGCACCAATTCGAAGAAAATGTTTTACAGTGTTCGTTCAAGAGTTAGATTATGCCTTGCAAATTGGGGAGCCAAGCCTCACCAACTCCCAACATAGCATGTAGCAAAGAGGGTTCTGTACTGATTTCTCTGGAGGACAGTCTAAGGCCGTCTGGACACGGAGTTACTAAAAAATAACTAAACTGGTTTGCGATTCAAATTACTAAACGGTTACTGACTCATTAGTGGCGTGGTTCCGCACACGTACTCTCTATAGATCGATATCACTAGTTTCTTCTGTGCAACCATGGATCCTCATCATTGTATATAGTGGATAGTGATTCCAGTGATGAAGCCATTATAGTGTATTATCATCGATACAGAAGAAATAGAATGCGAAGAAGATTTTGGGTTCATCATTATATTGAAAGAAATTTCAGCCACCGATGATTTGTCCATAGCGTCATTGGTCGAGGAACGGGTCCTCTTTGTGATGTTGACGACTCAGACAGGTATCTCTTCTGTTGAGACATTTGAGTTCTTGGGGTTGTGTTGTGATTGAGGTAGAGAACTGATGACGGTGGTTGCAACATATATTTATTATCAATAATACACCTTTTTCACTGCACCTTTGCAAAATGGAAAAATAAAATATTGCAAACCTGTCAGATTGACTGTTCCAACTTCACTCCATACCCTTTCAGTTTCGACTTTCTTCAAATACCCGAGAAGCTTAAAATTATTTAAAACAGGACGCTTTTCCACTTCCACGAATAAAATATTAGCCTGTTGACCATTCATGTCCACAGGTTGCAAGAAACTGAGCAACTGAGTCACTTGGTGACTGGACATCCGAGTCACCAGGAACTGGTTACACACGCATTACCAATCGGTGTGTAACCAATAGCACCGTCCGGGGTGTCCCGTTCGATTACAAAGGAAGTGACACAAAGTAAACTAGTTAGTAATTTTCGTCACTGATCAGTTTCTGTTGAGTAGGTCCCTGTGCAGACGGCCTAAGCTTTAGATGAGGATATTTGAAGCAAATCAGGTGGATTTAGCATTCCACAAAATAAGCTATTGTATGAACAGATTAAAAAATCTGGTTCAACCTCTTTATGGAGAGCTATCACATTTCCTTTACTCTTTACTAACCAATGAACAGATAAAATACAGTTTAAACTGTATTTAACAGTAACAAAATGGATATTTGTTTACTGATAACAAGTGCGTACACTGATAATAATAATAGCCAACTTGTACTTATAACGGTCTTATAACAAACACCCAGTTCCTGTATTGATAAGTCATACGAATTAAAAAAGTGATAATAAAAATATGATAATACCTCAGGTGCGTCATTCAGTATATTTTCAGTAGTTACTAGGTATTGAAGGGCGTGCGGAACATGAGAGACTGAGGCCGGGTTTGACCGGACCAGGCGACACACTTCCTTCACCATACTGTCTGATGACTTCAACCTGCAGTTGACAAATAATAATTTATATTGCAATATTAAATAATAAACGAGGTGTCTGGCTTCTAATGTAATGGAAATTAAGTACAATAAATAACAGAGATATTTTTGACTCTTTTTAGAATTCGGTTTCAGTTTCTCAGTGGTATGCGTGCTTGCTTACTGACTTAAAAATCGCGAGTTAAAAATCCGGTCGTGGCTCCAAGTTCATTTCAACTGTGAGGTAAAAAACTCGTAATACATTAGACTTTAAATTTCGCCTTGGGCAGCTGTCGCTTAATTGCTTTCCTCTTTCAAGTCACTTATACAACACACCCTCCTGGTAGCAGAATGCAACTTTCAAGTAAAAATAAAATTGAGACAACTGTTGTTATTCAACAATATAACTGTGGATTTAATATACAGTAAGAGATTGGAGAACCTTGTGGGTAGGAAGACGGCCAAAACGGGACTGAGGTCCCAGGCAAGACGAGTAAGGTCCCGAAGCACCTTCTCAGAGACCGGCTTCGATCTCCAGTTAGCAATGGTCTGCTCTCCAGGGAAGTGAAGCTCCGAACGGCTGGTCGGGTTGTACCAGGTGATCAGCAGTTCGATCTCTACCGCCTGCGACAGACAAAATAGCGGTTGTAAAGCTAGCTCAAAGACTTTGTGGGAGAGTTGTACCAACTCTGCCGAAATTCTGCTTCTATGACGCCGGAAAATTCAAAATGTTTCGGTACGTAAATACTACGAATGGAAAAGCTAATAATGTACTTTACTAATTTTTTTAAAATAACCAACAAATCTATAATTATAATAATCTATTTGAAATTCCAAGCGAACATGGGAGGAGAACTTATCAAGTGTATTTAACGTTATTTAACTTACGATTACTGTCATTACCTTATCAGAACTTTGTTCTAGCCAACAATTCAAGTAACTTATCGTTATACAGAGAAATGAATTGTATATTGTGCACATGCATTTAATAACAAATAGTTTCTACGTAATTCATGGTTAATCTGTCATTATTTAATTTACATAGACCTTAAAACATATCCTCAAAATGTAAAGTTTTCCTGATTTCTTTTCTTCAGGATCGCAAGCAATTAATATCATTAGCTACACGAAAAAAAATTACTCGTAACTTGCTAAGAGCAGTATTATCTATGAATTAACCCACAGCCAATAAGAATGCTTCTATCAAGCTTCTGGCCAATGAGAACGTCTCATGGTCGAAAACGACTCACTTGTCAACACTCGAAAATATAATTACAACTGAAGGCAATTATAAAAAAGAAATCATTTATTTTTTATAAGAGTATTTGAATTATGTCACGACATGTGGAAGATACCAACATAAAACCTCTCATACAAATTCCACGATGTAAACAGGATTTAAGGCATAAAAAGAAACAAGAAGTAGGCAGATATATTACCAGAAGATCGAGTATGAGGTTCCTCTTGCGGATGTAGTCCTTGACGAACATGTCATTGGTGGCCTGATTTCGCTTGGAGCGTCCACTCCGCTTGGAGAGTGTGTTGGTGGAAGCAGAGAGAGGGACTGTGTTGATCCAGCCGGTGGCCGAGCTAGGTCGGGGTAGCTCCGAGCCCAGGGTCCCTCCACCACCAGTCCCGATCATCGAGCCACCAGCGTCCAGGCTACCTCCACCACCACCTCCACCAACTTCAAAGTCTAACAACAAATAACTATTAGAAAAACAGACATACTCCAAGCCAGAGTTAAGTTATATTTTGGGGAAAAATTGATACTGAAGTGCGCATCACTGGGATGGCACAGAATTAGCTTTTTTTTTTTTTTTGCAATATTTGAAACGACTATAGATAGGATAAAATGTCATATGTCCTTAACTGTGGAGCACGACTCACGAGTTTAGGAATTGCGTAAGAATTTGGAGTAATTTCCGCGCGACCGTTTTTCCTTTCCAATACAAAAGTTCAAAACTTTACTTTTTTTAGAGGTCCAAATTGAGTAAAAAAAATATCAAGAAAGTAAAGTGCATAGCACAAAATATCATATCAGTTGAGCTTACGTTTTATTTTTTATGGCTTTATGCATCACAAGATATAGGCATTTTTCATATTACGCAAAAAACGGAATCTTTTTTACAAAAACGAACAAGAAATTGCCTTAAAGTTGTAGAATTTCCTTTCGGATGAGTTTTCTTAGAGTTCTTTTGGCAAGCCGTGAGATACGACCAGACATTCAACCGAAATAAATATTATTATTACCTTACAGGTGAAGAAATAAAAAAACTGTCCCCAATAACACTAGTAATAAGCTTTCAAACAAAGAGCTACACGACCACTTACTGAAAAAATATTAAATTAAAATTTTTAAAAACCCTCGACACAAAAAATAAACCTTTAATAGAGAGGGGGGAGGGGGGGGGGGGGGGGGCTGAAGTGCTTAGGGGGGAGGGGCTTGGCCTTATAAACATTTGAGATCTAACTGCTCCAGCTGTAATAGAGGCGGAGATCCCTACAGAGGCTCTGATAAAACCTGAAGACCCGATTTCCACCAAACATGGATAAGAACCATCTCGCAAATACCAGCTTTTTGAAACGATAAAACCGCTTTGAAATATGTTCAGGCGTCTTGGAGCTACGATGCCACAGACACACCCAGACAAAGGCTTCAAACTTATAACACCCCTCCTTTTGCGTAGGGGGTTAAAAACTAGAGACTCAGTCTCCCATTACACTATTTGAAAAAGGTTTAAACAGTGAAATCGACTATGTTTACATATATAAGATATATATATATATTATAGAGGGCGCCGGTAGCTCAGTGGTATGCTTGTCTTCTGAGATCAAGATCGTGGGTTCCAAACCCGACCGAGGCCCTTAGTTTATTTTATCTGGGAGGTAAAATAAACTTAAGCATGCCGTCCTTCGAATGGGACGTTAAGCGATGGTCCCGAGCCTGTACGATGTCAGGTACCCGTTTAAGACCCCTACCCTAGGTGAATAAAAATTAAGGGTAGACAAAATTTAGGACTCCCACAATAGAGTCAGGCTCATGTCCACCAGAGTGACGAAAGAGCGCTCTGGTAGTAGGCGAATAGTTAAAGCAGTAGTTGAAGCCCTGGCATGAGTCATAAAACCTAACCCTAACCTAACCTGTATTTTATAAATAGAGTGGAATGTGCCTTCTCTAACTTATGATCACCAAATACACAACTTACCACCAATAACAGATGCTAAAAGATATTTTTTGTCAGAGTGCATGGTCTGCCAAAATTTGATGAGAGCAGTAATATCTTCAGCAAGTTGCGGCCCCGACTGGGTTGGAGTTCTGAATCCAGTGCAAAAGTAGTCCAGACAGTTTGAGTAGACTCGTTCCCTCAGAACGTTTTTACTCAAAGATCTTGGAAGTACGTCACTTTGCAATAGCGACAGAGCACAGCTTAACAATCTGAAAACAACAAATATGTCTGAAAAGGAAAATAGTGGAACACACTTGAATGATTGCTTCAAAGAAATATAGTTGTTTTTTTCCAAGTTCTAATTTTAATTGTTTACTTGTGTACTATATATGAGGAGTTTGGAGCCAGAGCGGACCAACCCACAATTTTTCGGAGAATGAGTTATTACCATCCTGATGTTGGCATAGGTTACCTTTTTTCAAAACCAGTGTGGATCACTTAGTTTCTTCACTTCATTGATAGATACCAGCACTTTAAGTTCAGTCCACAAATATTTTGTGCATATATTTTCAAAGTCACAATGGATCATACTGCCTTCAAAAACTTTATAGAACACAAAAAGGGATCACTCATCCAATACTATTCTAAAATTTCAAATATAAATAAATATTTGGGGCCCATTTATGGAGATAAACAAAATGTACTCAATTTTCAATTGCCATTTTCTTCCTGTTCAGTTTAAACCAGTTGGTCCGCTCTGGCTCCAAACTCCTCATATAGTATTATAATTTTTTATAATTGTAACCTCTCTGCCAGTAATTTAGAATAAACTTTTAAAACCATAACCATAATTAATAATACTAAGGAAATTAATACTCAATTACTCGGAACATTTATAGGCCCTTAGGATGTTAACATTATGTGAATAAGTTAAGTAATAGTTAGTCAAAAAGCAATAACAAACAAGTCAAAATCAAGATCAATAGCTATCAACAGTAGCTCATCCTAAAATAATTTTTTTGTAAGATTCTGCGCAGAATATAAAAGTAATACGAGGGATGTTCAAAAAATACGCGGACGGTTTGAATTGCGTGGCTCCAGTTGGTTCCAGGGGAATCCGTTTGGTGTCGTTAGGTTTGTACAGATCAGCTGATGATAACGCTGTATCCCGCTTGCAGATATCTTCATATGTTGATTAGCTCCGCAGTTTTTAGGGAAGTGCGATTTCTTCGTTTGTCGGATTTCAGAATGAGTAACGACTTGCTGTGAAATTTTGTGTTAAACTTAGAAAATCTGCGACTGAAACATTAACTATGCTCAACACGGCTTACCGTGATTTTGCTATGAAGCGTAAGGCATGTTTCAAGTGGCATGAACGTTTTAAGGGTGGTCGATAGTTAATTGAAGACAATGAGCTTCCTGGATGTCCTTCCACCCACAGGTCGACAAAATCAACACCCTGGTGCGGGCAAATCGACGTCTGACTGTCAGGGAGCTTGCTGAAGAGTGTGGGATATCAGTTGGATCTTGTCACGAGATTTTGAACGAAAAATTGAAGATGCATACCGACAATGATATGAACTCGATAAATTCCTTATTTTCTGTATTAATTAAAACTAATAATAATGATGAAATACTCGATGTAAAATTGTGGATAGATAAATTCTGTCAGAATACAATAATCAAATATCGTTTGCTTAAAAAAAAAAGTTGGTGAATCACCGGTAATGTAAGTCCCCGGTGCAAATTAATCAACTAAGTTTTTGCTCTCCCTCTAAAACCAATTCACCGATTTGGTTTAAATTCGATAGGTGTTTTGCCTCGAGACTTCTGAATCCTCATACCAAATATCGTGTTGATACATTCTTTAAATTATCAATTATTAGGTATTTTAACTATAGCCCCTCTTCCTCTTGGTCAATTTCACTGAAAATAGACAATTATCGTCCTTATTTGGTTTTGGTTCAACATATAAAATGTCATGTCGATATCTCATAGGCAGTTATTATGGTTTTCAAGTATAACCCCCCTACCATTCATTACTTCAGCAGTTATTAGGGTTTTTGAGTTGAGCCACTTCCCTAATCACCCCCTTTGGTCGATTTCGCAGAAAATTAGTATATGTCGTCCTTATGGAGTTTTGGATACAGATATAAAATTCCGACTCGATATATTCATTTTATCAGAAGTTATCGTATTCACAAATACACACAAGAAATGTTTTTTTTTTTTTTTAATTTTTGGAATAAGAGGGTCGGAAAACATAAACAATTTGGATGAAAGCACAGCAACTTTCTGACAGATTACTATAAGATCAACTATAGTGAATAGTACATACAACCTTCCTAGAGGGACCGGTAACTAAGAGGTAGTGTGCTAGCCTACTGAGCTGAAAATTGCGGGTTCGAAACACGACCGAGGTTACGAAGGTTGTTAGGTTATCTGGAAGGTGAAAAGGTCATTCGGATGGGACGTTAAGCGATAGCCCCGAGCCAATGCGATGTCTGGTATTCGTTAAAAAAGGGACTAAACATGGGTAGGCAAAATTTAGGACTCCCACAGTAGGGTTAACAAGAAAGAGATAAGAGCATGGGATGCTTAGGCCCCTAGATGTACACACCAATATATCTATCTACAACTTCCGTAGTAATTTGAGAAGAGAAAAATTGAGTTGTACTCATTACAAAAAATGTTTTTGGCATAAAATTCCTGAAGATAGTTTTATTATAAACAGAGAAATTTAAAAAATATATTATACAAATAATTAGGAGGAAAAAAAACCTAAATCTAGCAGCAGCAGCAGCAATATGTCGATTTAGATGCGCATCGTTACTTCCAACAATCATGGGAAGCGAGCGATGCAGCAGGGCTACCAACATCTCCACTTTTTCCCTGCTACTATACTTAGCTGTTTCAACGAGCTCATAGATGAACTGAAACATTATATAAAACATATATTGTAATATTGCAATAAATATAATAATTAAAATTTTTAAAGAGTTATAATAAAAATATATGTAAGTGGCGATAACAGGACTTTCTTATATCAATACATTTTTTTACACTCTCTCTCTCCCCTCTCAAATTCATTTCATCTGTAAAAAAAAAGTGTTGATAAGAATGTCATGCTATGGCCACCACATCACTTTTTTTTTTTTGCTTTTTAATAAAAAACACTATCGATAATGAAAATATATTTTAAGATTCGTTGCTTGCTATGCGTTACAATTCCAACATTATATGGAACATTTCCTACGGAAATGTATTGTACACTCTTTGAGGCGTTACTACTTTGTGTAGATCCCATCTCAAATCTGAAGATTGGATTGGAAATTTCAAATGGAACATTTTTGGTATGAACCCCGTTTTCTATAGAACTAATCGATTTCGCATAAATTAAGCAAACGTATAAAAATAAATTGGTGTAAAACATTTTCGGACGGTTTCGGCATGCATCTCGCAAACCGGGCGATCTTCGAAAATAATGTATTTCATAAAAATATGTCCCTCTTAGTATTCTCTACAACTTTTATTTGAAGAGATTTTTAATCAAATCATAAATATAAGCACTTAAATTGAAAACTCAACGATATATATATATACAATAGAAATGAGAAAGACAATAGAAACGAAGTCATGGTTCTTGTTGAATCGCACAATGGAAACGTGGAAACACACCGAACATCAAAAAGAACATAAGTTAGCAAATGGTATTATCCTATTCCCATTTTGAAAACTATAATAGTTTTACACTATAATAGATATACACAATAATAGTTATAAACTATAATAGTTATACAATACCTGTATCCAGATGTCGTGGGGTTTGACGAAGGGAGGATGAGGCTCAAGAAAGCAACCTTCATAGGCGGCCAATGGGCTCACTT
The DNA here is from genome assembly GCA_963662175.1 of Aradus depressus. NCBI lineage: Eukaryota > Metazoa > Arthropoda > Insecta > Hemiptera > Aradidae > Aradus > Aradus depressus. The sequence goes on from OY759214.1 coordinate 84,625,569, forward strand.
CCTCCACCTCTTCAGAGAATAGTCCCAGCTTCTTGTCTACTGTAAACTGATATGAACATTCCATGAAAGAATTAAAATTACATTTTTCAAATGAATTGTTTTATAAGTGTCCGCTTGCTTAGGAAAGGTAAATTTATCTCTTAATGTCGAAAAATTGGTTGTCCGCGTCCATTAGAGGGGTGTCTATTGCGAGGGGGGTAAAAATCCATTGTTTTCCTATACTTCGTTCGAACATCGCAAAATTGTCCTTAAGGAGAGGAGTACGTCGGAGAGGGGTGTCCTTAAAGAGAGGTTTAACTGTATATCCAACATAAATATTTCTAAATTTTGCGAATGAATTCATGCCAACCTGCCAAGCTGTGATCATTTCCTCGAGCCAGAGGAGTTCTATGGAGGAGCGGGATGTGATGAGCCACTGCCAACACTGAACAGCGGTGGACATAGCCTCAGCGGTGAAGAGCTCCACCTGGGACCAGGCCACCACGTGTAGCAGCCGTCGGGGGGTACCTAGGTGGTCATCCAATCAATAGAAGCCATCTTATAACTGACTAATCGTAAATTAGTGAGGTAAAGTGGTAGTAAAACAACGTTCTCTCAGTGTACAAGTGATCTTATGCACATCACTTGATTCAGGGGTAAGTAACGAATCCACTGCAATAGTACATTTCAAAATATTGTTTTATCACATGATCATCATATCTCTGAATAGAGGAAGGTTTTGTTGGAGCTATACAGTAATATTGACATTATAGCACGTAATTTTCTGGAGGTGACAGAGCAGCTTCTCAAAATATATAATTTTGAAGACAAATTATTGTAAATTACCTTCGTGCAAAGAATTCAGGCAAAAAAGGAAGCATCACAAATTAATAGGTGCCATTCATGCAAGGTTTTGAATTTAAATATAAAATTTAATGTGGATACATTAATTATATCGGCATATATTGTAGATTTTGTGTTAAGCCCCCTCTGATTCCCACGTTTCCTTTGGCCAACTTGGCTGGAAATCAACAGGTGCCGCCCTTAGAGTGTTCTTGATACACAGATAGAATTTCGTTCCGATACGTTCACAGACACACAGAACATTTTTTTTTTTCATTTTTGGAATCAGGACGTCGGAAAACATGAAATTTCGTTGAATTGTTGACCGATTATATATAATTGTGGAAGTAAAAAAAAAAAAAATACTGTAAAAATGTACAGTAACATCTCAAAATATATAATTTTAAAGATATTGTGTCAAACCAAAGGAAATACAATTATTGTAAACTATCGTAGCCTGTTTTTACAGTTTAATTAAGGGTTATTGGATAAAATAGTTGTACATAAAATAAAATGATAGATAAAACACTTTTTTGAACACTTATATTGTCTAATTTCACAAACTTATACTTAAATGAAGTATTAAAAAGGAACAGACCATGTATGGAGGTGAGAAGTGCTGTGGCTCTCCAGAGTGTGTCATGGTGTCCTGTGTTGTCTTTGGAGGTGCAGGCGGACCAGATGTCCTCTATCAGTCGCTCTGTGATAGCATCAGTACTCACAGGGCCATGCAGCATACCAGCCACCTGCCCTGTGAACTTGGCACGCTTGCTCACCGAACATACGAACAGTGGCGCACTCTGAGCACCTCCCCGCTTCTCCAATGTACTATTCTGAAATTTAAAAAAATATGATTACCGTCCTGTGTTACCCGTCTTTTTAATATGTCAATTAAGTCTTTATTAACAGTAAATAAGAAGGCGCAGGTAACTCAGTCGCATGCGTGCTTGCTTACTGAGCTAAAGATCCTAAACCCTGCTGAAGCCCTTAGGTATTTTATATTGGAGGTAAAAAAAAAAAAAACCTAGAGCATGCCGTTCTTCGGATGGGACATTAAGCGAAGGTCCTGAGCCTGTGCGATGACAAGTACTCCTTAAAGACCCCTGCACTAGTTGAATATATCTGGATAGGCAAAATTTAGGACTCCCATAGTTGAGTCGGGCTCATCCCTACTAGAGTGACGCTCTTTCGTAGGTAGTCGAAGATATGACCTCGTCGTTAAAGCCCGGGCATGAGTCATAATAACTTAACAGTAAATATAACGGACATAAATAATAGACATTGAGAGAGAATGGGCTACATGTATGGGAGAGGTTGCGGAGAACGCAGAAATGGGAAAATAAAGCTAATCAGGTGAGCAAAGAACGGTCCTCGTAGCGGAAAACTGGATCAAAAATCTTAGAAATCTACTGATTAGTGTCAACTCAAAATTCGAGTATAATTGCAATTTCATAAGCTTAAATTGTGATATGGGGTAAAAATGTTATATTTTCTATGTTTTCTCTAAAATTATGTAGTTTTAGAAGAATAGAATACATTTGCAAAAATGGGGAATGAATGAAATGAGAATTAATCGTGACCTTTGGTTTTTTTTTTTGTTTTTTTTTTTCATTTTGAAAATTTAGGGAGCATTTAGCGAAGAAGTGCGGAAGGGAGTGATTGCGGAAAGTGTTTATCGGTCTATGAAGATACAAATTGTGTGGAAAAATATAGTAACTTTCAGATTTCCGATTTTTAATTGTTTTAGAGTGCATCTTGCACTTGTGCAACATCATTCATCGGTCATAGATCGAGGGAGCTCTGGATCAAGTTGGTGGTTAAGTGAGGCTACGACGGGTTGGAAATGACTACTGGCTGACAAATCTATGGCGATCAGTGGTCATAATGCTTTTTTCTGCGCCCGCCAGGAGCCGACAAACTGGCGAAACACTGGGTAGCTTGCCTCCGTCACCAGCTGCCGCAGGTCCATTTCGAGATACGATCCGATCCCGTGAATTAACTCTACCATGTCATTTCGGATTGTTCTTCCTCTTAAAGAAGAAGAGTTTGGAGTTAAATCTCTATGGGACCATGGAGTTCAGGCATAACCCGACGTCCGGAAAGTATGCGTACATCATTCGGTCCTCCGAACTTCTTGACCAATTATGTTGCCATTTTCTCATCATCCATTCCTGGCGTAAGATTTCCAAACAAAATGCAAAGCAATATTGTTCATCTAATGGCATCTTAACGTAATTCATGCCCGGGCTTTAACTAAGAGGTTATATCGCCCACTACCAGAGTGCTCTTTCGTCACTCTTGTGGACATAAACCCGACTCTACTGTGGGAGTCCTAAATTTTGCTTTAGGTCTTTAAAGATTACCTGACATTACACAGGCTCAGGACCATCGCTTAACGTCCCATTCGAATGACGGCATGCTGATGGTTTTTTCACCTCCCAGATAAAAATACCGAAGGGCCAGAGACAGAATTCGAATCCGCATTTTGAGCACAGTAAGCTAGCACTCTACCTCTGAGCAACCAGCGCCCTCTAAATGCATGTTGACCTATCTATGGCATTTTGCAGAAGGGCTTGCTAATATTACTAAATATTTAATGCCACAGTTAAAGATAGTAACAATTGTTGCATTTTGCCATTGTTTATTTCTCTTGAAAACATTATTGGCACTGAAGATGTATAGGTCCTACATACCAGCAGTAGCATACAATTCCATAACAACACAAATTATAAAAATAAATATCGAAGTGACAATTTGAATAAACTAAGGAAAAATTGCCTGAGTCGAATATAGAACTAGAAAATGGCAGAGAGCTCGCTCTATCCGCCCCACTTGGCAGTTAAAACAAACACAGTCAACATTTTATAGGTTATCAATAAGCAATAAAAATAACACGCAATCTATCATAACTATGATTAAAATCATATGATAAATAGTTTGAAAATGTTAATTTAGTTCAAATAACTAGGAAAGAAAAATAATATACATCAAATAATCTTGCCAATAAGAAATAATCAAAAATGGGTCTGTATAGTGTTTTCAAATACTCACACTAATTTTATTGTTACGTGTAAAACAACAATGTCCCATAGCATATAATCAAGAACTGAGATAAGACAGTTTGAAAATAAAGGTGTATTCATATTTAAAATAATCAATAAGTATTGATTATGTTAAAAATGTAAGGCTTTTGAGTACACGCATGCGAGGGATCAAGGTTTTGTGAATGATTTGGGCGACATAGTACCATTGACCTTGGTACTATAAAAAGAGTCAAGGTTACAATACATAATTTAGAGAAATATTTAGAATAAAATATATAAAAAATATAATTAAACGCCTCTAGCTCCTGCACCAAATAAATATAGTGTAAAATTAAAATTCGGGAAATATTTGTGTTTCAGTGTCAGCTACAAACGGAGGAAAGTGATCGGTTACAGAAACATTTAGGCGCGCGGCTTGAAAAATATCTTGTATAATATAGTTAGTTATTATGACTCATGCCCGGGCTTTAACTTCATATCGAGGTCATATCGCCTACTACCAGTGCGCTCTTTCGTCACTCTGGTGGATATGAGGCCGACTCTACTATGGGAGTCCTAAATTTTGCTTACCCTAAATTTTTATTCACCAAGGGTAGGGGTTTTTAACGAGTACCTGACATCGTACAGGCTCGGGACCATCGCTTAACGACCCATCCGAAGGACGGCGTGCTTAAGTTTATTTTACCTCCCAGATAAAATAAACTAAGGGCCTCGGTCCAGTTTCGAACCCACGACCTTGAGCTCAGAAGGCAAGCACGCATACCACTAAGCTACCGGCGCCCTCTTGAATAATATATATATATATATTGAAGGATAGACAATATTTTTAAAAAACATTCGTTTCGACTTCCCCAGCTTTACGAAGTGTATGTACGTTATATCATCTGTCAGAAATGTGATGCGGAATTTCATGTTTTCACATCTCTTGATTCCAAAAATGAAAAAAAAAAGGTCTGTACAGAGTATCTGTGAACACGATAACTCCCGATATAATATCTCGACACGTTAGGGGGGGGGGGGGGGGAGGGCTTAACATAAAAACTCTAATAATTGCCGTTGTAATGAATGTGTGGACATGAAATTGCATATGTAAATTCAAAGCCCTATAAGGACGACACGTATTACATTTCAGCCGAACAGCCGAAGGGAAGGGGAGCGTCTCGACTCAAAAACCCTAATAACTTACGATGTAAAGAATCGATACAAAATTTAGTATACTATTTTTTAGCAAAAATGTAATTGGTTAGCTCGTACTGGGGAAGTACATATCCAGTGATTAATCGATTACTTTTTTTTTTATATATATGTAACTCAGTATTACGATCTGTTTGATATTTCTTTCTATTCTCCAGCCCTTTTCAATCTATTCCAAACGAATGAAGCCAAGTACTACATAGCTCGTACGCCCATCATGAAGAACTCAGACATGGATGAGGAGCTAGAAGAGGAATGTGTCAACTACGCTCAGAGAGCCCTAGCACGATTCTACCAGGAACACGACATGGCCAAGTTCATACGAACACGAATACAAAACAAGTATACAGGATTCTGGCAAGTGTTTGTCGGGAGAAACTTCGGTGCCACGATTGAATATGAAAAAACTAAATTTTCTTACTTTTATATCGGACAAATGGGATTTCTAATTTATCGAAGTCGTGAAGTATAATACTTTGAACTTATTCAATATGATACGGATTTTGAAAATATTTTGTGTTGGTTTAATGTAAATAATGAACTAGTTATAGCGTGAAAGGTTGTATACATTTTTTATTGAGTAACTGTCTCAATTTAAAATTCAAATTAGGTACTAAGCAACTAAATCAAATAATTTATTTAAATATAAATGGTCAATTGTTCAAGCAGACATTCCGTCTTCGAAATTGCATTCATATTATATTTAAAGAGGGCAACGGTACCTCAGAGGTAGCGTGCTTGCCTAATAAGCTGAAGATCGCGGGTTCGAAACCTGGTTGAGGCAATTAGCTTTTTTGTCAGAGGTGAAAATCTTGAGCCCGGGACGTTAAGCGGTGGACCTAAGCATGTGCGATGTCAGATACTCCTAACTAAGGTGAAGAAACCTAGGTAGGGAAAATTTAGGACTCCCATAGTAGAGTCGGATTCATGTCCACCAAAATGACTAAAGTGCTCTAGGATAGTAGACGATATAATCGTAATTAAAGCCCGGGCATGACTCACATTAACTAACTATAGTGTTTAAGGGAACGTTTCGAGACTGAGTTCATCAGCCCATTCTGTAACATGTATAGGAGCAATACGTTAAGTAACTGGTTACAAGAATGAGGCTATCACCACCACTTAATAATGAAAATAAATTGAGATAATGCCGCCGTCCTTAGTTAATATATCAATATGAATAAGAAAAAAAGTCCTTATGTCGAAGAAAACAATCCTAAAAGTCAGGAAGAAGTAAACTTCTGAATAAGAAGTAAGTCTGAATAATATTTCATTGGATAATGGAGATATTTAAAAGACCTGTAAAAAAACTCTACATTCATTAAAACAGTCAGAAATGTGATAACAAAAAAAAAAAAAAAATGTGGAGGTATCAAAATTAATATTTCACCCATGGCGACCTAGCTACATTCCTATTAGGTTAAATGAATAAAACGAACTTCTTTCTTGATATATATATATATATTTTTTTTTTTTAATATATACATAAACGACCGGTTTCGGCATTAAATCATTGTCAGATCTAGTAATAAACTAATAACTAGTAGGAATATAATAATTTTATCCCCATTCTGATTTGCCTGTACGTACGGTCCGCACTCAGCAAACTTGCCTTAGTTACTAACTAAACCTGACCAGTTAGATAGTTATTGTGACTCATACCCGGGCTTTAATTATGAGGTCACCTACTACCAGAGCGCTCTTTCGTCGCTCTGGTGGAAATGAGCCCGATTCTACTGTGGGAGTCTTAAATTTTGCCTACTCAGGTTTAGTTACCAGTAGGGGTGTCTTTAACGAGTACCTGACATTGCAAAGGCTCGGGACCATCCGAAGGACGGCGTGCTAAATTTAACTAGCTGCTCCTATTGAGCTACCGGCGCAGTCCAAACCTGACGATGGTGTAATGCCAAAACCGGTAGTTTATGTATATTTTTGTGGAATAGACAACTTTATTTTATTTTTATTTATTTATTCCGTTTCCACAATATGTTCGCGTTTCTTAACTTAGAAGTTGTGAATGAGGTTATCAGAACGCGATTCGTGTCTTTCTCATACGAATGTAGCTAGATCACCATCCGTAAAATATTAATTTTATATGTTCATATATATATTTTTAAATTATATTTCAAACTGGTCCAATTAACATACAATTGTTTTAAATGTCTTTTAAATATCTGCATTTTCCTCAATTCTGCACTCAGAAGTATACTTGATTCTCAGCGGGTAACCGACCCCTGCTATAAACTGTATCTAGAGCAATGTGAGGTGTGAATACTAACGAGAACGGCAGACTGTATGTTGGCTCTCTTGTTGGAGAAGAGACTCTCACTGGTGTTATCCCATTGTCCTGAGTTGACCATCTCATTGAGGTAGTCCTGGAGGTGGGAGCGGGTGGCGTTGGGGGCCCACTTCATTGCCTCCTGGATGATACCACAACATCTCGAAGCGTAGTCGTTCACAATGCTCTATAATCAAAGTTCTATTAGACATATCAGTTGCTATATATACTGAAGTTGACTAATCATAAGATTATTCAGCTAAACTCAAGTATAATCCAAAACTGATGGCTAAACGTCAAAATAAATCCACTTTAGATGGGTCTGGAAGATTCAAAGGTATGTAGGCCAAGTAAATCTCCAAAAATGATTTATTTCCTTTTTTCAAGCTGTCATTTCTCAACTTAGAAGTTGTCATTTTAACCATTCGGGCTTCTTCAAAGTTTAATTTTATATCGTTCTCTCACAAATTGAAATCTCATCGTGAGTTATAGAATGTTACAAAAATAAAATTAAGTTTTTCAATAAAGTGGGAGAAAACGGGCTGCAACAAAAATACAACTTTAGGAAGAATCTCCAAACATCGGTAACAGAATAATTTTCGGAGCCTATCTATATCTAAACTCTTTGGATTTCTCAAACCCATGCTCAAAAATCATCCGGTCTCACTCACTTTTTCAAATATATTTAGATACTTTTTCAAGTTTCATCATAGAACAAATTTCTAACATTAGCCGGATGGAACTATAGCAACCAGCAGAATGGTCGCCAAGGTTAGAGGTAATAAAATGTATTGAAATAGCAAACACTTTTTCTAAGAACTTTATAAATAATTACTAGCTAGTGAGTTACTTACCTCTCGTGCCTCGAGGGTGTCCATGAGTGCAATGGTATAAGGAGTGTTGGGGACCTGAACACTGAGTGTGGTGTCGTTCGGATCCAGTTCAAGGGAGGCGGACAGAACGTGGAGCAGGTCCAACATCCGAGCCAGCACGTTGTTGTTCCAGAGAAGATGAGGGAACTTGTCTACAAGACCTGAGAGGTACTTGTCCGCCATCCGCCGGATCTGTTTGTGGATCTGATTGAAATTGACTAAGAGGAATACAGCATGGGCCTCCAGTTCCCTCTCCCGGGCCTCGTCCTTGGGCTTGGCAGACATCGCCTCCAGGAACAGTTTGAACACCCGGTCCGACACACTGAAACATTTAAAGAGTTCATTACCAAAACCGCGTCAGCATATGCGAAACATAAAGTGAGGTATCGACACCAGCTCACCCTAGTGAATATTTGCTACATTTGTTCTTTTCAAAATAAATAAAAACAAAGAACTTGTTTATCCGTTGTATTGTCTAATTCCACATTAATATATACATTAAGTGTATCGGTATCGTTTCGGCTTATGCCATCATCAGCACAAAGTTCAAAAGTGACATTGTCATATTTATGCAATTTTCAGCTTACCTGAGATTATCTAAGACTGTGACACCCTGACCCCTGGAGAATTTCCTGGGTAAGAGGGGAGATAACATTTACAAATATTTGAGTTGTATTAAAAATAAGTTTGTTTTATTTATTTATTTATTATAAGATACACCTAATATCTCCGCATTCATCAACTTGGAGAAGTTATAAAGATTTATTTTTTAAATCCATTTATTTCACTAGATCAACTTACAAAAAGTTACGCATAGTTTGCGGACATAAATGGACAAACCGGGGAAAAAAATGTTGTTAATTGCTTTTTGTTGTTTAGTGTTTTTAAAATGACGTTATTATATTGAAGAAAAAAAAAATTATATATATTCTACTGAGTTTTCGTTTCTATTGATTTTTTTCAGAGTTTATTAAGAATCCCTATTAAGTACGTAATTTTGCAGTTTTCAATAACTATGGAGTTTGACCTGCTTTGGAGCACAATTTTATCTGTGTGTATTGTGTTAGCACATAATTTGTGAGAAATTTTCATTATTATTACTATTAACATCAAAAATGTTTGCAAACTATTTATAACGAAAAATAGTGACAAATTCTGAATAGAATACCTGGCCATACAGAGCCACATGCCACTCTTGTCTGTGATGATGGCTCGGTCCACCAGATACTCGAGGATGGGCTGAAGACTGGGCTCGGGAGAGTGTTGCACCCGGAGTGTCTCCAGCCAGTAGACAGACAGGAGGAAGGTACATTGGGCGAAAGAGAGTTTCCCCACCGTGGCAGCAATTTCAGTCGGGTTGTCCAGCAGACTCAGGATCTGGGTACGGAACTCCTGCAGCTGACCCTAAAAACAGGCATACATTTATCACTCAATTAAATTATAAATAAATTTTTTTTATAATAAATAATTTAGTAGTTCTTTTAAGTGCTCCGTATTTATGGCCATATAAAATAGTTCCTGATTTTCATTACTTGTTTGAAGAAACATTTAACTGAAACTTGAAATGAAGAAATAAATATATGTTACAAACGGTTGAGGTGGTGTTTCCATAAAAGACTGCTTATCTTCTTCCACTCCTTCCTCATTTCAGATCTGTAAGTGTAGACTTCTATTGAATTCTATTAGTTTTTGAAGTGAAACTTCTTTAAGCATACTGGACAACTGAGGCGAACGGAAATAGAGAGCGAGAGAGTGAGTGAGAGTTAGAAAGAGAGTGAGTGAGAGTTAGAAAGAGAAAGAGCGTACGCACGCACGGGTCGAAACTTCAAGTCTAAGCAACAGAAGCAGAGCCTTCCACCCACACCACACCACACTACATCACACCTGTCTGAATAAATCCTTTCTCTTCTTTATTTTTCTTCATGTTCTTTTTTTTATAACACTTTATTAATTAAAGTCACACTGAACAGTATTTACTGGATATATCGTTTTTTTTTATATATATAATTTATTTTTAAAGTATTTCGTATATGCGGAGGATCACTGCTATTTTTTAATATGAAACCTGAATGTAGTGCAGCTATGTTTAAAAATAAGCATAATGATAAATTAGAATTGTACTGATTTCGGTTCATTAACTTTTCTTCGTTGTTTCTCAGAACTGTCATTATCAACAAACAAAAAAATGAAAAAATCGCGAAAGAAGTTTCACTTCTGGCACAAAGAAGTTCCAAGCACACTATATTTTATTTTAATATTCTCAAAAAATATGATTTTTATTATGTGACTTCTATTTTTTAATTTTGCGTAATTCTGACTGAAACCATGAAACAACCTCGGAAAATTTTATATCAAAATTCTTCACACACCTTGGAGATAACTTAAATGTAATAAAAAAGTAGTCCTAAATTGGCAAGTTTTGGAAATAATCAGTTTTTTTTTCAATTTTCCAGTATTTTTGTTTTGAAAACCGAGACAAAAAGAAAATTAAAAAAAAAAAAGGATTTTCTTTTTTGAAATCGATTAAGTACAACCTAAGAAAAAGGGTGGGTGACCCTTAGTATTAAGAGAATGTGGCAAACGTTACAATGTATATAGGTACTTACTATGTACCATGGTAGGTTAGTTACGTTATTAAGAGGAACTCAATTAGAGTGCTCGATGTTGAAAATCGTGTCTATCTCAAAGTAAATTCTCTATCATCTCAATTTCGAGAAAAACTCAGCTACTGTATTTTTTTTTTAATTAACTGAACTGTTTACTAGAACTCTGACCAAACAAATTCAATAAACTTACAGACACATAAAAAAAAGAAATACTCTTCTCAACATTTAATTAATTGTTTTTATTTTTAAAAAAGAATGCTGGAGGATTGCACAATCTCCTCTTGAAATTTCACACTCGGAAGCACGCGACTTCTGTTGAAATTCAAACTCCATCTTTGGAATAATTTACATTGTCTTACCAGAGACACAGAGTCGTTCCTGACAGCCGAGGTGTACTGAAGCTGCCGCAGCTCAGACCTGGAGGAGCCCTGAGCCACCAGACAGGGAGATTTGACAGCTATCTGCTCCACTCCTTGTCTCCACTCACTTGGCCACAGACCTACCGTCAGAAGTCCAAATATAAATTCACTATTATGTAAACATGAATGAGACCCAAGCCAAGAAGGTCAAGTTCAAGATTATAACAAAATACAAACTAAATTTTATTATCTATTCTCAAAAACTTCGTTCTTCACAATTTTTTAATATAAACTTCTATTATATTTAAGTGAAGAAACAATGTTTCATTTCTGTCAATAACATGGCACACTTGATTTGAAGTCACTCATCTATATGTGAATAATAAAGAGTACACAATATATTGAAACATTTTGATGTAATCTGGAATATATATTTAAATGATAGCCAAGAAAGCGAAATAATTGAAATGTATGCAATATGCGCACATCAGTTTACTTTTAAGTTTACACAGTTACTCTGCGAGAGAAATTTATTGGTTGACTTGAATATCTTTAATCGATTATTGTTAAATAATAAGTAAACCCTAGAAGTAATATTCTTATATTATTATTGGCTATTTCTTAGTCTATTTTTTAATAATCGTTGAGATTTTCATAATAAGAAGAGATGCAAATGCTCATCAAAAATGTAAAACAACTTTTTTCGATTAACTTTCGAATTATTTATTAATTTTTACTATTTAAGACAAAAACTCTACTTATAAATGTATCGTAAATGAAATTTTATATTTAAATTCAAAACCCCATAAGGACGACACAATTTTCAGCCGAATCGATCTAAGGGGGGATGGAAACAGAGGCGAGGAGTTATACACAAAAACATTATCAACATGAAATTTAGCATATATAAATAGTTGAATTGGTTTATGATGGAGAGAAAACTTGTTTGATCAATTTACGCTGGGGAAATACACTGCCGGAGATTAACCAACAACATATTGACAGAACCTCGAGTCCTAGATCAGCCTTTCTTAAACTATGGTCTCTCTAATCATTACCCCATTTCTTTGGAAAATTTTAAATAAGTCTATCTACATGAAACTTATATACCAAGTTTCATAAAAAGCCTTCCAGTGGTTCTTGAGTTGGGGCAAACAAACAGGTAGAAACTAAAAATATTTGTTTTGTCCTTAGAAGTAAAACTATGAAGGAAACTTTGAAATCCAAGACAAAAACGTTTTGGCTCTCAGAAACTATCACAAAGTTGCCTCTATCCTTCGAAAATGTGAGGAAACAAATATAGAAAATAGTTCTGGTACATTTTTAATATTTATAAAAACTGTATAATTAATTTTCTAGTCATTTTTTTAATTGCACTGTTATAATGATCTATTGATAGTGGACCCAACCAAAATTTGGGTCATTCAAATAACCTTCAGAATACTAATAATTTATGGTTTCTAGATTTACTTTGTGAAGCTCCATTCTGGGAATAGATAATTAAAATACACAATTTCTTTGTCAAACTTCACTATACAGGGTGTATCGCAAGCAGATGACAATACTCGGGGGGGTGAATGCCCCACTCAAGTACACTAAGAAATCGGGGTAATAAAAATCCGTTTCAACTTAGTGTAGAAATAAATGAGATTTTAATTTTTTTTACGATAACCACGTTTTTTTTAGCAAAATGTCCGTAAATATCACTTTTTGGTTAAGGTAAAGTGAAATCTGACTACAATGTCGTAATCTACGTTAAATTTCCTAATAGGTGACATGTTTTTTGACTTGAAAATCGAAAAGAATAAAATAGGAGGCTAACGTTTATTTCAAAATGAACACCTGTTTAAATTTTTTGTCAAAGTTTCAGTTTACCGCAATTTGTTTTCTCCATTTGCTAGGATGTTCCAAATTCACCAAAAGTTAGCAAAAATATGGCTCTTTAAAAATACCTAATGTTGTTCTCTTTATTGTCGACCATAGCCGGAATGAGACAGCAGAGAAGATGAAAAACATGGGTACACCCAACTTACACAAAGCGAGACTTTTTATAAAATTAACTAATTTATTATTTTAAAAAATTAAAATTATCACATTATTAATTTTCAGAACTAAAAAAATGTTTTGTATTGTACATTGTTTTGGAAAAATTATAATAATTGCTGAAACTGACCTCCTTTTTCTCGTACACACAGTTGACTCCTCGTTAGAACGGATGTGGTGGACCGCTGAATCTCAAGCCTGTTTGATCTCATCTCCTCACAAACCTCTTGAATTCTCGCGATTAATTGGTCCCTATCATTAATAGGTACGCTGTACACACGGGACTTTAGAGTGCCCCACACATAAAAATCTAAAGGCGTCAGGTCAGGACTCCGTGCCGGCCATCTCACAGGTCCATACCGTCCAATCCACCTCCGAGGGAAGTTTTCGTTCATCCATTCCGTTTTGACTCTTCCATTATGGGCTGGACATCCATCCATCTGCCACCAACATCCTTCTCTAGCTTCTGGTGGGATTTGTTCTAGGAGTGGAGATACTTCATTCTGCAGCAGAGTAAGGAAGCCAACTGTGTTCAGTCGATTGGGTAAGATAATCTGGGGCAACATGTACCTCCCTAAAACACCCAACCACACATTTACACTGAACTGGTATTGAAAATGTGCGTCCTTTACAGCATGTGGATTGTTTTGTGACCAGACATGAGAGTTGCGTGAGTTGAAGATTCCAGCACGTGTAAATGTAGATTCATCGGTCCACAGTATGCGAGCAGGAAAATTTCTATCTGTACGACATAATTAGCAGGTTGTCTTGGAATCGAACCAGTTTCTCCCATAAACCGATAGGCATTTTCTATAGTTCGCCGATCCGGCCATCGTTGTCGATTTGGGAATAGATTACGGTAAATTTGTTCTGCTAGCAGACCGTTGCCTCCAGCAACCCCGTAAGCATAAATCATGTCTACGTATTCCCGCGCTGTGTAAAAAACCGGCATGATTCTCTTAGACTAATGTCTCTCAACCGAATCTTTGCATAAAACTGTTTATTGGATCTAATAATGTTTACATTAGCTAATACGTCTAACGTTTGTTTTCAGTTTCAAAATCCATTGAACAGATTAGGATTATTTTTATTTTTTTTACTCTCTAATCGTCTACAGAAGCCAACATTAGGGAAAACAAATATAACTTTATTTATTCAGAGAAAATAATTAATTAATATTTCAGAGAATAATAGTAATTTGGTGAATTTAGAACATCCTAGCGAATGGAGATAACAAATTACGGTAAATTGAAAATTTTCCAAAACATGTTGTTATAATTTTTTCAACACAATGTACAGTATAAAACTTTTTTTACCTCTGAAAATAATTTCAAATTTTTTGAAATAGTGAATTAGTTAATTTTATAAAAAGTCTCGCTTTGTGTATGTTAGGTTTACCCATATTTTTCATCTTTTCTGCTGTCTCATTCCGGCTATGGTCGACAATAAAGAGAACAACATTAGGTATTTTTAAAGAGCCATATTTTTGCTAACTTTTGGTGAATTTGGAACATCCTAGCAAATGGAGAAAACAAATTACGGTAAACTGAAACTTTGACAAAAAATTTAAACAGGTGTTCATTTTGAAATAAACGTTAGCCTCCTATTTTATTCTTTTCGATTTTCAAGTCAAAAAACATGTCACCTATTAGGAGATTTAACGTAGATTACGACAGTGTAGTCACATTTCACTTTACCTTAACCAAAAAGTGATATTTACGGACATTTTGCTAAAAAAACGTGGTTATCGTAAAAAAATTTAAAATCTCATTTATTTCTACACTAAGTTGAAACGGATTTTTATTACCCCGGTTTCTTAGCGTACTTGAGTGGGGCATTCACCCCCCCGAGTATTGTCATCTGCTTGCGATACACCCTGTATATGCTCAAATACTCAACTAGTTTCTAAGTTTATAAGTGACTCTTGATAATGCCTTAACACGGCGAAACTAGTTGAGTATTTGAGAATATATAGTGAAGTTTGACAAAGAAATTGTGTATTTTAATTATCTATTCCTTCTGAATACTGTCCTTGAAGCTATCGGCTACACTTATATTTTAGGTACTCCGAAAGGAATAATTAAAATCTTAGGTTAAGGATTTCATTATACATTTAAGCCCTATACACAATATTTCACTTTTATATAAACGAAATTCTAAACAAATCCTACATAGAGTATGTATATTTTTGTGAAGGTTACCAGACTGAGTGGTGAATCCCATGACGACACAGTAGAGCCAGAAGTCTCTGAAGAGTTTGTGAAGCCTCGGTTTGGGTTGTCTGATCACTGGGAGTCTCTTGACCAGCACTGCTATCACAGGGATCAGCATACCCAGGTTCCCTGCACTGCTAGACGACTGCAATAGCAAACAACTAATTACAACTTCTAAGTTGAAAAACATTGTGAAAATTCTAATAAATAATGTTTTAATAACTAATTAGGAATAAATGAAACTTCAAAAACTATTTTTTTTCTATAGGAATGACCAATTTTGCAAAAATCGAACTCCAAAAAACGGTTGTCACACTATTAACACGTAAAATTTGAACAATCGGACCAACTATTTCCATATAATGTTATAAATAACATTTACAAATATTTGAGTTGACAGTAATCTATTAAGGATAAATAAAATATAATATTAAATTTATGAAATAAAAATAGGTTGTACAGATAAAATATAAATTGGGAGAATAATAAAGCTGAGAAAAAATATACATTAAAAATAAGTTAGTTTTATTAATTTATTATAAGATATATACAATAGGTCCGCATTCATCAACTTGGAGAAGTTGTAAAGTTTTATTTTTAGAATCCATTTATTTCACTAGATCAACTTACAAAAAGATACACATAGTTTGCGTAAAAGGTCAAACCGGGAAAAATGTTTTGTTAATTGCTTGTTGTTGTTGTTCAGTGTTTTTAAAATGTCATTATATTGAAAAAAAATAATAATAAAAATGCCTACTACATATTCTACTGACAATGAGTTTTCATTGCTATTGATTTTTTTCAGAGAGTTATTTAAGAGTTGCTATTAAGTAAGTAATTTTGCATTTTTCAATAATAACTGTGGTATTTGAACTGCTTTGGAGCACAATTTTATCTGTGTGTATTGTGTTGTCCCATAATTTGTGCGAAATTTTCAATATTGACATCAAGAAGTTTTGCAAACTATGTATAATGAAAGATAGTGACGAAATCTGAATATAATACCTGGCCAGATCAACTAAGGCTGTATTCTTTGTTTTTATTTATTAAACATAGGTCGTGCAAAAAAAAATCTATTTGCTTGCGGCTGAAGTTAGAAT
The DNA here is from genome assembly GCA_963662175.1 of Aradus depressus. Lineage (NCBI taxonomy): Eukaryota > Metazoa > Arthropoda > Insecta > Hemiptera > Aradidae > Aradus > Aradus depressus. The sequence goes on from OY759214.1 coordinate 84,642,100, forward strand.
ATACGAAAACACCACAAATAAAGTGCACCCTACCGTATATAACCTGTGGTAGACTTACTTTGTTGGTAGGAGCCTTGTCTGAGGCCCTCTTCCCCTCCAGTCCTAACTGTACAAACAGCTCCATAAGTCTCACGAGCAGTTCTCCCATCTCCTGATCTCCCTGGATGTTGGCAGCAATGTTGGCTAACGCATTGATAACTCCACCTGAGATATGTCTGTCAAACAAAACAACACTGTCACTAAACGAAAAACACTAACATAGAAAAAAATATATCTTCAAATGAAAAAAATGTTTAATTCAGATGACTGAAAAGTTGAGAAAAAAAATTGTTAAACCACTTAATCCTTAAAGGAATCCAAGATGTTCAGGTTTACAATGTTTGCAATGACAATACAAACATTTATTTCCGTTAAACCATAACCATAATAAGAAATATCATGAAAATATACATCAAGATAAGATATATAAACAGTTATTACAACTTACACTAAGACCATAACCATAATACGAAATGTCATGAAAATATACATCAAGATTAGATATATAAACAGTCATTACAACTTACACTAAGACCATAACAATAATACGAAATGTCATGAAAATATACATCAAGATTCTTAATGAATTAGATATATAAACAGTTATTACAACTTACACTAAGATTTAATAATACTAATAGACACAGGAGATACAGTTTTTAATTATAATTTAAATTATGATTAATATATTTTATAATTCTTCGAAAAGTGTCTTTTTCACGAAAACATTTCAGGAGGACGCCCTTTCCTCAGGTCAACCAAATATAAATTTACGAAATATAAAGTAAAATAAAAATAAAAATTATCGGTCAGAGATAAAAAAGATTTATATCAAATCACTAAATTCAATGGCCGAATCCCCGTTAGCTTATCCAGTTAAAGGATCATTTTCATATCACAAACATAATTTCAGATCCTCACATACAAAGGATGGTATAACAAAACACCAAAAACATAGGAAAACTAGGACTCTACCCACTTTTCTATTAAAAAATAGGATGGAAGTCTGCATGGGATCTAACTATAATTTTTGGCTCATATAGCTTTAAAATATTGTTAAAAATACAAATAATACAAAAAAGATACCTGTACTGATTAGTTTTATCACTGGTGTAAGCAGCATTACTCGCCTCCACAGTTATTTGAACAAACATACGCATTATTTCTTCGTAAACATTCGGCTGGAAATAAAACATAACACTTTTACCCTGAATACACAGGTGAATTTCACAGAAAATAATTCATAGTGAGCTATTTAAATGTCCACAATCCATTCAATTAAGAAAATATACATACATTTATTAATCAATTAAAGTGTTGAACGAACGGAATCGATAATTGTCTTGCATCACCGATCGCCACACGTTAGTCGACCGATGGTCGCTCCCGGCCCACCATAACTTCACTTTAAGCACTAGTCAGATCCCGAGCTCCCTCTATAGATACGACGGGTGATGTTACACAAAAGCAAGGTGCACCCCAAAAAAATAAAGAGCAATAATAATAGATAATGGGGATCATAAATTGTATAATGTGAAGATGGGTGATATGGTGAGAAGTGTAATATAATATTGCACAGGTTACAAAAAAAACATTCAGTCTAACCTCTCACAGATGTTATTATAATATAATAGCCGGCTTTCGAGTTACCCCAGCATCAGGCATAAAAAAAAGTTAGTAAAAAGGTATAAAAATTCCAATGGCTAAAATAAATATTGATTATACGCGCTAAAATGAATTGTTTTCTTTAAAAAAAATTAATTCAATAAATAAGTTACATGAAATAAATTGATAATTATACTTATTCATTTTAGGGCATATTGTTAATATTTTCATGTTGTTATTTTAGCATTTAGAATTGTGTATCTTTTTTACTTTATTCTTTGCTAAATGGTTGGTTTTTATAGACTGCCTGATGATAATGGCAACCTCGAGAGGTGGCTAGCATATCATACTAAAATCTGTGAGAGGTCTAACAATTTTGCAACCTGTGAAATAAATTATATACATGTGGATAGAAAAAGTAAATGTTTTTAAACGCGATCAAGTATAACCTAGTAGTTAAAGCCCGGGCATGAGTTACAAAAAGAAAATAAATCTACATAATGGCTACTACAAAAGTGAAACATGATTTACCTCACACTTTGATATAATAATACATCCAAGTTGGTCGACAATAAGTACATCAGCTGGGGAGGGGACCCGACACAGTCTTTGTTGGAAGAACTGAAGAATGGTCTCCGTCGTCTTCTGTGTATCTTTCAAAGCAACTGCTATATGACCCAGCATCACTATCGTATTGTTTAATATAAGAGCGCTCTCACTGAAATTTCAATACAACCTATACTATAGTACACAATACCTATACTACAGTATTATATATAATTTGGTTCATGTGACTATTGAATAGCCTAACATGTATTTGATTTCATTTCTAGAACAGAAAGGTATATCTGTATTCTAAATAAAGAAGCAATTCTTATAAAATACGAACATAACTTAAAGATATTACACACCCGAATATGAAGAGGAGACAGGTTACATGCGAATGGTGTCTATTTTGTACGTTGAATGTTTCTTAATACATTTGCGTTGTTCACATTTTTGGAAGTGATTAATATTCAAATCGTTATTGTAATACACTTTTGTATTCATATTGGACAAATTGTTATAACGTATCTTAGGTACTTTAATTATTGTGCGTTTTGGACATTTGTGCTATAGTTTATAATAATGACTTTTTAACATTTATGAATGGAAATCGTATCTGGAATAATTTGAAACCTAGAAAACAAGTTTTAATTCTCATCAATTATACTAAATTTTTGAGAAAAACTTATGTCAAATTAGCACTTTTTAACAGTAAAAAAAAACATACATAAAAACTTCGATTATCTCAAAAAGTAGGTAGGAGAACCACTACTTGATTTAGTAGTCTACTATCTCTTAACGTATTATCAGATAAGAAAATTAATAGGTGTCGATTTGATTAAAAATCTATGGGTGTCGTCAGAGGGTTCTGGATACAGATATCAAATTTTGTGTCGATGCATTCATTCTATCGGGAGTTGTGTGACACACACACAAATAGTATATATATATTTTTTTTTTAAATCAGGGAGTTGATAAAAATGAAATTTGGGTGAAAACTAAATCTTGAATTTATAAAAAAAATCTTGAGTTATAAAAAACCTATTATAAAGATAATATTGTTATTTCACAGTAATATTTATTTTTTTGAGGGCCCCGGTAGCTCAGAAATAGCGTCCTAGCCTACTGAGCTAAAGACAATTACAGAAAAACAAAAAACTAAAATGGTAATTTCAGATACGGAACTTCAGTATTTCGTTAGCTTACTAGACGCTTCATAATACAAGTTGAGAATAGTTACCTATTTGAATTCTGGGCAGTATAAAGTCGGTTGGAGAGGGAAGCAACCAAGGCTGGAACACAGTTGTGATCCACAGAATAGGCAGATCTGAGAGCAAGACACAAGTTCTCTATAGCTGCATCCCGGAGTTTCTCAAACGGGGAATGACAACAGTCGCAAAGTGTCCCCGATAGTCCACCCACTGCAAAGTACACAAATCAAGTGTAACAACTACAAAATAGAGAGTTTTGAGTAAGGCACATCACTGGATTCAGGGGGAAGATAATGGATACACTGTAATAGTACATCTCAAAATATTGATTTATCATGTTTTTGTAGTTTTGTAGCTGCTATGGTACAGCTCTGAATAGAATGGGAGTTTGGTAGAACAATACAGTAATATTTAATAGTTAGTTATTGTGACCCATGCCCGGCCTTTAACTAGGAGGTTATATCGCCTACGACCAGAGCGCTCTTTCTTCTCTCTGGTGGACATGGCCCCGACTCCACTATGGGAGTCCTAACTGTTGCTTACCCTAAACTTTTATTCACCTAGGATAAGGGTCTTTAACAAGTATCTGACTAGTTCGGAACCATCGCTTAACATTCCATCCAAAGGACGGCGTACTCAACGTTTTTTCTACCAGATAAAAAAAACTATAATAAATATATTATAATTTTACAGTAATCTTTAATTTTTTGAGGGGCACGGCAGCTCAGAAGTAGCGTCCTAGATCTCGAGTTTTTTTATCTGGGAGGAGAAAAAAACTTAAGCATGCCGTCCTTCGGATGGGACGTTATGCGATGGTCCCGAGCCTGATGTCAGGTACTCGTTAAAAAACCCTAACCTAAGTGAATAAACCTAGATAGGCAAATTTAGGACTCCCAAAGTAGAGTTGGGCTCTGTCCTTCAGAGCGACGAAAGAGCGCTCTGGTAGTAGTGATGGCGAACCGTTAACAAAAATAAAATAAATATTCTTGGGGAGACCGAAAAACAAAACCATCTTCATCAAGTTTTTTGTTTGTATTTAGTTAATCATCTTTAAGTTATGTAGAAACTGTTATTCCAGTCTAAATGAAAGCCTCAACAATACATTTTTCATCAAAACAAAAAAACATGAAAACGTAAACTGTTCAATTGTTCCTGAGAGCAGAATAAACCACAAAAATATCTTGATTCCAAATATCTTCAGTCCATTATACGAACCTTCTTTATCTCATAAAAATCAAATAAACATTAAGAATATATAAAAATAATAATAATTACCTTGTGCATCATGCGTTAGACTCTTTTCATTGTGAAGTAAAAATAATTTTGACAAAATAGGCGATGGAGAAACGAGAAAATCTCGGAGGCATTGAATTGAGGTGCTGGCTATATTTGGATATTTTTCTGCCAACTTCCCGAGCCCCTATTATGACAAAAAATAAAAATAAATACATAATAATAAAAAAAATATAACTAAAAATGGGTAAACAGAGAAAAAACATAAATACTAGAAGTTGATCGATAAAATTAACCTTTAAAATTGAAGTTGTAAAATTGTGAGTTCAGGAAAAATTACTTTCTACGTAGTTAACACAAGTTTCTACAAATTTGAAGTTTGTAGGCCAGCATAATTTTAGGAAGAGAATGTACCGGTTATATTCACCAGTAGAGAAATATGATGGGCCTTCAGAAATATCGATCTACTTCAAGCAAAGAGAAAATACAAGAAAAACAAGGAAATAAAGAGATAAAAGGCGCAGGAGATAAAAAAAGTAAAAAAAAATAAAAATAAAAATACCTCAGGGGGATGCTAACCTTTATATAATATATTACCTCAAGGCAGACCATGAGAAGTGGCATATGAGCTATAACTAGTTTTAAATTATGATTCGAATTTATTTTTTCTGTCAATCTTCCGCATAGGCTATCGGCACCTAGAAAAAGAAAATATACTGATATAAAGATTGTTAGTAGTGGACAATGTAAGTATTGTATGGGACATTTGACGTTATGAGCATTGCAAAATATCCAGAAAGCGAAAATTAGGCTGATGGATCAGACACAAACATCAGTAAAGCATCATCAGCAAGAATTGATTCTTTATCAAAAATGACAATTCATAGTGAACAATTATATTTTGTTCCTAACATTGTAAAATAAATTATAGAAAAAAAATGACGAATGGCTTAATTATGCAAATCTGAATTTGCAAAATGTAAACTACATGTAAATCCAGAAAGCGAATATACTTAACATTTGAATAATACTTAACATTTTTTGCAGAGTTATTGTGAAATACACCATAAAGAAAAAGTATGTTTTTCAACAATATTGTCTATTTCAAAAAATATATATAATATATGGAAGTACTTTCGCTATTACACGATCTTTGTTAAGTCGTGGCTCAATGGTAGCAATACGGAGAGTACTCCCATATATTATATATATATTTGTGACAATATTTTAAAAGCTGAGAGAACGAACGCCAGGAAGCAGGCTCCACCAAGACTTTGAACAAGTCTAATCAACAAATAATTTTTATATTTTGTACAAAAAGGATTTTCTCTTGATACTATTTTTTCTATTCTAAATGTTATCAACTTTCGTGTATGCATTTTGAAATGTGCTGATTCAATAAAGATTTTTTTTTAAATACGTTATTCTTTATTTTTCATTTTGCATGTTATTTACTTAGGTAATTCAATAAAAGGCTCGCAATTATACTTTTTATTTAATTAGGAGTCAAAATACCACACTTTAGACTGGCTCCACTGTCTAAGATTCAAAGGAAGTCGAAAATTGTATGACAAGGCTATGAAAACACATATAAAAGTGTGAAATGGTTTTTTGGATAGATTCATTTCACTGAAAGAATTTTCATTTTTTTTTATTCGGAATATATTATCACACATTTTGTGTTTCTAACAAATTTTAAAATATTGTACAGTAATGGAATGCATATTAAAACAATTTATATTGTTAATTAATAAGCGTTAAAACGAAGCTCTCATTCAATTAGTTCTCTTAAATTAGATACAACGAGGGACCACGTTGAAAACTTTGTATCCTCACTGTGTCGAATGGTCCAGGTAGCAACATATTACCGTGCCCGAAATCAGCCAAGTGCTAGTTGTGACTTAAATGGGAATGAAATGAAATTTTACATTGTTAATTTTAGAGTAGTGGGCAGTCTTTGGATGGGACGTTATGCGAGGTTCCAGAGCCTATCTACGGTCTGGTACTTGTTAAAGACCCTAATCCTAAGTAGGCTAGGCAACATTTAGAAATCCCATAGTAGAGTCGGGCCAATGTCCATTAGGGTGGGGACAAAACCCGTTGATAGTAGGCGAAATGACCTCATGGTCAAAGCCCGGGCATGAGTAAGGAAAGCAAACAAACAGTTCCTCTTCTTAATTCTTCTTGACCCCCAACGGAGAAGTTGACCATCTCCTGGGACAGGTCCACTATATAACTTTATATACGGTTTTTTATATGGGAGATGAAAAAACCTCGAGCACATCGTCCTCCAGGTACTCGTTAGACTCCTACCCTAGGTAAGCAACATTTAGGACTACCACAGTCGAGTCTGTCTCTGAAAGAGCGCTCTCGTAATACTCGATATCACCTAGTAGTTGCGGGCATGAGGCAGAATAACTATCACTTTATTTTACGTATCTTATTTAAAGAATTTATTTATTTTTAAGAAAAGAATAATTTGTTTTAGCGCAATATAGTCTATAGTCAATATTTATTTTACCCAGTACAATTGTACCTTTTTACTAATTATGAGGGCAACCTAAAGCCGACTAGTACAAAATAATAATATCTGTGAGACAGACTCCGTTTTTATTTTGCAACCAGTGAAATAATATAATTTTTCAGTACATCAGACATCTGTACATTATCCAAATGCTAGTCGTAAAGACCAAATATCAGCCCAGAACAAAACTGATAAATATAAACCAATGTGTATTTTTAAATAGTTGGGATACAAAGTTTGTACAATCGTTTCCCAGTTGAGATAGTGCTTGATTAACTGTATGTACAAGGGCGAATGAGGCATGAACGACATGCTTTTGTGAAACTCAAAATAATTATACATATTAGTAGATAACACAATATGTTATTGAAAGATACAGGTAAAGCGACACATAACACAAACTTTCTAGACCTGAAAAAGAGATCTGAGCGCTTAAATCATGTAGAAAGTGAAGTGGATTTTCGGTACAAACAGCTGTAATCAGAACAGTCTAACTTATACACAAAAGAAATAAAATTAATATTTTTCATTACGTGCATTACTATATTTTTTAATTACGCTAAAAGATACAAATATAATTACTCAACATATATTTAATGATGAGGCTGTTACACCCCAATTGTTACAACATAAGTACTTTATTCAACTTAGGCTTGATCAAATAGTGATACAATATGGCGGTTCAGGTGTAACTAAATTTTATGCAATACTTCAAGAGTGTATTATAGAGACCAAAAGAGAAAGAAATGTCCCTGTAAGAATGGATTCACAAATGTTTCCTCAAAATGTTGTGAACAAAAACAAACTTTTCTTATTTCGTTAAAAAACAAAATTAAAATTAAAAGTCGTCGGTGAATCACCGGCTATTTACTTCCACAACATAATTATTTATGTTTTTGCTTTGCCACCAATATTAAATTTTAGAATGTAAACAGAGCTCCGGTAGCTCAGAGGTAGTGTGCTTGTTTATTCAGCTGAAGCAAGATCGCGGGTTCGGAACCCGGCCGTCAATATACATCTAAATATATAAACGTTCTATAAAATGTAATAATAATGATTAATAACAAATAACATAAAAATGTCAATATTCACCAACTAATTAATAACTAAACAGAAATTATTTACAACAAAAATGTCTTCCAGAAATATGTATACTTAAACCCTTCATATTAACAGAAAGGAGTCTTAAGTAAACGATCATAACTCAAAATCACAAATTTTTGATTTGTGTCATGGTTACGAACTTTTTTCAAACACATATATCCTAAAGCTAAATGAAAATATTAACTTTTGATAACTTTTATCAACAAATTATTAACACTAAGTTATTTACTTATTATACCGAAATTAATCTAGCTAAATAATAATAAAAAAATTAAAACATAATTTAAGATAATTTACCTGCTTCGTCTGCGATAGCCCACACAAGAAGATCAACACAGGCCGAATTGGCCATTACATTTAGTTTAAACTTATTTATTGTCGCACAGCTACTTTCCCGTTCTTCCTTTTCGCTAGCATCGTGGTGACGCGACTGAAGCTCCGTCTGGCCGCAGAGAAACAAACCTTTGACAAATTCTTGGACGTCTTTGGTAAAAGGTGCAGGTAAATCTAATTATACAACAAATTAAAACAAAATAATAATTACTAATATATAATACTAAAAAGAATATTTTAAACTAATTATATTAGTTTAAACTATAATAACAAAAATATAAATCATAATATAGTACTAACATGGTCGCTTGTTAGTCTAATGACCTTCACAAAGAGTTGACCAAAATATTGCCGGTTTATGGTTATTGCTAGATTATTTCCATACATAATTAAAGAAATTTATATTACAATAATCAGTAACAATGGTTTAGAATCATTTTTTAACAGGGCAACATGTATTTTTCGCGTTCTCCACTAGAACTTTTTTTTTTGTTTTAATGATCTCGTACACCAATTAAAAATTACAAACGTTTTGATAAAGTACATTAATTTTTCTTTACAATTCACCTTTCTAATAAAAATTAAGCAAAAGTATCATGAAATTATCTCAGTTGGCTAATGAAGACGATTGTTTGCAAATACCTCATAAAGAAGTAATACGGATTATGTCTTCCGATTTCCGGCTGATCGCAATACTTTCTTCAAAGAAAATTCGTTACGTGGAAAAAGTATTAATTTCTATATTTTTTGTAGTAATATAATGGAGATACCAGTTTGATAACGAAGTAATTCTCGAAGAAGAGTCACCAAGACCAGGTTGAGAGTCTCACTTATCGTTCTGTACGGGAATATTTTCACCTGACCCGAGTAATACATTGAAGTTGCTTGGCTATCCAGATAGCTCAGAAGGTCCGTAGTGAGTAATTTTTTTGCGCAGGCCAACACACTCTGAAAATAAATAAAATACTTCCTGAGTCAACTTCGAAACAATGTATTCGAAACTTCGAAGTGATATGGCTATCTTAACAGACGCCTTTACAACACTCTGACGAGCAAGGCGATGTTACAGTATTATAATAATTTTTAAATAGTCAAATCATGTCCAGGGGAACTCAAAATGCCTAACCAACATAGAGGTTAGTTTTTGGTGAAAGTAACTGATTCGAAGCATATGCAACACGAAAATGAGTGCACCATACTCTGATGCCTCAGGGTTTTCCGGAATTTCCTCTTAAACGATTTGTCCTTAATTGTGGATCATGAAATATCCTATCGATTGAGTCTCTCCTACGACTCTGTGGCTATAACTGTAGATCAAAAAAACAGTATTATTAAAAATACTTTTTACACAGAAAACATTCGTAAAATGTCCTACTCCAAAGGAACGGTCGTGTGTATAGCGCCCCTTGCGCTGAACCGAATAAAGGATTATTTTTTTGTTAGGTTAACTATTTCTTCTGTCAATCAGAATCTACCTTTTATAGAAGATATTTATTGAGTCGACTACTATCTTCAACACCACTGGGGCTGTGATGCTGTAATAATATATAATTCCTTACACAACCCATAAAAGAATCATACCTGTAAATGCGCTATTGGCAATTGTATATGGGGCTTCTTTTCTTGATGCGTAGTCAATTTCATATGCGGAAATTGATGAAAACTGGAGCCATATTTACTGAAGTAGTGAGTCGTAGGATCGTACGAGACAGTTTGCTGTTGATTTATATTACTGCAGAGTATACTGAAATCGAAAATTATTGTAATTAATGTAAATTATGAATGGGTAATATTTCTCAATATACAATATGGTAAATATAAGAGATGGACTTAATTTCAATATAATTCGTTAGTTTTGTCTAACAGAAAACAAAATATAACGCATGCTTACGTGATATCAGAAGCTGGATCCAGATAACTCAAAGTAAGGATATCCAGTGTTGTGAGATTTAAATTCCCTGATAGAGATTTAGGAATAATAGATCTGAAAATTATTATTTTAAAAAATGTCAGTGCGAAAAGATTGTATATATTGTCATAAGTTTTTTTTATTTTTAGTTCATGTTTAGATGGTTCGGTGTACAATACGCCTGATTCAGAATTACATGTATTCCATTTTGGAATATTATACTGAAAAACTATATAGAATATTGGATGCATTCGAGAAAAATGACAATTAGGGAACGTCTGAGGACATAGTGCAGTTTCGTCAATACTCGATACTCACACTTCTCTCTTTAGGTAGGAAATTACAAAGATTTCTTTAGCACTATTCACAGAGTATCCATAAGCTGGAATACTATAAATGTTCAGCGCTTTAAGCTATTAGTTAGTTGACTAACATAAGTAAATTATTAGGGACTCATGGCCAGGCTTCAACTGTTAAGTCATATCACCTATCACTAGGCCTCTTTCGTCGCTCTGGTGGACGAGCCCAACTCTACTATGTGAGTTCTAAATTTTGCCTACTTAGGTATATTTACTTATTACCTCACAGAAAACCGAAGGGCCTCGGCTGGGTCTCGAACCCGCGATCTTGAGCGTAGTATACAGGCTAGTTTTAGCCATACATGCTAGTTTTAAGTTATTAAAAAGGCAACGCTAACAGTTTCCTATTTCCCAGAATGATCCGAAAAAAGAAAGTGTCAAATATGTTCCATAAGAACCTTTCCATCATTTGAAAATTAAACAAAATAGAATAGGTTCTTTTTCTTTTAGTTTTGAATGGATGTCTTTGCGCATGCCCAGTCAAATTAAATAGCATCAACTCTTTATTTTAAAATATTTTTTTCATAAACTTGAAGAGGCTTGAGTTTCTTTATGTTATTCTTTGTTTTAATACACTTTCCCAGTTAATTTACTTTTAAATCAAAACAAACAATTATCAAAATACCTACCTGAAATTGGGAAAACTTTTCTTTTTAGCAGAGTCCGACTGTTTAGCGACGAGAACACTTGGTTTCTCCGGTTTTGGAAAGATCCGACAGAGGAGTGGAGGATCCTGCCCAGGAAACCTACCCAGAGACCTGGCGTGACCCAGAAGAGTCGGAAGAATCACTCGACACAAGTTGTTACCTAAACAGACAGTTTGAATGGATATTCAAATTATATATGATAACCAACAATTCAAAATGAACGTGAGCCCGACTCTACTGTGAGGGTCCTGAATGTTGCCTCCTTAGGTTTAGTTAACTAGGATGGAGGTCTTTAACGAGTACCTGACATCGTAAAGACCGTCAACTAACGACCCATCCGAAGGACGGCGTGCTCAAGGTTTTTTACCTCTCAGATAAAAAACTAAGAGCACATGCAGACATGTTGACTGATCTAATAATTCTGTGTCCGACATAACAATTCTGATGCCAGATATATGCCTCGAAAAATAATTTACATAGGTATTTCAATGTTTTGTATATCATATAAGTGTTTTTATTTATTTCATATGATTTTTTTTTTTTTTTAGTTTTGTATTCTATCATGTATTACTTTTTTGTATTTCTTATTTTGTTTGCATATACAATGCTTCAATTTTAACCGCTGACAAATTCACCTTTAGAAATTTCAAGTTCCGAGCTTGGTGGACGAAAATGGCCTCGTGATTCATGTATTTCGTAATCTGGTAATGTGAGGGACTGAGAAATTTTTAGTAAAACGTAGATTATACATTACCATTTAATTTGGGAGAAATCAACTTTCAGCCACAATTATAGCCTATCATAATACATGCACTGAAGTTAACAACATTAAAATATTATACTTACTAAAACAAAATCCGTGTTGTTGAGGGACTGAGGTGGATGAACGACCGACAACAAATTCAGCCTTGAAATTCTGATTATAAAATGATTATAAGAAAGCTAAGGCTAAAATATAGTTAAATAGCAACTTTTAGGTGGGAAGTGAATAAGTGTTGCCGACCTCACAAATTATAGAAAAGTGACACACCATAGTCTTGGCGCCATTTTTCAAACATATGTGAGGGACTGATGAAAACCCCTTGGGAAAGGATATACTAATTATTTTTGACCAGTTATAACCATGTTGCACTAAATGCCCCAAGTTCACCAAAAGTAGAGACCTAATTTGACAAATTATATGTACATTCATCTCATTTTTAGGTGACTATCGATAGTGCTTGAACACAGCGACTTCGAGTGTGGGACATAGGGAGGGACTGAGAATCCACCATTTTGAAAGAAATTTATTGATACAAAGAACAAGGGTTGGAATGATAATAAATGATTGAAAAAGTCCCCTAGGCCATTATTCACCTCGATGGAAAAAGAAAAATTCCAAAAATACTATCACACCAGTCACAAAGTCCTTGGGACAGCGATTTTCTTAGTTTCAGAGAATCACCCATATATAGTACGTATATAGTGGAGTACCTTGTATGTATATAGTATATATATAGTACGTATATAGTGTGAGTACCTTGACTCCTCTGGCTGTACTTGGAGGAGCCATTTGACTGGCTTTGATTCGATTTGATAGTCACATTAGACTGACTTTGAAGAGACTCATCAAAAGCACATCGACATAGACTTGTCAAATCTCCAAGAAATTTAATCTGAGTTGAAATTATTTCATCTTGTTTTTCTGGATGTTTTGTAGCAATATCACTCAGAACTGTATTTAAACAAAATGCAAATCTTTCCGAAACTGGAACTCCTGTAAGCAAACAAAATATACTTATATTCAGAATAAAAACAATAAATGTATAGGTTAGCCGGGACTGCCCGGCGAGTACTGTTATGATAAATAATTTTAGAGATAAGTTGACATGTTCAATGATTTTGAGCTCATATATATAACAAATACCCGCCCTCTTTGCGTGAATAACAATTTCGGGTATACATGACCTTTGTTAGATTATTTATTTCAAGGGGGGCAAGTAACTACGACCTAAAATTCACTGAAAATGTCAACACATTTACTAACCGGGCAATGCCGGGTAACCTGCAAGTACTGAATAAATTGTATTTTCTTTACTCGAATTCATTTATTGATTTATTCATTTTTATTTCTCTTTTTAACGCATCGACTACCATGGGCTTAGCGTTTATTTAAGTAATCAAAATTGGGATTATCTATAGAACTGAAATTATGCTACTTTAAACAGGCAGTGAACTAAAAATAGCCAAAACCAATTATTTAAAAGCAAGTAAACTCACGCTTTTATTGTTTCATATCAATTGTTAACATATTAAATTTGAATTTTTCAGTGAAAAACAATGAGAATTGTGGCAGTTTACAAGAAATATTTTGATAATATTAATAAATATTATTTATTAATAAAAGAAAAGATTTTAATAGAATTTAAAAGCCCCGGATAGTAAAGAAGATAATACAAAATGAAAAAATTGAAATAAACTATTTTATCCCGGAGGGTAAAGAGCACGAAGCGTAAACTAATTAACTTACACATAAATAGATAATCAAAATCGGGATTATCTATTTTTTATCCAGTGTAGCTTATTGAAGTACAAATTTTGGGATAAAACTAATTTTATTTCTGCCCAAAACGGATGTATGCATTCACAAATGAACATATATGTCCCTACTAAAGTTAAGTAAAACAAGGCACAGAGAGAAATGTTAAGAAATAATATATTGTTTTTAGAGAAGCTTGAAAGGAGAAAACGCCGAAAAAAATACGAGTTTCTTTGAAACACTAAAGTAACAATTATTTATAGTGCTAATAAAGAAACAAAAAACATAGATATAAATAAGTGAATGACTATCGTCAGTATTCAAGAGCTTTAATTCTTGGGAAAATATAATGAAAACCAATCAATAACTTACTGTCAGAAGGAATTGACCAGGTATCGTCATTCCAGATAGATTTAGGTAGAGCACGAAGTAATTTAAGTAAGTATGGCAAAATTCCATCAGAATGTTGCAAGCCCGATTCGAGATAATATAATCCAAGAGCAATAACTGCATCTTGATTTCGTTGATCTAGTCGAAAAATTCCTTGGGTAACTTCTTGAGGGCACAGTGAAAAAAGTGTCTGCACCTTAATAAAATTAATAAATTGGTAAAAAAAAATGTAAATATATAAACATTTTATAGGAAGGTCAACGTTATACAGGTCAATATAGATCTATACATGAATTATGAAAATATTAATACCTTGTCCCATGGTGTATCTTCTATAGAAGCTAAAGATCTAGCTAAATTTTGAACAGTTTTTCTGAAAAATAACTTCTCATCAGCAGACATCCTGAGCCCTATTTACATCCGTATCACTTCGTTAACCTCCCGACAGCTACAGGGAGGTTACTAATGATAGTGATGGTTACATCCTTGACCCATAAGTTGTCCTTATGCTCTATCATTCTTTTACTTCCATTATGTACTCTTAATTTTCGTTTAATATTTATGGACTGTACATTTAAAAAAAATGTTTTTTATAAGTTAGATATATTATTTTTTAACGATTCAAAGATGAGAATAACGACATTAAAAACATTTATCAATGATTCTCATTTCTTCCCCACTTGACTTCCCCTAGTATACAGACAAGCTAAAGTTAGGAAATCTGTAATGAATAAATCGACAGGAAAGTTTATGTGAATTCTATATGTAAATGACCGCAACACTTATTTTCATTTGTCGAGGGCTTTTTTTCGATATTTCCCCGTCCGCCATTCGCAGTTATAGGATTTTTTGAAGATTTGCTGGACAATTCTTGAAGACGGAAATCCTTTCTGGCCTAAACCAAGAATACTTTTATTATAGGTGATGAAAGAAGACACCGAACAACTTCCTGACTAGGCTGTTCACCTAACTGGTTCTTCGGCTATTTGCCTTTTTGTTTGTTCATATTAACTTATCTTACCATATAACTTGTCATTTCAGTCTATATATATATTTTAAAGGGGAATACTTTATGTTTAAAATAAAAAGTCTTAAAAATGGTAACTGATAAACCTGATTTTCGACAGAAATCATTTTTCAATTTCTAAAAATGTGTATTTCAAAAAGTTATATACGTTTAGAGGTATCTCGAGAGATTTATTCGTTCCCGAAAATAGCTATGTAAATCAAGGGTCAATTTTACATATGAATATATGCAAATTTATTGATCCCAGGCTATTAAGAATTTTAGCTCTATTTTTTGATTTAACATCAATACTTCTACCACTCAGAAATGAGCAAGAATACTTTTAAACTGAACTAAATAAAAAAAATAAAAATATAACAGAATGAAAAATAGAAAACTAAAAGGATAAAAAATAACGAATAAATAAAATATATGTGATATGGCCATGAAAGGATTTTTTTTATACTAACAATTTTTGTACAGATCACTCTCCTTCCCCCCGCCCTTCTCAGATTCATTTCAGATTGGGATTACTGGGAATAAGAAAGGCATATATTTGTATAAAGGAATATATATACCATCAGTTTTAATAGAAATAAAAGACGTTGTCTTCCCACTGTTTTATTTTATACCAGAACCGGTTTTCGACGCAACAGCGTCATCATCAGTGGTTCATCCCACCCACACAGCACAGCAACCGCTGTGTGGGTGGGATGAACCACTGATGTTCTGTTATAAAAAAAAACAGTGGGAAGACAACGTCTTTTATTTCTATTAAAAATCTCGTCCCACAACATCTTACTATCACATATGACCATCAGTTTTGGTAATGAAACTATGGTTTCATTTGATTGATAATAACATCACGGTTCAGAAAACACCAGATTCTCGGCTATTACATAATCTGTCAAATTTCAGCGATATCGGCTGAAGGGAAGGCGGGGTTTCAGGGGAGAGGGCTCAATTCAGAAACCCTAATAATTGCCGATGTAATGAATTTATCTACACACAATTCAGTATGCGAATTTAGGAGCCCATATGTAAGTCAACAGTTGAATATTAACGCAAAAGGTCGACTAGTTTTGGAGGGGGAGCAAAAAGTTAATTGATTAATTCGTTCTGGGGAAGTACCTTGGCGGTGATTCACCGAGGCCTTTTTTAATTAGAAATGATAGAAGAAAGTTTTAACAACATTTCACTCTTGAATTTTTCTAATTTTTTATAATACAGGGGAAATAAAAAAAAAGAGACGAACTGTAATTTATTTATTTAAAAAAATAGGCAAACAACATTGATAATAATTCTTAATGAATATATCATCCGACAAAGAGGTTATTGAGGAATGTTGGTCATTTGTTTCTCCGCCATCAGTCAGATCGCAGATCCTCCATGCGTTCTTTTATAGTCTTCAATTCTAAAAAAAACAGAAAAATAGTAATAATGTAATGTTAAGAGAAGAAGCCCACCCAGCGGCCATTCCTCATAGTTCTTTTACCTCACATATGATAATTAAACTAAAATATTAATAAATAAAATTTAAATACGATATATTTTCTGATTAGTGAAGACTATCTGAATTTAAATTTGATGCAAATCAGATGAATACATTAAATATTACTTTTGGGTTGTGAAGTATATCACAGCATCACATCTCCCATTTTTTAATTTTTTTTTTCGTTCTTAAAAAATAGCATTACAGGGAAGCACTCCCATCATCAATATCTATAATTCATCTGTTATTTATGTTAATTATAATTATTCCTTCTGTCAATCAGAATCTTCCTTTTATAGAACATATTTATTGAGTAGACTTCTATATATAAAGAACTAGACAAAACTGATATAGAAGTCGACTCAATAAATATGTTCTATAAAAGGAAGACTCTGATTGACAGAAGGAATAATTAACATAAAGAACAGATTAATTATAGATATTGATGATAGGAATGCTTCCCCAAAACATCTGCAATTGTTATTTTTTAAGAATGCGAAAAAAAATGGGAGATATGTGGTAATATATTGTGTATTAAATACTACGTGAACAGAAAGTGATTTTCTAATTTTCAGTTCATAATAAAAATGAATAAACTATTAAAAATATTTTTTTCTCATTTTGTTTTTCTTGTTCTCATTTGTCCGATCTCAATGAAACTACTTGTTCGAAAGTTAAGGAGGGCGTGGTTCTTTTATCCAGATCCAGCCAATGGGATACCTGCAAGCAGCAGCTGTGCTTGGTCTCTGGTCACGTGTAGCCTCTGTTGCGAGGACACTCCGGTGAAGTCTGCAACTGACAACTCCATCTGTACAGAGCCTGTCCCAGCAACAGCACTCGCTGTCCATAGTCTCCCAGACCTCAGCATCTTGTCTTTCAGTCTTTGGCTCACCTCTTCTTTGTGACTTGAATATACCCTAGAATCAGGATACTGTTGTCAAATACATAGGTCTTCAATTAATGAAGGCTCTGTAGGAGCAAAGTGTTTGGATCACTTTTCCCGGTAGCTAGCGGGTTAGATGGTCGTTTCACGCTGTTCTCACTAGATAGGGACACAGTAGGGGCGGAAGGCGTTCTTTTCTTTATGTAAATTTTATATTGTTTGTTCTATAATCCTATTATTACTGATTTAAACCCCACTTGACTATATAGAAAAAAGGTTTATTATGGCGCGTCGCTAATGAGAAGAATGTTTTGGAGATCCTGATAGAATTATTCCATATGTACATTTTCACGCTAATTCCCTTCCGTGTTATTTTTATGTTATAAGTATACTATCAATATTTTTTATTTCAAAGCCCAAAGACAGACACA
Organism: Aradus depressus; assembly: GCA_963662175.1. Classification (NCBI taxonomy): domain Eukaryota; kingdom Metazoa; phylum Arthropoda; class Insecta; order Hemiptera; family Aradidae; genus Aradus; species Aradus depressus. The sequence goes on from OY759214.1 coordinate 84,660,330, forward strand.
CAACTGAAAACATAACTTCTGTTTGGTCTCTGGTCGCAAAAAATCTACGTCGGTCAATCACCGGCTATGTACTATCCCAGCATGAATTAGTTTTCGTTCTCTCTCGAAAGACAATCGTCCGGACTAAAACTCAATATTTGATTTATATGGTGGCTTCTGAATCCTCATACTAAATTTTGTATCGATACATTAGTTACATGGGCAGTTATTAGGGTATTTAAGGCGAGCCCCGCTTCTCTCGCCCCCTTCCCATCGACTGATTTGCAGAAAATTAATAGGTTCCATCCTTATAGGACTTTGAATTTACATATGGAATTCCGTGTTAATACATTCTTTACAACGACAGTTATTAGAGTTTTTGTGATAAGCCTCCCCTCTAATCCCTCTTTCCTTCGGCTGATTTGGCTGAAAATCAATAGGTGTCGTCCTTAGAGGGTTCTGGATACACATATAAAATTTCATACCTATACATTCATTCTATCGACAGTTTTCGTGTTCACAGAAACATTTTCATTTTTGGAATCAAAAGGTCGGAAAACATGAAATTTTATTTTTATTTATGATAACTTCTATACTTCGTGTAGCTGGTAAAGTAATAAATGAAGTAGACAGCCTTACATTTATGAAGGTTAGTAGGTATGAACAAAATGTTCTGAAGACCCAGATGTTCAGGTAGAAGTGCCTTTTTTGCCGTTTTCAGTCGGGAGGCAATGTGGAAGGCGATCGATGGATTGCCGACCCCTGGTATAGATAACGGTATATGTAAGTAGATGTATAGTGTACCAACTCACTTGACTAAGACTTGGGCATGTTGTCTATGCAGTCCCAGCTGTTCCAGTTCCTGTCCCAGGTCCCCGGGGTTAACTCCATAGCAGGATCCACTTCGGAGGATGTGAGTTACCGCCGAGACACAAGCCTTTGTCTCTGAAGAATCTGCATATTTCAATATAATATATACTTCAAATTACATCATCAAAGAAGCAACATCATCAAACCATTAATAAATACATAAAAATTAGAAAAATGCTTCCGAAGCAATTTTGGAATGGAATTTTTGTACTAATATCCAAATTCTCCTTTCTTCCCGAAGCAAAATATGGAGCCCGACGCAAAGGCTTCTAAAAATAGTTAATATTTGTCATGCGAAAAAAAAAAAAAAAGTTTTCGCTCATTTGCAAAGAATCTAACATGTGGGGAGTATACCGATCCAGGATGTAGTTCTGAATATTATTGACAGTCAATTAAAAGTCGAGAAAAGTTAGTTTCGACCTGATTTTAAATAATTGGCAAGAAACATATTCATTAAACAAAAAATCCATTTCAATTGTTCATAAAATTCCTAAAGTACAATACAAATAGATTTTTAATCACCCTTTAGGTTTAACGTCACATCAACTTTCAATGCACATGAATCGGAGGGTGCTCTCACACTTCCAAACCCTAAATTTGAAATATTAATTTTTTTTTTTTGTAACTAGATTCCATTTAATTAGGATGAAGGACGTATTGATGGACATAGAATATTTTAAACCTAAATTTTTTTTGTACCTATATTCCATTTAATTAGGATGAAGAACATATTGATGGAAGAATATTTTAAACCTATATTTTTTTATCTTTCCTATACATACGGTACTATTGATGATATAATAACAACCAATCTGTGTGAGGCAGGGCTGGCGAGCGAAGGAAGTAGAGACCGAGCCGCAAAGTAAAATTATGATCATACAGATGACATTGGAAGGTAGCTTTATAAATTAAGTCAAGGGCTTGTTTTTTGTTAAGAAATAAATTGACAGGCTGTCACCCAGTAAAAGTAACAGCAAAAGTAATCATACCTAAGAACTAAGAAGCCTTTGAAAATTCTAATTTTCTTAAAATTGACAATTTCCGTTTATAATGGTAAGTGTTTCACTTACCAAGAGAAGCCTTCTTTGAGAAATCACGCAGCATCAAATACTGAGAAACATAATTAAAAATAATATCATTAATAATATTGAATAGAGATAAGCCAGGGCTAGAGCATTTTTTTTTTTTTTTTACGAGACTGCATGCACTTTTCAGTCATAATGAAAAAAGACTGGAGTCTGTGACAGTCATAATGAAAAGAAACTGACGCCTTTTCCAGCGATACACCAAAATAAAATATATAACCAGTGGATATATGGTTACTCCGAGTTCACATATAAAAACACAACAAAACTATTTTTTTTTTTTTCAAGAATAAATTTCAGCCCTTTCCCAACTTGAAACATAATGGCAGAATCTAATTTTACATTGAAAATTTACAATTACAATTGGACTTCACTCAATATATATTATTTTAAGGGCGCCGGTAGCTCAGTGATATGCGTGCTTGACTTCTGAGCTCAAGGTTGTGGGTTCGTAGCCCGACCGAGGCCCTTAGTTTATTTTATCTGGGAGGTAAAATAAACTTAAGCACGCCGTCCTTCGGATGGGACGTTAAGCGATGGTCCCGAGCCTGTACGATGTCAGGTACTCGTTAAAGACCCCTGCCCTAGATGAATAAAAATTTAGGGTAGGCAAAATTTAGGACTCCCACAGTAGAGTCGGGCTCATGTCCACCAGAGTGACGAAAGAGCGCTCTGGTAGTAGGCGATATGACCTCGTAGTTAAAGCCCGGGCATGAGTCATAAAACCTGATAACCTAAACCTATATTATTTTATGAAGAGAATGTATTGTATTATAATATACATTATAATAATCTACACAGTGTTTATGGAAACTACTGCCTGCCATGGGGACGATCACTGTAACAACTTGTACGGCGTTACGCACTACTTCAGAAGGTTACATACAGCCCGATAGGTTGCGAGTCATTCATCCACTCTTTGGTACGTAAGAATAGTGGGAAGAGATGGAAGTAGATAGTGGCAGGGACCAGGTGGCGACTCTGTGGAGTACCAGTCCGAAGTTAGCAACAGGGGTGAGTTGAGAATGTATATTTATTGACCAGACAAACATACAGAGCTAACCAGAGGAAACGGAAGGAGTGCTGGAGACAACACTGCCAACCTCCTCTTGCCTGGTCGGTTATATCGATGGTCCCTGAGAAGAGAGTCGATATTCAGAAAGCGCGTCAATAACGTACGCTATTCGAATAGTTGATCAATTCAAAAATGTTATTTACAAAAGGTTGGCAACAGAGGAAAACATAGCTTTATTATTATCTGATAGTGACATAATTATTTATAGTAACTAATTAATCTAGCAAATCCAAAGAGATTATTTTTTATTTTATAAAACGATTCAACTTAAAAATCCATTTTTTTAAGGGCCATATGAAAATATATGGCCCATGCTTCACCAATTAATTAAAATACTATTTTGTTTTATTATATTAAATGTAAAATAATTCCAAACGTAAAACTATAATATATACGTAAAATTAAATTAATTTGAGTTAGTTATTGGAAAATTCCTTTAAAAACTCATGGCCCATATATAGTCCATATAAAACTTTAAAAGGAGATGATAGTAGATCACTTTTTTATATGTATCAAGAGTTTTTTTTTAAAGATGTTTAAAAAAACCGTTCCGCACTTGGATAGCATTTACAATTTTTCACTGCCGCAGCGAACGTGTTAAAATATTTAGAACTTAATTATTAAATATAATTATTAATGATAAAAAAAATATACATATTATATAATTTATTTATTTCATAATTTGAAATAAATGAAAAAAATATTTATTTTCAAAAAATTCAGAAATATAAAAAAAATTGAAGATAATAAAAATAATTAAAAAAAAATAAAATATAAAGGAATCTCTATGGATTTGATAGGTCAATTAGGTATTATAAATAATTAATCTCCATCAGATAATAAATAATAATCTTCCTCTGAAGGTGTTGCCAACCTTTTGTAAATAACATTTTTGAATAAGTACCTTATTCATTTTTTCTCTAAATTACGACCTTATTGATAGATTTTTCGAATAGCGCATGTTATTGACGCAGTTTGCGAATAACGACCTCATTGACCAACTATTCGAATAGCGTATGTTATTGACGTGCTTTCTGAATAACGACTTTCTTCTTAGGGACCATCGATATATCCGCCGGGATGCCCACATAGATGTCACAAGCAGCCGATATACTGTTGTGTTGTGTACACACAACCATTAATACAAGAAAACACCCTATTTCTATAAGGACTCCCAGACAATCAAACTATAACTCAGATTGAAAGCATTTTTCCAAAGCATCTTTTGTCCAAACTAAATTCTGTATTTCTTTTACATGAGTAGTAGAACGAATTTAAATAAAATTTAAGCTCATAGTTGACTAAAGAAAATGATCATAAAATACATTTTAGATTTAATAACCTTATATAAATGTTATTAATTTTTATTGATTTGCCGAAAAAAGACTTCGGAAATAGGCTCTTCAAATACAAATAAAAAATTAAAAAACCAAAAAATACAAAAGAGTGGAATGACATCAATTAAATAATTAAAACGGAGGGAGGAAGTGTATGAATGAATGTCAATATGCGGGAAGTTGATTGTCCGTTGATTGCTATCGCGGGGAGCGGCTAATTGTATCAACCAAATCTATCGAATTCATTTCCCCATTTGTTTTCGCAATTTCTATTTTTTTTCTACCGACAATCAATTAAATATAAGAAGAAGAACCCCAATAGAAATTAAATTATTTAAAAATATTAACCAAACATGTTGTTTTCTTAGAAATCCAAGTTGAAGTTGTGTAAGATTTCATATAATTTTATATGGAACATGCAAAAAAAAAAAAGGTGAATCACCGGCATTGTATTTCCCCAGCGCGAATTAACAATTAAGTATTCGTTCTCGTCCTGAAACCAATTTACCAATTTGGATGAAAAGTTATAGATGTTGTTCTTATTGAGTTTTGCATTTTATGTCTATAAATGCATTATTTCGGCAGTTAATGGAGTTTTTGTGTTCACCCCCAACCCCATTCTGTCTTCCCTCTGGCCGATTTAGCTGAAAATCAATATGTTTCATCTTTATGGGGTTCTGGATACACAAAAAAAATCCCCTGGCTATATATTCGTTCTATATCAAGAGTCATCGTGTTTACAAGCACACATACAGAGCGACAACAGAAATATTTTATTTTTTCATTTTTGGAATCAGGGGACCGAAAACATGAAATTCTGGTGTAAACACAACATCGAATTTCACACGCCGCGGCGTCCTTCGGATGGGACGTTAAGCGAACATGAAATTCTGGTGTAAACACAACATCGAATTTCACACGCCGCGCCGTCCTTTGGATGGGACGTTAAGCGATGGTCTCGAGCCTGTACGATGTCAGGTAGGTACTCGTTAAAGACCCCCTTACCCTAGGTGAATAAAAATTTAGGACTCCCCAGTAGAGTCGAGCTCATATCCACCAGAGCGACGAAAGAGCACTCTGGTAGTAGGCGATATGACCTCGTAGTTAAAGCCTGGATATTACCCATAATAGCTAACGAGAAAACAATCATTTTTTATTTATCTTATAAAAAAGCATCCTTTCCGTCAGTAACGATGTTATACTGACAATTTCGTTTAGTAATAATTTTAAAAAAAGAGTAATTTTTACATTAATACTTCATTGATGATAATTCAATTCGCTTAATGATTAAGTATAATAATGGATACTTACATTCATTTCTTTTCCGATTAAAGGCTCGATAGCCATTTCACAAAGTTCTTGTAAATAGTTTGGACCCTAGAAACAAATTACAGCAATATTAATGTTTTTTATTATTATTAGACAATATAATTAAAATTAACACTAGCACTTTAAAGTAAATAAGTAAATGATATTTCAGTCATTCGAAATACTTTCGGCAAACTTTTCCAATATTCTAACAGTACTCTACTTCTAAGTATTTATCTGTATAAACCCCCTAAAAAAATGTATTAATTCACTTAACAAGTTTAACAAAATGTTGTATAAAATTTTCAACAAATTGGTGTGAAATTCTTAATTGTCAGAACAAATAACATAAATGAAAATCTTCAAAAATAATTATTTATGAAACATATTGAATATTGGTTGACAAAGAACTTGAATATTTTTGTACTTACTAGATTTGAAAGAGAATTGATCTGCATAAGTAGCCAATCAGGACAGTCGGCTCCTCCACAGAACCTGAATTTCTGAATAAAAGGAAATCGTTAATTAGTTCCAGAAAATTGGAAATGCCGAAAAAAAAAGTGGTCAGTGAATTAACGACAATGAACTTCGCCAGCACAAATTAATCAACTAGGTTTTTGCTCTCTCTCTAAACTCAATCTATCAATTTAATAATAAATTAATAGATGTCTTACTCAGGCATTTCGAAATCTTCACAATAAATTTCATGTTACACCAAAGGTTTTTACTATTTTTGAGTAATTTGAAAATCAATAGGTATGCATTATGATGTTCTGGATACACATTTAACATTCCGTGTCCATACTAAAAACAAACTTATATGTTTGACACTTAAAATAGATGTAAGCTATTTTATCTAACACTGTGAATAACTCATTTAAAATAAGAACACAAATGTACAGGAAACCTACAATATAGGAATATCGGATATAAAATTGTGAGTATTCTGATATGAACAAAAAAGTTTAATAACATTAAAAATAATTATATAAATTAAAAGTTAAGCTTTAAATGGCATTACAATATAAGTTGCTATATTATTGTTTTATTGGTAACATTGCAATACGTAAACCTTCCAGGGTCTGGTTGGTATGTGTTTAATTTATATTGAATTAAACTATTATTACTGAATTAGATTAGTTTCAATAAATGTGTTGAGTATATTCGATGAGGTCACGTCCCTAACATTCGAGCGCCTTCTTCCCTCTATTTTATTTTATCATATATACACTGCTCAACACTCGAAGTGGAACACATAAAAATCTGACGAATCTTTGATTTCCCTAAATTTTCTTCTGGGTTAATGAGCTATGTTTCCTCTCCAGAATGTTTTCCTTAATCAAGAGAGTAAATGGGCAAATAGAAAATTACAAGTTTAAGAAATAATGAAGCAACTTTATTGAGAAAAGATTTTAAACAAAATTTACCTACTTTTTACAAAAATGAAAATACTCTTAAAACTGAAAAGAAATTTGAAAAATACCACAGGTTTAGTATGCTGGTGGTCTTCAGTAGTGAGTGGGGCCTCCTCTTCGTCTTATCACTTCTTGGCACCCCCTGGCCATGCTGTTTATGAGGTCCAAAACTGCTTCCCGTGGGATGAGTTCTCATTCCTCAATAACAGCCTGCCGAAGCTCTTCAGAATTGTCAGGGGTAACTCCATAAGCCCTGATCTGCCTCTTGAGACAATCCCAAATGTTCTCAATTGGATTAAGGTCTGAAAATTGTGCAGGCCACACCATACGCGTAATTGACTGCTAACGAAAAAAATTGTTGACCGCTATGGAGTGATGCGGTCGAGCATTGTCATCAGCATAATTGCAATTTGCTCCAATTTCATGAGCTAAAGGCATTACAGTAGGCTCAAGAACCATGTTCAAGTACATCTGGCCAGTTATAGTGGTGTTCCCAAAAACCACGAGCGGGATAGGTTGAAAGGCAGAAATTCCGCCCCAGGCTGAAATGGAACGAACCCCATAAACTTCTATACTGGCCATATTAGCCTCGTCATAGCGCTCATTTGGGCGTCTCCACACTCTGTTGTGTCCATCTGAACTGTGCAAACATACTCGGGTTTCATCGGAGAATATGCAGTTGTTCCACTGGTCAGGAGTCCAGTTTGCATGATCACGAGCCTAATGCAGCCGCCTTAGCTTGTGATCTCGAGTTAGACTGGGGAAATTTTGGCCACTCTGGACCCCAAATTGCGCTCGTGAAGTCTCCTGCGTATTGTCTGCGTTGAAATCAATGTACCTGCTGCACGTCTTACGTGTTGCAGTCAGCAGCTCAGCTTGAAGGATTCTGACTGTAACAGTACGCCTTCTACGAGCTTGGATCACTAAAAATCGGTCTTGAGCTACTGATGTTAGCCGCCCACCCCCTCCCCCATGCCTGTATCGCACACTACCAGTATCCAGGGATCTTGTCCTGGCTCGATGGATCACACTAGCACTCACATTGAAGCGATTTGCGAATGCACGCATGGATTCATCGATGTTTAACATTCCCATCGCTTGATTAAGGGATTCGTAATTTAAACGTTTCATTATGAACAGATTCACTGGTCAGATCAACTCAAAAACTGTTAATCTACTGATGAAAACATTAGACTGTTCAAAAGATAAGAAATTCCAAGATACAATATGACTTATCCTGCAAATAACAACAGGACATCGACAGGGTAAAAATACACGCACTTACATTCTTTCACGCTGCTAAGATACAAACGTAGAATTTTTCCAATTTTTCTTTGTTTTCTCACTCAAGAGGCCTCGTGTTACAACATATGAACGCTCACATTGGTTCAAACTTCGATAAAATGACAAAAAACGAGGTATACTATCGAATTTTTATGTGTTCCACTTCGAGTGTTGAGCAGTGTATAAAGCTGAAAATGTCTGTGCGTTGTACCGCTATAACTCACGAACGGCTTGATGGATTTGATTAATTTTTTTTTAAATTTGTTCGTCGTCTGTGGAAGGTTATAGGCGTATTAGTACCTCAATATCTGGTCCATCCCAGCATCCACCCACGCAATATTTGTAACTCAAAAACCACTGCAATGATTAATGAGAAATCTTTTTGAATAGAAAAGTTTCATCTACCGGAAGGTTAAGGTCTATTTTTTAATCATCCCCTGGTCCATCCCAGCATCCATTCACGCAATCTTTGTAACTCGAAAACCATTACAACGATTAATGAGAAATCTTTTTGAATAAATTAGTTTTAGCTCCAGGATGGTTGAAGTCTATGTTTTAATCAACCTAGGACGTCCACTGATGCTAAGTATTCACTAGCTGTGGTTTCCGCCGTTGAATGGCGCGTACTAGCCATGGTGCCCAGGGGTCCTAAAAACTTACTAGCTGGGATGACTGCCGTTGAAGGACTATAAGCGTTATAATTGAAAATTATAACATCATGAATGTACTATTGAAGAATTGAAATGGATTCGAACGAGAGATATTAAGAGAAAAGTCAAAGTTCCCCGGGCAACGCCGGGTATTACTGCTAGTTATAAATAATATGCAGCGCTTACCCATTTTTTATGCACTTGAAGTTTTTGGTTCCTTAGATTATTCTGATAAAATATATACATATAAATTGGCTAAATGGTTCTGTCATAGAAAAATGTTTACTGCCGAAATACGCCTTGTTTGTTAAGAAACCTAAAACAGATTCTTTTAGTCATTTACGTGTAGTATGAAGAACAATTCCACGTTTAATTTATATTTTATTGGGCTGTCAGTGAATCAACAGATTTTCAGGGAGGTTGAATGCAATCAGTGTTGCCCCATCCTTGATAACATTCATTAATTTTCCATTTGTATTTTCGAAGTTAGAATTTGGGTTAGTTTTCCTTAAACGTCCGATAACTGGGGTCATGAACGTATACCTCAAATCATTCAGTAAAATATAAATAAAAGGTTGGAGTTTTTAATACAATAAATACAAAAATTATTATAAGAACCTGTTTTAGTCTTACATTACAGAACTACATATATGTATCAAAAGTAAATATATTTCAAAAACACCAATCATGCCAGGTAAAACTGTATTTCTTGAATAACAAGGCTTATTTATTTCTGCAGCGCCTGCAGTCAAAAGTTCCTGTGACAAAACCGTTTACCCAAATGTTTAACTTACCATGATTAAAAAACGAAAGCTCTTTATGGAAAAGTTTCAAGGAAAAATAGATCCCAAGATCTGAAAAAGAAATTCAATTTTATTATCAATAAAGTTTCCATTATTAACAATCTTCACGTATAAAATAATTTATTTACATTTAATCCACATATTATTTGTGTGTATTATTTTCATATAATAATAGGGCGAAAGTCGTATTAATTGAAGTTATGTATGTACTTTCAAAAGTAGTACAAAAGACATCTATATATACCTAAGTAAGTCGGCTTATTCCCTGAAGATAAGAAATCTGCTTACATATTCGGAACAAGTACGTTTTTCTATTTTTCTTCTTTTTTTTTTCCTCCACGAAAAAAGCTTTTATGAAGAAATTTATGATTAAATTTGTTTTTGAAGGTTCTTAAAAAATAAAATAAAGAAGGATTTAAAATATTCTATTCATTATGAGAGTATTGGCTGAATTGAAAGTAGAACTTTTTAAAATAAAATTATAGAAAAAGAGGACGCAGTTTCTGTTTATTTAATTGCATGAAAAAAGAGAGTAGAGTAATTCTGAGGAATGTTTAAGTATTCATCATGTGAATACCTTCTCAGTCCTGTAAACATTGTTCAATAACAAATATGGACGGGATGCATGGCCCCCACATTGGATTGCGGGCCCTGTAACCAGCATCAGGGTCGGGCCCCCACATTGGATTGCGGGCCCTGTAACCAGCATCAGGGTCGGGCCCCCCATCTCATAGTCATGTGCTATATTATAATTACATGGTTATTTTTTAACCCTTTTACAATTTTATTTAAACTAAAAATAGATTGTAAGGTATAATTAATGTTACAGTATCAGTTAGATTTTAAAACCAAACTTTATTGATTAAATTATTTCACACATCAATTGCTACCGTGATTATATCATTTACTTTTATTTTACTGAAATTAACGTTTAAATTTTTAGATTTCTTTGACTCACTAACATTAAAATAAAAATTGACAAAAACTAGTATTAGTATCTAAAAAAAAATAACATTAAGAGCTCTAAAAATTACGATGTTTGTATGTGTTTAATACACTGGCTACAACAAAAGCTTACTTATAGCCTAACTGCCCTAAATTATCATAGCTTTCCTAGCTTTCTTTTGACTAAATTTATCAATAACATCTGAAAAGTCAATAGTTTTGGCCAATTCATTTTCAATCAGTCAAACTGATACTATGCGTCGATGCGTCTATTTTTAGAACACTGCTCTGAGGGAAACAGCTGGACAATAGGCTGGGAAATAGGAGTGGGGGAGGGTTGAGGGAGTGCGTGGGGCCCGTCTATACCTGTCTCGTGCGGACTGTTTTATACTAGTAATTTGCAAACAAGAGTAACTATCCATGCACGCAACTAATTAAATAATAACTTAATAACTCGCACAACTAGAATATGTATCTATTATACTAAATTTTCTTATAATTATATATTTTGCCTTTTTAAGCTATGATCCTTTGCAAAATCTACTAAAATAAAAAAATAAAAAGGACTGGACCCGGACCCCCTTGGGCCCGGGCCCTGCAACCAAAGTTGCACCAGCCCCACCCTTGTGGGGGCCATGACGGGATGTATGGACAGTTCTACTAAAACGGTCTGATCTGGTAGGGGTCTTTCACGAGTAGTTGAGATTGTACAGGCTTGGAATTATCGCAAAACGTCCCATCAGAAGGACAAAGTTTTTTCACTTCCTAGATAAAAAACCAAGGGCTTCGGCCATATACATATATATATAATATATTTCTAAGAAATATATAGGATTGTTCAAATTAATAACGATAATAATGTATGAGTATAGGCAATAAATTAAAAGATAATTATTTATCTTTTATTTATAATTATATTATTTAATATTTTTAAAAACATACATTTTTCTTTATTTTTATTTCTGAATAAGAAGTTAGACAGAATTTTGTTTAATTCGAAAAAAAACAGTTATTTATAAGACTGAGGGTTATTTAGCTGCATTATTCTTATTATAGTTTTATTTTTTGGTTTCAGCTCCCAGTTTTACTAGTGCTGTTGAGAGGGAAAATATTTATATTTTTTAAATCATTACTGATTGAAATATAAGGCAGGTAATGGCAAGATTTTAATTTTTTGTTTAAATATCGCTCTACAGCTCATTCTTTGATTAATATTATTTATTATTTTTAGTGTTTTTTTTATTGAAGTCTCGAAATACTAGCACTAGAGCTAGAAGCTCCATAATGTATTAAATCGTAAATATTGTTAGAACGGAAGCATGCATAAAATAGTGTTATTTATTGTTTTGAAGGGGATAGACAAAATGTTTACATTCGTTATGAGGCTTTCGTTTTGGGAGCATATGTCTACAGAACCCTAAAATTAAGAAAAAAATACAACTCAAAAGGGAACAGAGTTCTTTCTTTCAATAAATACAAAAAAAAATAATAATTCACCTCAGGAAAAGTATGAAAAACTTCAAGATTTTCTTCTTTCCTTCAATATTCTTTTAATTTGATGCCCAATTTATCTTACTTTTGCACCTCAAAGTGAGCCAAGTTAGGTTCCACAAACTTCTTGGCAATGCTGTGACTGACATTAAGAACTTGGTTCAGAAATAAAAAAGGAAGAAAAAAATATTAATATAAACTTTTTAAATAAATCCAAACCATAAATAAATAAGAGAAAAAAAGAAAAAAAACAAGTTGAAATGCGAATGACATTCTTCTTGATTGGATACCTTTCTTCAGATATCCCGCAGTTCTGTAAATTAATTTTTCATTTTCAAATTAAGATTTTTAAAAATTAACACAAATGTAAATGTTACTTGAGCTTTCTCATGTGAAGCAAGGGTTCAAGACTAGATATCAGTGTGTTTGTAATATGTAATGCCTTGGCTCTGCAATAAGCCTACGTAAGTTCCTATGTTTTTATGAGACACCTTAATGATTATAAATACATTTAATAATGAAATTTCTTATGTAGCATCCTCATTAGACCCGTTCAAACATAGGTCAAGTGGGATCTTAATGTAAATAGAACAAGAAGGGTTGGGGGTTTTTGGGCGAACCGAAACATAAAATTAGAGCTCGCACTTTAACAGATGATCGGAGTTTAAGAAATTTCTTATGTAGCATCCTTAAAGGCCCGGTTCAAACATAAGACGTTTGACATTTGAAAATTAACAGCTGACTTTTCGAGATTAATGTATAGGACCATAAATGAAGCAAATCAAATTTCCGATTTGCGATCATATGCATATTTGATGTACTGACAGAAGTACATCACTCGAACAAACATGCTTTTAGATTTAGAAAAATATTCTTTCTTATCTTTCATTTGCACCCTCAGACTGATAACACAATGCCCCCCAAACATAAACAACAGAACACTTCATAAAGATCTTATGATACACACAGTACCCGACACAATACAAACTACCTAAATACTTTTTTTTAGAAAACTTTACACACATACAAACCAGAAATACCTACTTTATCTTCACAACACTTACCACAAACCCCCCACGAAGGTTGAAGAGAAGATGGAACCGCGACTTGCTGCCACCTTAAATCATATTCGTTCTTAATATTTTTTATTTTTATATTTACATTATTTTCCTTTACTTTTATCATCTCTCTTACCCATCCATCAAAATTGCCTTTCAATTCCTTTTTATTTATTATTATTTTTTTTATTTCTTTATTTTTTCTGTTTTTGTCCTAATAATTAAAATAAATTTTCGTCCCGAGGACCTACCACTGGGTGGCCTTCCTCTCACATGCCATTCACGCCAACATATCAATACCTACCATCATAGATACTGGTTGTTGCACCCTAGCAACAGTTGCATCTCTATAAATAAAATACGAAAAAAAATATACATATTTTATTTGCAGGCCAAAAGTCTGTTTCAAACGAATAACAGAACTTTCTTATTGGTACAAGGAAGTCCTGTTATTTGAGGTTGGTACCACTTTTTAATACTATAACAATAACAATAATATTTATTTCAATTAAACAAAAATATGGTAATTGGATACGTCATACGATTGTATACATCAAAATAGTTTATAAAATATATACACCAACCGATATTAAATCATAGAATATACACACATACATAGGTATGATATAAAAATAATATTTTTATTGTACACATGCCATTCACGCCAACATATCAATACCTACCATCATAGATACTGGTTGTTGCACCCTAGCAACAGTTGCATCTCTATAAATAAAATACGAAAAAAAATATACATATTTTATTTGCAGGCCAAAAGTCTGTTTCAAACGAATAACAGAACTTTCTTATTGGTACAAGGAAGTCCTGTTATTTGAGGTTGGTACCACTTTTTAATACTATAACAATAACAATAATATTTATTTCAATTAAACAAAAATATGGTAATTGGATACGTCATACGATTGTATACATCAAAATAGTTTATAAAATATATACACCAACCGATATTAAATCATAGAATATACACACATACATAGGTATGATATAAAAATAATATTTTTATTGTACACATTTTATTATAGGTTAAAATAAGTTGTAAAGAAAAAAACTCAGTATTTGACCAACGTTAAGGAAATTGTTTATTTAGGGCCTAACAGAAAATAACAAATTAGTTTGTTTTGCTCTATTTGCTTGTTAACCTGAGTACTGCTATAACACAGAGTGTGGTCCATCTTTCTGAGAACCTTACCTTAGCTGTATCCTGAGACAAGAACAGGACAGAGGCCACCTCTCTCTGATTGGGTTAGTAGCAGCACTGATTTAACCAGGTTTGCTCCTCTTCAAAGTCTTCATTAGCCACGTATACCATTAAGGATTAGTTACAAAGATCCCTCTAAACTTACCTGTCTCTCACACACACACACTCACTCTCTCTCTCTCTACAGAGCCGGGAACCTTAACCTTTCTTCTAAGAAGCTCTCCCAAGCATCAAAATCTTTTTTTGGGTTCTACAGTAGAAATAAATAGAAATGATAAAATAAATTGTAAAATATTTATGTTCTGGAACCGGAATTTTTTTTTATTATAATTCAAAAAGAACAATAAATGAATAATCACGATATAAAAATTCTGTTTCATATACTATAGCTTTCATTTTTATTTTCTTGGCAGAGTTCCTCCACAGATGTCCAACACTAATGTCGAATCTACGTTTTGTTTAATATTATCGTTATTATTACAGTATCTGTATTTTGGGTGAGTCCTTATCTGTCTTTCTTTGTAATATTGTATGTAAAAAAAAAAAAAAATTGTTATGACAATCAAAAATCAATGTTGTTAATATTAAATGGAATTTGTTTTAGAATTGAAAATGACTTGTAAGTCGAAACGTCTAAGGATAATTAAATAAAGTATTATTGAAAATAAATATACCTAATTGCCTAATTTTACCAAATTGAAAAATAATAATTTCAATTATAACTAAAAATTGTATCTAAAGTATTATTTGTTTGTGCCAGGGCTCTGTGGTAAACAGAAATCTCCATTCACCAAAAAAAAAAAATGCCGATTATTTCACAATACTGGAACTATCTTCGAGAGCTGTTCGCCACAGGTTGATATGGGTAATTGTCAAATAATAACTATACAATACAATAATACAAAACTAAGGAATAATTAATAAAAACAAAAATGAAAAACCAATACACTGACTGAAAGGAAAAGTTTTGCACAAATAAAAATGTACGAGAAACACTCGTAACACTTGCGTCTTTACAGCGACTGAGTCTATCCCGGCACTAATATTTGTGAACAGTCCCCGAGTCACTCCCCCCAACCAAACCATACCAACTATTATTATATAATAGTATTTATTTATTATTTTTTCCTTGTTTTACTATTATTGTTATTACTAATCGGCCAAAGGGAAGGAAAAGATTAGTAGGGTGGAGGGCTTAACACCAAAACTCTAACAATAACTGCCGATGTAATGAATGTTTAGACACAAAATTTAGTATGAGTCTTTATGTAAGTTTTGGAGGGAGAGCGAAAACTTAATTAATTCGTACTGTGGGAGTAAATTGGTGGTGATTCACCGACGGTTTTTTAACTTTATTTTTGTCCATTTTTGTATGAATACATTCGTTTCATTCAATCTTCAACCTACGAGTACTTCATCCATTGAAACTTATTCAAGACATAAATTTTTCTTTTCATTTCTTATATCAAGTGGCTTTTTATGAACTTCTCAGATAATAAATATGTCCCCCCCCCCTCCTACTTAGCATTTCCCTTTTAATTTCTAAATATATTTCTATAATTTAGTTCAGCTAAGCAAGTATAGGTCGAGACACAGTAAGATGTTTTAAGTACCTCCTCTCTCCCCTCCCCCATTAGGTTCTGACTAAAAATAAGAAAGCCCATCATTGACAGAATCTAGAACAATTATTAAGAGAAATGATATGTCCACAATGAGATTTTCTTATACCGATCACTTTTGTACACACCAAATTTATTTCCTACTCACATTACTTGCTACAAGGAAGTCACTCTCAGAATTACGCTGTACAAAAAAACAAAGAAAATCACTGACGAGAAACACATTACTTTCTTATACCTGAAGGCATATTGATGGCTAGAAATTTATAAGGAACATTTTTGGCACGTCAAAACAAAATTGGGTTTCAAGAAGTCAGTTTTGAACAGTTTTCGGCATGTACATGGGAAACCGAGCGACCTTCGAAGAAAAGGTTTTTGATTAGGTCATAAATATAAATGATATATTGCAAAATGTACTTAGGTCCCGAAGTAAGGTGGTCTTAATTTTCTGATTTCGGGCAGAATCTAATTAAATCTAAGTTAGCACTTGATTTCAAATTGCTATAAACGTTGTTGAGTTAGAGTGCTCACAAAGTTCAAATACAGAGAAAGAAATAATCGCGAATATGGCCAACCCCTGTTCAAAATTAATCAAATACTCGATCTCGAATTTTTGCTCGATTACATTACTTCCATATATTGAAGATACATGAAAGTAAAAAGGGACTCTGTGTTGTAGCCCTTCCACCAGAGCGCTCTGATAGTAGCTCGTAGTTAAGGCGAAAGGGGTCGAATGTCAGAAAAGTTCAATAATAGTAGAATCCATTTCCTGGCTAACCAGATTTTTCGTTTTAAATTCTGAAAAATGCATTGGATCCAGATGGCAAAAAACCGTAGAAAAAAAGTTTAAATGAAAAATAGCCGATAGTCATTTTGTAGATAGGATAAAGGAACATAAACACACAAAGGAATATAAACTCCACACACTACTTGTCAATATTTTCACTACATTGGTCAAAATTACACGACTATAGTTTCGCCTGTTACGGCATCATCAAGTGAACTAAACAGAGATTACTACTGAACTAACACAAGGCAGGACAAACCATGTCATAAATTAGACATGTGACAAGAAAGTAACTGTAAACAATGTACAAAATGGAGACATTACAACATTCAAGTCTAACAGAAATTAAATGTTGTAATGTCTCCATTTTGTACATTATTGTTTACAGTTACTTTCTTGTCACATGTCTAATTTATGACATGGTTTGTCCTGCCTTGTGTTAGTTCAGTAGTAATCTCTGTTTAGTTCACTTGATGATGCCGTAACAGGCGAAACTATAGTCGTGTAATTTTGACCAATATATTGAAAATATTGACAAGTAGTGTTTGGAGTTTATATTTCCTTTAGTGTGTGTATATTCCTTTATCCTGTTCATTATGAATTTTCACAAAGTAGACCTGGAATCAGTTCAATATTTTGTAGATAGCTTCGCCTTGAAGAGAATGCCATCTTGTAGCTCACATATGTTCAATAGAATCATCGGCATCATTTGCTGACGATTAAACAATAGGAAAGGGGAATTCCTGTCCTGATCCCCCTCCAACCAACTGGCTACGGGAAGACAGGAAACTAAAATATTGAATTATAATAATGGGATGTCACAAAAACAACAGATCCGGAATTTTTGCCAATATGGCAACCAGATCAGACTAAAATGTATTTAATCGAATTAGGAACACTATCAAACTTCAAACCAGCTTCGTACCTATTTTTTAAAAACAATTTCATGATACAAAGATAAACCTGCAGAAAATCTACTCCTTTGATCAGATCATCAAACTACAGAATTTGAAGAACATATAAAAAAGTAGGAACGTAGGGATATACAAAGAATTTTTTTGTTTCATTTTTTTTTTTTATAGCAAAAAATAAATGGAGGAGAAGGGAGACGAAAACAAAGGTGATTGACTTTTAGAAACTTCGTTATCAAGAGCAAAAATGTATACACATCCTATATACCCATAATAATATTAGGCAGATAGCTTGCACAGAGGGTCTACCAACTCACAACTTCTGCACTATGCTCTCCGTTATTAGATTTAGTCTACCTCTGGTTTCATTTTGCTTTTCTTGGAAAAGCATTTACTCGATGCCAAGGACACAAAGGCAACAACATTCGCACCGCCATTGAAATTTAAATTTTTGCAATTTATAAGTAAATTGTTCAGAAATTGTTTGCCCAAACAATGAGGCAATGAAATTCATGATGAGAGTACATATACTATTCAGTATTGTTGCTAGTTTCTATAAAAATCGTAAACGCTTTCATTGTGGGTAAGACTTGGCCGGCCGCGCACTAGCAACTTTTTAACCACAAACATAGAACACACTAAACTGAACGTAAGCCCACAACACAGGCGACTTTTAAATTGCGGCAACTAAAAAGTTTCAACACGTTCTATTTTGACGGTGAGTAAAATACTTGCCATACGAATCAAACACATGAAGCCTGTCACAGCCTAAGGATAATATTAAAATAAATATGTCTTTCCTAGATACTCAATTATTTATTATTGCGGTAGAAAAACGACCTCCACTTTATAAAACAAAATTAAAAAAATATTCTGATAAAAATTTGAAAAACAAGTTATGGATTGAGGTGTTTGAGTAGTTCATTGATAATTGGAATGAGTTTGAAACTGCTGAAAAGGAAAAAAAAGGTAATAATATTAATAATAATAATTTACAATCATTTTATATGTTATGTTCATAAATTTTGTATTCGCTACCTAAACCTTAAGTTTTTTAAGATAATGTAACGTGTCTAACAGCAACAACATTAACATTGCTTCTTGTTCAAACATTTGTAATATTTTCCAAAGGACACTCATAAAGTGTGTCTTCAAAACGTACTCTATTACTTTTTCGAACGTAATTGTGAAGAATGTAGCATGCCTTAACGATAGTATTACAAAATGTGATATTTGTATCAAGTGAACTGAACTAGTTAGTTGCTAGTGCCCGGCCGGTCTTATGGAATGTATACTGAGTGAGGTGGCGTGTGCACCTAGGGACCTAAGCATCCCTTCCCATGGGGACCTCCTCTTATCCGTATGCGCTGGGCCTCCTCCTTCAAGGAACGCCATCAAGTTGTTTGAGTCCTGGTGGGCCTAGACCTACGGAAACTACCACCATATTTCCATCAAACACGGCAGTCGTTCAAATTATAATATCTTCTCAAAGGATATAAATACACATTTCTGTAAGAAGAAAAAAGTTTCATGCATCGAGTCACCTGAAGAGAACATTTTTAAATGTAACAATTTTTAAGTCAATTAAGGAATACTTATAAGTGGGAGGACCGGACTTTATATCTGTTAACGAATGTTTTAATGAGAGGCGGAGAGGCAACAATTCGTTTATAATAAAGTCCGTGAAGTTGAAACTGAGCAACTGTGTCTAAATGAGAATATTCAGCTTTGTTAAATCCTCAGCCATACGAAGTATAGGGGAAGTTATGTAATGCATCAGAAATTCGATGCGGAGTGTTCAACGGAATTTCATGTTTTCCGACCTCCAGCTTCCAAATATGAAAAAAAAAAAAGTCTGTGTATGATAGTGAACACGATAAGTCCCAATAGAATGAATGGATCGATACGAAATTGTGTATGTGTATCCAGAACCTTCTAAGGGCGTCACCTATTGATTTTCAGTCAAATCGACCAAAGAGAAGAGGGAGATTAGAGGGGAGGTTTTAAACGAAACCTCTAACTGCCGACACAATAGGGGAGTGACTTAACACAAAAACCCTAATAACTGCCGATGTATCTACATGAAATTTCATATTTAAGGTCGAAACCTCATGAGGACAAAGAGGGGATCAGATAAGGGGCTGGACCCCTTTTTCTTTTTCATGCATTTGCCGCATAATTCAAGTTCTATATGCTTTTTTCAACCTACTCTCTGGTGCGTTGCGGGGATCTCGGACTGATCTCTTTCACGAGTCCCGGTCCAAGAACAGTCTACTTGGGTTCGGTGTTGCCACACCCCTTCCACCTGCAATCATATTGTGCATATTGTATCCTCTTATGTCTTTCTCCATGATGCGTTCGTGTAGTCAGTCATTTCATCGGCATGCGTTTTTGACATCCCTAAACCACAGGAACGGGCTTTTAACGTCATATCTCTTCTATTCAGAACGTCATTCCAGTTTCCCAGACGGAGGAAAATATATTCTTGAGGCAAGAAAACATGTTTTTGCGGCAAAAAAAAAGTTTTATTCGTGCTGCCAGAAAAAACTATCTTGAATTAAAGCAATTTTATTCTTGCCGTAAGAAGAAAATTGTTTTGCCACAAGAAGAGTTGCTTTCTACCACAAAAAAACGTATTATTGCCGCAAGAAGAAAGATCTTATGTGCAGGAGTTTAATTTTTTTACAGTAAAATTATGGTTATAAAGCAATTTATGTTACATATAAATGTAGAGAGAACATTTGTATTTATTAACGCATAAAGTAAACAATAGAGCTAACTTGCTTGTAAAATACTTCCTTTCCTTCACTTTCATGACATAATGCGCCAAAAAATTGAAAGTCGATAACTTGTTTTGCACGTGTCAATGCACAAAAAACGTCAAGAATATGTGATAAACTGGGAGAGAATAAAAGATTTAGTTCAGTAAAAAAGTCTAATGTGTAAAAATATATAAAATACGATGTCTCTTGGTATTTTTTTATACAAAGAATGAATGTCTTATTAATAAACTTATTTTAATAATCGACTGAATATATTTATTCGAATCAACCTATTCCTACACAGAATAATATTTCTAAGAATAATAAGATGCTAAAGAGAGTGCGTAAAAAACTACCTTATCTACTTGATAAAATTCAAAATATTTCTGAAATAATAAATTTCTCCATTTCAATGACACTTAATTTAGTAAAACATTACACGTTCATTTCAAACAATTTTTTTATAGTTGCATCTCTTTCTAAATAGCGTTGAACTCCAAAAATATAGTTCAACTTATACTTCTTTATTATAATCTGCTAATTTGAAATTTGGAGTTGAATTGTATTGATTAAAAAATATTTAAAAAAAATATATATACTCTAGAAAAACATTTACTGCAGCAAAAAGGCATTTTCTTGCCGCAAGAAAGTGTGTTTTCTTGCTGTTAGAAAATTTACCTTGTTGTGGCAAAAAGAAAAATCATCTCGCTACAAGAAGATTTTCTTCTTGCCGCAAGAAGACTTACTTCTTGCTATAAGAAGATAATGACACGAAAATGTCTTCTTGCCGCAAGAATATAGTTTTCTCCGTGCACAGCATCTTGTATTTTGACTCCTCCATACAAGGTCGATGTCATACATGTTATGCCAACCAAGGTTTCACATAGCTAACCCAACTATGCACACACACACACTGGACCACATGAGCTGTGTTTGATGTTAATGAAGAACTACAAGAGAACGGAGGATAATTGAATCATGTCTAATGGTCCGTTTTGGTTGCTTCCAAAGAGAGGTGAGTGGCTAATCTCTTTGGACATCCACCCAGGTCCTAGCTATTTAACAGATCTCACCCTCCTCAGCAGTCCCATTCCTTCGTCCACCGTCATGACTCTCCTACCAAGCCTCCTTCTGCTGGTCCTGCTCCTCCTTCAGGTAATTAACGCTAAATTAAAAATTGACCAACAAAGGACTTTTTTTTACCCAGTCAATTTCTGTATAGGGTATTTTCTTTTGACAATAGACCGTTGAGCCGATTTTAACCAGAACCCACAAACCATTGAAGATTTCATAAGGATCATTTCTTTTGGAGCCATTTTTGGATAGGACTAACCATTTGGGGCGGTATCCTTGACATGTATCTCGCAAACCAGAAAAAATGTATTTTATATTAAACGTACCTTTCAGTTTTCTCTACAACATTTATTTGGAGAGACTTTATTATTGACTCAATAATATAAGATGTATCAAATAAAATGTACTAAAGTAAAGTGCACTCAATTTTCGCCCGACCAAAAGGTATTCAGATCTAAGTTAGGACGTGAGACATCTCAAATTTCATGTTGATTGCTACAACAGTTTCTGACAGAGCACTCATAAAATTCTACTTGCATGTATGCCCAAAAACGTGAGTTACGTCAAAAACTTCATCTCCAATTTTATTTCTAACATTAGGTGAAGCGGAGCAGAGGAGAAATTTTACCAATACAATTCAAATTTGGCTAGGAATCCCATTGAAACCGTCAAGAGAGGCTCCCTTCGGATTGCTTGGGAAATAATTCCATCAGCATCCTGCGGTACATCTGTCACATATAATAACGCAGGTGTCCTATGGTTAGCTCAGCGAGGACAAAAACGTCCCGTACAGAAAAAGGTAAAATCCCGATGCTCGTATAATATCGTATATTATACTGCGAAAGCACGTCCATCCTCTTGGCAAATTACAGTTTTGGATTTCTCCTAGGACTTAGTATCCTCTCCGCCCAGTGTCTGCGTGTACCCTTAAAGCCAGAACAACGGTGACGCTTTGAACTATTATTTGGCAATTTTTTTTTTTTTCTCCATAGTAGTTTAATTTTGTTCTTACTGTTAAGAATTGTAATTGTAACAGCACGTTGATACTTCATATTATCTATTTACTAGCAGTATTACCCGGCGTTGAGCTAATTAATAACTTGCGTTAGTTAGAATCTTTAGTTAACTTCCTACTCCAAATTTTGAGGTGTTGAATGACTTTACCTGAAACTGATTAGAAGCCCGTACAAAGTTTATACCAACCCGCAAAAAAAAAATAATAGATTTTTGCTATTGAGTTAGTTAGGTACTGTCTCATGGCCTGACTTTAAACTACGAAGTCATGTCGCCTATTAACAGAGCGCTCACAGACTTTACTATTCCTAAATTTTACATATCCTAAATTTTTAATCCTCTAGTGCACGTGTCTTTAACTAGTACCTGACATGTACAGGTTCACCATCCGAAGGTCGGTGAGCTCAAGGTTTTTTTTTTCACCTCCCTAATGAAAAGGGTAATAGCGTTCTCTAAATGTGCACTGCCCAGGAAGATATTGATTTAATTGTAATTATTCTTAGGTAAGAAAAAATAATTTGTCATTTTAGTAATATTTAATTTTATGTGATTGTACTATCTTTATGTATAAGAATATGTAGCGTTTTTATAGCTTATTATAATTAGATGTATAATACGAGATTATAGGTACCACACAATATAAGTTGAACACAGGTTCAAGGATATCTGTAATAAGGTAATAATTATTAATGACGCTGTATTGTTGGATGCTCTCAGTGTGGGGAGGGAGTTGCCGCGGGCAATTTTCCACAAATCTGCCCAGGAACCTTTGAGATCCCACGGAATCCCGTTCTCCTCTTAGTGTGCCTGTTCCTTAACAAAGTAATAATTTAAAAAGTCGTCGGTGAATCACCGGCAATGTACTTCCCCAGAAATAATTAATCAATTAACTTTCCGCGACCGTTTGCGCTAATATTCAATAGTTGACATACATAGGAGCTCCTAAATCCTTATAGGAAATTTCGTTTCGATAAATTCATTACATCGGCAGTTATTAAAGTTTTTCTCGACATATGAAGTTCTAATATCTCTTCGAACACACTACTCAGATCAAGGGTCGGCGAGACCATAGAGACGTAACTAGGCGATCCCCTAGGTGGGCAAAATCTGAGAAGGTACTGTGGCAGTCCATTAGTTTTAATTTTAGGTTATTAAACCTGACCTGATAGAGAAGAACTATAACAAATAAATAGAACTGAATTGATTGTTATTTCTTATTTAAAGTTTAATTTTTAATTTAAGTAAAACTTTTTACTTAAGTAAAATTAAGAAAATAGGAAAAACTCAGGTAGGGAACACAAAAATATTCGTTCACGATTTTAAATTATAATATCTGTTTTTGAATTTTTTTTCTATTCATTTCAGTTACTTTGTATTTGTTTTCTTTTTTGTTTTTCTTTAGGAGTTATTTAAAATTTACTCTTAAGCAGTAGCATTGTTTTTAATTTAACTGATTATTTCTGATTTGTATTCAGTGTATAAAGGTAATGGTTAAGGAACCTTATTCTATAATTGTACCTCTGTAAATGCGACCATTATAATAAACTTTTCTTCTTCTTCTTGTTTAAAGATATATCATCGTCTTTAGCAAGAGATAAGCTCAAAACTTCTACCGCCCATTTTTGTCAGTGAGATGTAATCAGGAATGTTTCGTTTCATCGGTCAAGATCGACATTGTTTTCACTCGTTATCGCAAGGGAACAAGGCTGAATTGTTGATTACGTAACTTCACCTATACTGATATATGAACTTGAATAGGAATTACAAAAACTAAAAGAAAAAAAAAATATTTCACTTTATTTAACAACGATGTTTTCATATACTTTATACAGGAAAAGCCTCTAAAACACAATGTGAATTACAGAAACATAAGTAATAAATATAATAAACAGGAAAGCATTGAATAACAATAAAAACTTTTTTAAGTTTTTAAGAATGTATTTCGTTTATTGAACTCTCCTTTTATAAGAAAAATATATTCTTTTGGAAAAATAAATAAATAAATACAATTTCCTCGCATTCTTTAACAGAGAGTTGCATTCCTCTCATGCATATTGTATTAAACAAATAACATTGATTTTATATAACTATGCCAAAGTAAGGCAATAATAACAAATATAGATTTATTATTATTGTAAACAATAGATGATAATAACAAATTTTAAATGTATCTGCTTCGCATTGTGTAAACATCATTCTTCTACCACGACTTGAAATCGCTATTGTAATCGAAACATGGTACTTTGAACTCAACCCAAAGTAATAATATTTATAGTTAGTTATTGTGATTCATGCCCTGGCTTCAACGAGGTCATATCGATCATACCCTCTTACGTCGCTCAGGTGGACATGAGCCCGACTCTACAATGGGTGTTCTAAACTATGCCTACCCTAAATTTTCATTCATTAAGGGTAAGGGTCTTTAACCTGACATCGTACAGGCTCGGGACCATTATTTAATGATGTATCCCAAAGTGTATCAAAAGATTATAACTTATTGTAGGAATATTGAGGGTCAGTCAAAGATGGAAGAAAACAGGCAACACTATTCGAACGCCAACGTTTCGATATATTTTATATCATCATCAGGGCCTACAAATATGGGGGGGAATCAAGATTAGAATAACAATTAAACAAAATTAGTGTGATGACAAACATTTCTGGCTGGAATGTGACATTTATGATGGGGTTTTCCTTGCTCCCTGTACCTGTTTCCTTCAGCACCCCTGTATTATTGTACCATTTCATTGCAATGTAAGACTCCATCCAGTGTACATGCCTTCTCCCCAACCCTGCTTATTCATAGTAAGTCAGTTGAATTTTTACTCTTTACTATGTTCCACCTATTTGTCTATTTCCATGATTATTAATGTTTATGGTTAACAATGTATCTATATTTAATTTTAATGTTTAGTAATGTATTCATAGTAAGTCAGGTTCAATTTTTAACTCGTTACAATGTCTATTTTAACGTTCAGTAATGTTTATCAACGCACTAATGTTGTTTAATTGTGATTCTAATCTTGATTCCCCCCCATGTTTGTAGGCCCTGATGATGATATAAAATATATCGAAACGTTGGCGTTTGAATAGTGTTGCCTGTTTTCTTCCATCTTTGACTGACCCTCAATATTCCTACAATTAGAATCTACAGTCGCTAACCAACATTACAACTTATCATAGGATTATCCCGGGGGAAAAAGTGGAGTGGCTTAGTAAAGCTTGCTCAGTGACAAGAATGTCATTAGCAGTTATAATAATACCACCCCTCTCTCTTTTCTAGGGGTTGACATTGTCAAATCTATCAATAAACAATTACTTATATAATTCACAATTTTGTTTGAACTTCCCAAGACATATCGTAGGTAAGACATCCCTCTTATATCATATATGGGTCATATGTCAAGACTCAAAAGGTCCCTCTTTACGGGTCGTAAAGTGGTTGGTTGGATGGAGGGGGCCTGGGCCAAAAATCTCAAAATTTTAAGACCTTATACATTTTGTATGGGGCACTTAGCTTCATAAGCTGAAACAATTTATTTTTACAGTTTTATCATGAAAAACAGCAGCTAAAGTAGATCGACCAAACATCCCAGACGTATGAGATCCCTAGCCGTATGGCACCTTTTTCATGAACAAACAAAAAATATATACAAACATAATTTTAAAAGCTGGTAACATATACATTTATCTACATATATTTACATGTTTATCTAATTTCACATAAACAAATACTAAACTACTTACATATAAACAATTATTCCATCATATTCTTATTCTTCTGATATGTATACCTACACACTGCAATATATCCTAATATTCTTGTTAAAGTGTTTCTGAGTAATAATGTCAATTATATAATTAAAAAAAGTAACCATAATTTTTTTGAACTTGCAAGAAAAGTTGTGTTTTTTGAAAGTCCAAAAAAAAAATAGCACATTTCTATTATTCTGTTCTTTCAATGCGGTTTTGAACTATATGATAATTTTGTTGATTGTCTGCGAATGTTAGTGAATTACATCTTTTGAAGGAGTATTTCATATGTTTTTAAGGGCAACCGTAAATAAGGCAGCTAGAACAGAACTATCTTATTAGGTTGGGGAACAGAAATGCCAAGGATAACAGAGGTAAAACTAAAATATGAATTAGGATAAAGGCGCATAACCTGATAGACTATGAGCGAAAAAACTCAGTGGTGAATCACCGACAATGTACTTCCCCAGCGTGAATTAAGTAAGGTTTCGCTCTCCCTCTGAAACTAATTTACTGAATTGGTTGAACATCAATTGGTGTCTTACATAGGGACTTCATGATAATTGGTTGAACATCAATTGGTGTATTACATTGGGACTTCATGATAATCGACTTATTGCCATCTTGAATCATATTCGTTATAATTATTTTCAAAAAAAAAAAAATTTTCATTTTCAAAACTCATAAAATAAAAAGTATTTAAGCATTCAAGGATTAACCTTTAATCCGTATCTTATCAAGTAAGACGGGAGCGAGACTGCTGATCCACGGATCCCAAAGTTATTAAAGTCGCTTTTATGAAAGGTTATATCCCCGGGCCTGAAAGACCGATTTTGACCTCTTGTGGTCTCGTGGCATTAAAAACCAATTCAAAAAACGTCTTCCACATGGTCCTTAAGCATATTCAACTAAATACAAAATCATTTTATGGACAAAATGACAGTAGTTCTCCTCATTCCAATATCTCATTTTGTAACAACAGACTTTCAGTCTTGGGTTATTTATAACTAGCAGGTAACAGGGCTACGCCCCGAGTAACTTTAAACAGGTTACATGGTTTTAGAAAAAAGTTAAAATTTTCATAGATTTTGAAGCTGGTTTGTGACATACCCACAACCTTAGAATATAAATTTCTGATGCCTGGCGGCCTATGTAAAAACTTTAAAACGATCACCTACTCAATGTTCGATTTATTACTCAAAACCCATATTAGCAGTACTTTCCTCCCATCAAATGTCCATATGATCAAACTTTTTTTATTATTATTTTTTTTTTTGCTTTTGGCTTTATGTACGGTGCATATTAGCCATGTCAATGTGTTATCTAGTTATTTACGACATCCATGGTCCCAGAAGGGAGTTTTATCTTCGAAATAAAACTCACTCCCGGACGGGATTCGAACCCGCAAACCATAGTGAGATCATGCGACCAAAGCCCTACGCTCTAGTCCGCACGGCCACCATGGCCCCCAACAAACTTTAGAGATATGATTAGAAAAAGTTTTGGTTTTATAGTTAGTTATTATGACTCATGCCCACACTTTAAATACAAGGCATATCACCTACTACCAGAGCGCTCTTTCGTCACCCTGGTGGAGTTTAACGGGTCTTTAACGAGTACCTGACATCGTACAGGCTCGGGACCATCGCTTAACGTCTCATCCGAAGGACAGCGTGCTTAACTTAACTCAGTAAGCAAGCATACATACCACTGCTACCGGTGCCCTTTATTTTTGGTTTCCTGGAAAAGTCAACCATTAAGGAGCTTACTATATGTTTCGGTCTGAATATTTTATGTTTTGATGAAGTGTAGTCAAACTAAGAAGTATCCCAATTTTAGAGGATTTTATAAAAATTAAATTTGTAAAACTCTTTTTGTATCTTGTTGGATACAAGGAGTTGTTGGGTAACTTTAGCTCTGGAACAAACTTAGGTAGTCCACTGTTCCATTTTTTTTTACTTCTTCTGCATTACGAATTTTAGAGGAAATCGGTCAGAAATTGTATGTTGAGTTTTCACCGGAATTTGATGTTTTCCAAACCCAGGATTCTAAAAATGGACAAAAAAAAATGTTCTGTCAATATGTTGTACCTACTGTATCAATCCTAATAAAATATTGTTCATTATCCCATAAACTTCGATCATGAATAACATTTTATTTCATGTTAGTTATTGTGGTTCATGTCCAGGCTTTAATTACGAGGTCATATCGCCTACTACCAGAGCGCTCGTTTTTCGCTCTTGTGGTCATGTAACCCGACTCTACTTTGGGAGTCCTAAATTTTTTCGGTTTGTTCACATCGTACAGACTCGGGACCATCGCTTAACGTCTCATTGGAAGGATGGCAGGTTATTTCACCACCCAAATAAAAAACTTAAGGGCTTCGGCCGGGTTTTGAACCCGCGATCTTGAGCTCAGTAGATGCCCTCACGAAATTTTATATGTAGATCCAGGACCCAAAAAGGACAACACCTTGGAAAGGACTCAACTCAAAAATGTTTTGATGATATGGATTGATAGGTCCCTGAGTGAGGTGTGAGTGGCTTATTTATTTTCAACCAAATCGGTAGAATGAATCAGAGGAAGACCGAAAACATTGTACATTGCCATGGATTCACTGTTTTTTTTTTTTTTTAATTAATGAGGATTCATTTAAAATGTATACTATATTTGCCAAATTTGAGTAAAGTCTGCAGAATGTATTGACTCCTCACATGATGGAGTTTGGTAGCAGGCTTCAACAACCTGGAGTGGATTTAAGCTGTCATTAGAGGATTCATCGAGTGGCCTTTTGTTGCCTCTACGTTCCATCAGTAGGGTACCTTCTCTGGACAACTTCCTAAAAACTGTTTTGACAACACACTCAGAGATATCGAGGGTTTTAAGGAAAAAGTCTCGACAGACTAACATCCGTTTCCCGTCTACAGTCAAATAATATTTAAAAGTAACATTTCGTCGGCTTATAGCACCCTTTGAACGTCTCTGTGCGCAACCAACTTTTTCAACGTGTTCTTTGATAAACATACGTTGATCTGTCAAATTGCCAGTTTCCCAGTAGATCTGAAAGAGATCTTGTCGTATTTGTTCCGGTACTTTTTCTCGACATCGAAGAAAAGGACACTTGCAGGTGGCTTGCTTGACTCGACGTTTGGGGATTATCTTCCCTGAACTATTTACATACTCGTCGCCTCTATTTCTTGCGGCTTTTCTTACATTTCGTTTCCAGGTTTCAGGGTTCCGAGGTCGACGCCAACAATGTTCCTTCTTCTCGCTATCATCATATATACCATAACTAGTCTTCCATGTGAAGTGGTCGGGAACTCGAAAGGACGAAGACCAGTATCCAGGTCCCCATATTCCTTCTGGACAGTCCTCCATCTGAAATTAAACATTCAACATATGTACAAATATGTTTTATTTCAAATAATAATTTTTTTTTTTTTATTTCAACGAAAATTTGTAAGAACATACCGTCTTTTTCCGCAGGCAGGGCCGGTCTTCTAGAGGTTGCGCGAAGCACCCGAGCCCTCAAATCCAAGGGACCGCGGATAAATAAAATCACAAAATGCTACTTTAAATAATACTTAATATGTAGTAAAACTGAAAGTAAATAGCAAAATATTTGTTATTGACCATCCCATTATATAAAACTTAGGGGACCCCAAATTTTCTCGCACCGGGCCCTCACTGAGAGAAGACCAATCCTGTCTGCAGTCTGCAAGACGGCAAGATATGAACTTCCTTTATGGCCCTTACCATAGATATGTATCGTACATTGTAATATACTGTTAATAATACATTATTATATAGATATTATTCTCAACTAAGGAATAATAAACTTGAGCTATATTTTCCTGACATATGTACAACAATAACGGTATGCCCCACAGCTCCAGAGACTGGTCGGCCATACTTGGGTGGCCTCCAGGCGGGTCGGCCACCCAAGGTATGGCCGACCTCTCAAGACACCACTGGTACAGCAGAGCACCTCTAGTATATAGAAGGGAGGAGTTGTTATGTATTGTTGACAATACGTTATTATTGTTGTACATCTGTCAGGAAAATATAGTTCCAGATGGTGTTCGATTTTCAAGCTATGTTGTATTCTTTATTCCTTACTTAACAATAACATCTATATAACAATATATTATATAATATGAAATAATATCCCATGTAAAATTAATTGAATATGGTTATAATTATATTTTCAGAAAGAATCAGTATAACATAATAACAACATTATTTATAACTTCTAAGTTGAGAATATTGTGGAAACTTATAATAAATAAAACAAAAATTTATTTTTGAAATAGTGTATATTCCCTAAAAAATTAAAATTATTAATAATCGTTAGATTTAGTTGTAAACTAAGACATGTTGCTGAGTGCGAACCATTCTTATATATCAGGTAAGGATGGGGTTGGAATTTCAATTTGTAAATCCCCGTGGCAGTCTGGAATTTGGTTGGTCTGAAATATTTTCTTTCCTCTTTTTAATAACAGTGTTAAAATACATACAAAATATGTATAAAGTAGGTATAAATTAAATTTTACAGAGCTCAAAATCGCGGGTTCCAAACCGGCCGAGGACCTTAGGTACTCGTGATCAGAGCGAAAAAAGAACAATCTGGTAGTAGGCGATATAACCTCGTAGTTAATAGCCTGGACATAAGTCACAATAACTAACTCACACATACAATGATAGTCAATGCATAATGATATTATTAATTTTTTTGCAACATAGATTTTGCTCTTACGCACCACAGTATGCACGATCTTTTTTTTGGAGTTACATTATTCTTCTGTAAGTTTGCTATCGAATCGAAGGACACAATATTCTACTCATTTCATTCTAGACTGGTGCGTGCACCTAAGGACCTAAGCATCCAATGCTCTTATCTCTTCTCTGGAAGCGCTGGGCTTCCTGCTTACCTGAATCTGAAGTTACCAAGTCTTTCATGAAAGGCCTAGTCTCCCACTTTCCTAAGTAAGTCTAATAAATTCCCGTTGATCCAATACTCTTTGATCATATCTCTACCGGAAACGTGGAATCTCGTCTGAGGTTATCCCCAGGAAGACTGTCTGTATTGAACGGACCGTATCCTATGAGAACTCCTGTCAGATGCCAAAGTTTGATCTTTTTGAAGTTCAGGACTTCATCCCCCAACCCCCAGGAATATGCACCCAGGGACATCTTCGCAAATCTGCATCCGGGTTCGGTGTGCCTGCCTAAACATTCTTATAATTACATATGTTATTCAATTCTTTGCTAGAACAGACCCTTCATCACCGGATCTTCCACAGAACCCCAACAGTTGTACTGAAAGCTATCATAACCACAAGACACTTAGGTTTAAGTCCCCTACAATCCTTCACTAAGGCGACTTAGACTTAAATGTAGGGTATCTTATCGAGTTTGGACATCAGCACATAAGATATAGAACAGAACTTCTACCGAACAAATCGGATTCAACACACAACAAATGAAGCAGCTAATTACTAAGATATTTCCTTATAAACAATTAGTTTACATTCTTTGGGGGGCTATAACTTTTGCCGTATTGACCCTATCTCAAATCTGAGGACTTACTAGCAATTGGAAATTGTATAAGGAACAATTTTGGTGGGAATCAATTTTTCGATAGGACTAACCGTTTTCGCATAAATCAAGGAAACGTCTAAAAATATGTGTTTCAAAACTACATTTCAAGATGGTTTTCGGCATAAATTTCGAAAACCGCGTGGCCTATGAAAAATCGTATTTCATATAAATTATGTATTTTAATATTCTCCACAACTATTACTTGAAAAGAATTTTGATTAGATCATAAACATTAGCTGTATCTTGAAAATGTACCTAGGTCACGCCAAGAAAGTAGTCTTAATTTACGTCTGATTTCAGACAAACTCTAATCAGATCGAAGTTAGAACATGTGACATTTGCTGGCGGACGGAATGCGTACCATGCGCGGAAACCAAGGTACAGTTTCCTGGAATAATATGAAAGTTGCTATAAGCAAACCAACGTTCGTTAGAATAGTTAGTTATTATGACTCATGCCCGGGCTTTAAATACAAGCTCATATCGCCTACTACCAGAGCGCTCTTTCGTCACTCTGATGGACATGAGCTCGACTCTACTATGGGAATCCTATGCTGTTTATGCTAAATTTTCATTCACCTCAAGGTTTTTTTTCACCTTCCAGATAAAAAACCTGAGAGCCTCGGCCGGGTCTTGAACTCAGTAGACAAGAACGCGTAGTGGTATATTCAGTGGTGAATATGTTAAGCGAATCTAGAACAGTATCTACTCACTGAGGTAGAAAAACTATAAATAAATAAGTAGTAATATGCTTCAAGTCACCTACTATTTTCATATTCAAATTTTCATTTTAAAATTTAATTAATTCAGTAATTTAATTAATTAAAAAATTTAGTGTATTGATCTTGAATCATTTTTCAATAATAATATACGATGAAAAGATATAGGTATATATATCATATTTTTTGGGTAACATAATAAATAATATGTATATATTATATACTTGATCCCTACTCGTAGTAAACATTCAACGAGAAGTTTCTACTCAGTAACCAATTTTTTTATTATAATATTTTTTTGGTAACATAACAAATACATAATATGTTGTAAAGGTTGTTAATTAGGGGTTCTTTTTAAAAATTGAAAAATACAAATATACTTTTTTATTTAATAATTTATTTTTATTTTTGTAACGGTGTAGGTTATATTATAAAATTATACTGGAGTGAAAAAATCGTTACTTGTTCGTGATGGGTTGGTTGTTGTATGCTTCAAAGGTTATGAATTGTAAAATTTTCTTTAGAAAGTATCCTCTTCTTTTTTTCTTTTTTCTTTCTTCTTACTTGTATCCAAAATCTATAGCAAGGACAGATACCCTCGAGGACAGACAGACGACACACACGGGGACAGACGAGGAAACAGCACACAGGAACAGACGACAGACAAAGAGCCACCGAGCTAGACCAAAGGTCTCCCTTTTCTTCATGCTCAAGCCTTCTCGATTAATTATTATTAATTAATTAATGTTTTATTTTTTTCAATTTTTATTTATTCCTCTAATTACTGACCGTTGCAATGTATATATTATATACTTGATGCCTACTCATAGTAAACATTCAACGAGAAGTTCCTACTCAGTAACTAATTTATTTATTACTAGCAGTAATACCTGGCGTTGCCCGGAGAACTTTGACTTTTCTCCTAATATCTCTCAGACATCCCACCTAGTAAGTTTTTAGGACCCCTGGGCACCATGGCTAGTACGCGCCATTCAACGGTGGAAACCACAGCTAGTGAATACTTAGCATCAGTGGACGTCCTAGCCAGTGCGTACTTGAGAACGCTTGTGACCACCAGGTTGATTAAAACACAGACTTCAACCATCCTGGAGCTAAAACTAATTTATTCAAAAAGATTTCTCATTAATCGTTGCAATGGTTTTCGAGTTACAAAGATTGCGTGGGTGGATGCTGGGATGGGCCAGATATTGAGGTACTAATACGCCTATAACCTTCCACAGACGATGACGAACAAATTAAAAAAAAAATTAATCAAATCCATCAAGCCGTTCGTGAGTTATAGCGGTACAACGCACAGACATTTTCAGCTTTATATATTATAACCATTTCCCTCCCTGTGTGAGTGCAAATCACGTAATTAATAAAATAAATAAAATTGAGATCGAAAAATTATTAAATTTGAAAATTATTTAAATCGCGACTTTAATTAAACAATGCCTGAATAGCTGAAAGCACTCCCACGGGAAGAACGGTTACAAGATCCTAACGGTTAGTTGACATCAGTAATTAACAATAATTAGTTACTGTTGTCAACCAGAAGAAGCATGAGTGGGGGGGGGGGGGAATGAAATGAATCAAACCTATAACTTTAACATATTTATTTTAATGAGAACATATTTACAAAACAACAATTGAATATATATATAATTTGGCCGTGTGTCTGAAGGACTGAATTATAACTTAATTACGAGGTACCTCGATACGATATCCATGGCGAATGACGGCGTGATCACCCTTTCTGGACTTCCCGTAGAAATCGTCTATTCACATAGTCCCTGAAGATCTGCGTAGTTTCGAGGGCACACCAGAAGTTACACCCCCACTGACTTTGCACCGTCCAAAATCAAAGTGTGTCTCTACGACTAATTCACATATTCAAACTGAACTTTACTTATAGAAAAGATACGTGGTGATCACCCAAGACATGAACGAAGAAACTTAATTTACATATTTAAACTCAACTGTACAATATAAAAAGAACGTGGTGACCAGCCAAGACATGAGCGAAGAAAACTCAATTGACATATTTAAACTCAACGGTACAATATAAAAAGAACGTGGTGACCAGCCAAGACATGAACGAAGAAAGTACTTTCACATACTGAAACTAGGCTTTACAAAGAGAGGAACGTGGTGATCCACCAAGATATGAACGAAGAAAGTACTTTCACATACTGAAACTAGGCTTTACAAAGAGAGGAACGTGGTGATCCACCAAGATATGAACGAAGAATGAGTAAAACGGGGAGTGGCTTCCGATATCCGACCGTGGTAGGGGACAGTTCTCCAGGCTTGATTGGTCGTCGGACTCCGCCCATTTTATTTCCAGCCAATCGCATATTACCAATTAACATCTGCCTCTAGTTGTGTGAAAACCTGGAGTAAGAAAAAAAACCTTTACTGCTTATTCCTTATACACCGGATGTAGACAATTATCTTGGCTTCCTTTCCATTGTGTCTCTATTATTCTTTATTTTCGCTCCCAGCGATCGCGATTCTCTCGCAGGCATCATTGGTTCCGAGCATTCTCTTCCAAATGCAATTCTCGTTTATTCAAGACCACACAACCCATACTTTGCTCCTAGCGATCGCGATCCTCTCATAGACATCGCCAGTTCTGAGCATTATCTATAGGGTAGACATGCTACAATATCCCCCGTTCCCGTTAAAATAAAATATGTCGGCTAAATGACCATTGGAAGTCACATATTTTATTAGTTTCACTTAACACTTGCTCGTTCACTGAGCATATACACTTAACCAAATACTCAGGTATCGACCTCATTATCATGCGTGACCAAAACATGATTTTAAATTTCCTTTCGAATCGGCATGGCTTGCCTATGCATGCGTGACCAAAGCATGATTTTACTTTACGCTGTACTTCTTGGAGTTAACCCTCTCCATTGGCAAATAACGATGATTCTATTTCTAGCATACATTCACTGACTAGTTAAAACATCCAAAAAGGCCCCACGCCTCGACAATGCTTCAACTGAATTCCCATATCCTTAATCCGCTTCAACAAAAATTTGGGTTGACCAGACCCTAACCATATGCCTCCTTAGGCCTTCGACAGGTATTTACCTTCTGCCGGAACGACGACGAAATATAAAATAGAAAAATAAGCCCACTCAAATCCCATCTCAGTTTCATAAACATATGTAAATTCCGGCATCCGCATTAATCAAGTAGCGAAACCCTTTCTTCAGTTCAAACAGTCAGTTCATGGCATAAAAAATAATTAAACAACTCCCGCCCCTTTAAATGGATTCTACAAGCATCAATGGAGTGGCCCCTTCTCCGTGTGTACGATAATTAAATATTCAATTCTGGGTATCCCCTCCAGTTTATAATATATCTCCCCCTTTAGTCATGTATGCTTCGGCACCTTGCCCTAGGATTTCTTAAATAAAATAACAAAATTGACATTTGACCTACCGTGGTCGACACTGCATCATAATAAGTAAGGTCCATACCTGAATATATGTTACAAATATATTTACAAGGCTCTCATTGGGTTAACATAGCCCATCATGGTCACTAGATAAAATATGGGTCAATGTGACATTTTCAATAGATACACACGGTCGGATACTAATACAAATATTATTTAAAAATACAAAACACAACAGACAAATACAATTGGAAGTACATTTACCATACGTGACTACCTACAAATGTGTGTGCCATCGCCTCGCTGTCAGCCTACTCAGATCCGCGTCTCCTAATCAAATTTAAATACGTAGGTATATTCCCATGGATGGCCAATCCATATACCGTCTGCCCCGTCCTACAATTATGTCAATTTCAAATGAAGCCACAAACCTATCTAAACTAAATTATCCCAACATCATAAACAAATTGCTAATACTATTTAAAAAAAAATACTCTTACTAAATATATGAACAAAATAAACTTTCCTAACTTATTATCTAAATTACCTACTATTATAAAAAAATGCCCTATTACTAAAGTTATATAAAACATATCCTAACTTATTATCTAGAATAAAAAAAAATAAAACTACCCTAACTTATTATCTAAAATTATATCTACAACCTGGCGATTCACTTTGGAATCTTTGAGCTCGACTAAGGGGGGTATGCTCGATGTTAAGCCCCAGGGGAGTGCCAGAATGTCCCCGTCTGCCTTATCCTATTTACAAAAAAAAAATAACTAAATAATAAATCCCGTGTCCCCAATAAATGTGTATGTGTGATTCTTTGTGTGTTGTTGTATAATGAGGTGTTGGCCGTTAGTGTAAAATAATAAATAATTCCCAAATAATAAAAATAGTGTCTGTTTTATGTGTGTGTGACTTTGTCTAACTGTTCCTGGGATAGCTGGGGATGGACACCCATAGAGACGTCACAAATCTCTTCCCTGACTCTAGGGCCGCGATCTCGTCTGCAATAATCGCCCCCCCTAACTCGGCTGAAGTAAGATCGTTAATCTCAAAGAGAGCCCTAGCGCTTCTCTAGCCTGCTTGTAAATTTATCCGCAAATACACGGCTTGTGTGCTGTCATATAAAATACTCCTCCCTCCGCTACGTCGCTGCCGAGATGTCCTAAAATAAAAATTTGAGGACTTTCCTTGTCTAAAATCTGGTAAGGTCCTTCCCAGAATAGTAATAGTAATATTTCCCTCTTACCGGTGGGTATCCGCAGAGATTGTACTAACACCTGATCGCCAATTTCTAACGTAGTCTGTTTGTGTCGTACCTCAAAGTTCTGTTTCTGTCTTTCGGCCTGTTTTTCTGTAAATTGGTATGTCTGTTGGTGTAGTCCCGAAATGTCAGTTATCCTATTGTCTTTGATGAAGTTCACCTGCGGATGTTCTTCACAAGTGGGGTTGCCATTAGTCGGGTAGCGGATTATGTGGTCATTGTCTGTCGATATGTCTGTTACTTCGTCCTCGTTTCTAAGTAGGTCAGAAAACTCCTGCATCAGAGATGATATTCTGACGTCGTCTGGGAAAGTTATGTTTTCTTCATTGCCTGTCGGTCTGTCTGTGATTTCGTCCTCTTTTATACTTGATGAATTTACGTGATCTGGGGCAGTCATAGTATTGTCGGGGTATGTTTGTTTGTCGATGGGCTCTTCCTCCTTAGCAGTGATTGGTAAGGATGTCTTTGCTATTGATTCTACGTTAACTGGTGATCTGATATCAAAAAATTTGTACTCGTAACCTAATCCTTGAAGTGGTCTTCTCGTGCTGATAAAAACTGGTTCCAAACGTCCATTACCGTGTCTTCCTAAACCGCTACCTTCTTGGTACCCTTGAAGCTTCATCAATGTCAGTCCGTTGTTACTGTCTGTCTTTACCTTTACAGGAGTGGGACATCTATTGTCAACGTTAGTATGTAGGTCAA
This sequence comes from Aradus depressus, assembly GCA_963662175.1. Taxonomy (NCBI): domain Eukaryota; kingdom Metazoa; phylum Arthropoda; class Insecta; order Hemiptera; family Aradidae; genus Aradus; species Aradus depressus. Next base: position 84,698,484 of record OY759214.1, read on the forward strand.
TGTCCCCTGTCAATCTCGTCATCATCTCTGTACCAAGCAAACTGCGTATGTCCCCCTTGAATTTAAATTTACCTCCCCCCATAGTTTTAAGTTTGTTCATCCCACTCCTGCTACTTAGTTTTTTATCAAGCGGTCAACAATTGGTTTCAGGTTGTTAGCCAACTCTCCAAGGGATTGCTTTATTTCTTTCATGTCTGTATTGACATTGTTGTCGGTCACTACCTCCATGTTTCTTACGTTAGGTTTCGACTGGTTATCCCTATAATTAGGTGGTCGATTATAATTCTGATTTGAGTCATAGTAATTACGTGGGCGATCGTAATTTGGATTTGACTCGCGGTAAGGGCCTCGGCTAAATTGATTCCCTCTCTCTTGATTGTAGTGAGAGGTTCCCCGTGCATTCCCAGAATTGTAACGAGGTAGGTCTTGTTTGGGAAAGTTATTGTTTTTCGGAAGACTATCTGGTCGGTACTGTCTTTCCCCGCCTTTCCAAGAACTATCCTTTAATTTACAATCACGTCTAATTATGTTAGTACCTATCCTAATTATTTGCTCATGTAGTCTCTCAATAGAGATTATTCCCTGGATCCTAACTGAATTTTCGACCGTCTCTCCATAATGTTTGCTTAATAGTTCACATACGTAGCCTTCCGGAATTTTATATGTACTATCCTGGAGTCGTGACACTAATTTTGAAAAATGTTCGCTGGGTGTTTTATCCATATGATCGGCATAGCCTTGGGTATCAAGTTCCCTACGGACTATAACGTCATATTTCTCCCCGCAGAACCTATCTTTGAACGCATTGACGAATTCATCAAAAGAGCGGATACTTCCTGACTTTACAAGGAACCAATCCAGACCCTCGCCCTTTAAATGTGACTTTATAAATTCGTTCAGATTATAAAATTCTCCAATGTGACTATATGCAATTTCTAAATTTGATATGAAATGGTTGGGTAAATCCACCACATTGTTACGGAACGTTACCTTGTTACGTTCGTAATTTTTTATATACGTATTTCGGAAAGTGACGTTACTAGGTTGTTCGCGAGCAAAGGTCTGACCTGTATACCAATCCTTATGTTCTTCAGGGATGGTGAACGTCACTTGGTCATTATGTTTTGGGGTTGAGACCTGATTTTGACCCGAAACAGTATCTATTCTCTTCGAGATATTGGCGAATCTCTTCTCACAATCGGTACGAAAAAGATTTTGGTTCGAATTTATTTCCTCGACCTCCTTATCTAAACGTTGTGTTTCTGACATGATCCTACCTGTCATTTCATGATGACAGACATCTACCATGTCCCTAACTTCAGAAACATGTTTGTCATATTTCCCTTCTAAATTATCCTGTCTAGTTCTCAATTCTCCGGACTCAGATCGTAGAGTGCCCATATCGCGATTAATGGATTCGATATTATTTGCCATTGCCGAAATTTGTTCCTTTATCTCCGAAGTCTGCTGTCCTATCTGTTCCTGCATGGCCTTTCCCTGTTGTCCTAGTCCCGAAATCTGTTCCTGCATGTCCGCTTTTAAATCCTTTCCCAAGTTTCCCATCTGTTCCTGCATGGCCTTAAACATCGCCTCTAGGTCAAATTTAGGATTTTCTACCGGGGACTCCGGGGGCGTACGGATAGTTTTCCTAGACCGTGTCTGTATCGGCTCTAAGTCCGACTTCCCTTTCCCTTCCATTCTGATAAGAAATATATATCAAAACAATTAAATGAATTATACGGGAGGTCTGGTGCTAACCTAATTTCTATGGTGACCTGTCAGATGGCATCACAATACAACAATAGTTATAATATGTAAAATAAATGCCTACTAAATCTACATAAGAAAAAAAAATCAAAAACAAAAAAAAAAATAAAATTATTTCAATAAATGATGTCATTCATTGTCCCTACCCTCACCCATCCTTCTTCAGTTTTGATTCTAAATACCGACTTTAAGTGAAAATATAACATTGTGGCCTAATAGGCTGGAATCTACGTTAAAAAGCAAAAAAAAAATTTTTTTTTTTTTTTTTTTAAAAAATTAATTAATTAATAAGGGACCGATTAGTGGGGTTCATTAATTATACTAATTGGCATAATTAATAAACAAATCAAGTCCCTGTTCGGGCGCCAATTATAACCATTTCCCTCCCTGTGTGAGTGCAAATCACGTAATTAATAAAATAAATAAAATTGAGATCGAAAAATTATTAAATTTGAAAATTATTTAAATCGCGACTTTAATTAAACAATGCCTGAATAGCTGAAAGCACTCCCACGGGAAGAACGGTTACAAGATCCTAACGGTTAGTTGACATCAGTAATTAACAATAATTAGTTACTGTTGTCAACCAGAAGAAGCATGAGTGGGGGGGGGAATGAAATGAATCAAACCTATAACTTTAACATATTTATTTTAATGAGAACATATTTACAAAACAACAATTGAATATATATATAATTTGGCCGTGTGTCTGAAGGACTGAATTATAACTTAATTACGAGGTACCTCGATACGATATCCATGGCGAATGACGGCGTGATCACCCTTTCTGGACTTCCCGTAGAAATCGTCTATTCACATAGTCCCTGAAGATCTGCGTAGTTTCGAGGGCACACCAGAAGTTACACCCCCACTGACTTTGCACCGTCCAAAATCAAAGTGTGTCTCTACGACTAATTCACATATTCAAACTGAACTTTACTTATAGAAAAGATACGTGGTGATCACCCAAGACATGAACGAAGAAACTTAATTTACATATTTAAACTCAACTGTACAATATAAAAAGAACGTGGTGACCAGCCAAGACATGAGCGAAGAAAACTCAATTGACATATTTAAACTCAACGGTACAATATAAAAAGAACGTGGTGACCAGCCAAGACATGAACGAAGAAAGTACTTTCACATACTGAAACTAGGCTTTACAAAGAGAGGAACGTGGTGATCCACCAAGATATGAACGAAGAAAGTACTTTCACATACTGAAACTAGGCTTTACAAAGAGAGGAACGTGGTGATCCACCAAGATATGAACGAAGAATGAGTAAAACGGGGAGTGGCTTCCGATATCCGACCGTGGTAGGGGACAGTTCTCCAGGCTTGATTGGTCGTCGGACTCCGCCCATTTTATTTCCAGCCAATCGCATATTACCAATTAACATCTGCCTCTAGTTGTGTGAAAACCTGGAGTAAGAAAAAAAACCTTTACTGCTTATTCCTTATACACCGGATGTAGACAATTATCTTGGCTTCCTTTCCATTGTGTCTCTATTATTCTTTATTTTCGCTCCCAGCGATCGCGATTCTCTCGCAGGCATCATTGGTTCCGAGCATTCTCTTCCAAATGCAATTCTCGTTTATTCAAGACCACACAACCCATACTTTGCTCCTAGCGATCGCGATCCTCTCATAGACATCGCCAGTTCTGAGCATTATCTATAGGGTAGACATGCTACAATATATACTAGCAGTAATACCCGGCGTTGCCCGGGGAACTTTGATTTTTGTCCCAATATCTTCTATAACGCTATTCAGTTCCTCGACAGTACATTCATGATGTTATAATTTTCAATTATTCATACGGAATAAGGCTTATAGTCCTTCAGCTGTTGTAACGCTAGTAAGTTTTTAGGACTCCTGGGCACCACAGCTAGTATGCGCCTTTCAACGGCGGAAGCCACACCTAGTGAATACTTAGCATCGCTGGACGTCATAGTCAGTGCGTACTTAAGAACGTTTGTGACCACAGCTAGTATGTGGCTTGCAACGCTGAGCACCACAGCTAGTACGTAGTTGGGAATGCTGGGCATCATAGCTAGTATGTGCCTTGCGACGGCGGACCGAACAGCTAGTACGTAGTTAGGAACGCTGGTCACCACAGCTAGTATGTGCCTCGCAACAGCGGACCCCACAGCTAGTACGAAGTTAGGAACGCTGGGCATCACAGCTATTAAGTGCCTTGCAACAGCGGACCCCACAGCTAGTATGTAGTTAAATACGCTGGGCATTACAGTTAGTAAGTGCTTTGCAACAGCGAACTTCACAGCTAGTACATAGTTAGGAACGCTGGGCACTACAGCTAGTAAATGCCTTGCAACAACGGACCCCACAGCTAGTACGTAGTTAGGAACGCTGGTCACCACAGCTAGTATGTGCCTCGCAACAGCGGACCCCACAGCTAGTACGAAGTTAGGAACGCTGGGCATCACAGCTATTAAGTGCCTTGCAACAGCGGACCCCACAGCTAGTACGTAGTTAAATACGCTGGGCATTACAGTTAGTAAGTGCTTTGCAACAGCGAACTTCACAGCTAGTACATAGTTAGGAACGCTGGGCACTACAGCTAGTAAATGCCTTGCAACAACGGACCCCACAGCTAGTACGATATTAGGAACCCTGGGCATCACAGCTAGTATGCTTTTGCAACGACGGACCCCACAGTTAGTACGTTTTTAGGAACGCTGGGCCCTACAGGTAGTAGGTGCCTTGCAACTGCGGACCCCACAGATAGTATGTAGTTAGAACCACAGGGCATCACAGCTAGTATGAGTTTTGCAACGGTGGACCCCACAGCTAGTACCTACGTAGTTAAATACGCTGGGCCACACTGCTAGCGCCTTGCAACAGCAGACCCCACAGCTAGTACGTAATTAGGAACGCTGGGCATCACAGCTAGTAAATGTCTTGTAGGTGCCTTGCAACAGCGAACCCCACAGCCAGTACATAGTTAGGAACGCTGGGGCTGAGCACTACAGCTAGTAAGTGCCTTGCAAAAGCGGACCCCACAGCTAGTACGATATTAGGAACGCTGGACATCACAGCTAGTAAATGTCTTGCAACAGTGAACCCCACAGCGAATACATAGTTACTACTACTACTACATGTGAAATTCAAGACAATCCGATTCATGACAATACGATCAACCGTTAATGAGCTAGCTCTATATTTATACTTAGTCCCCCCCCCCCCCTCAACCCCGCCACCCATTCAAAACTTCGGGACGCCACACACCTTATTTTTCTATTTGGCCTTCAGGAATAATATAGGCGAAATTTCGTGACAATACGACCAACCGTTAATGAGCTAACTCTATATGTATATTTAGCCCCCCCCACAACCCTCCTTCCTGTTCAAAATTTTGGGCCGTCACACACCTAATATTTCTATTTGACCTTTAGGAATATTACATGTGAAATTTCATGACGATTCGCCCATTAGTTAATGAGTTAGCTCTATATTTATACTTAGGCCCCCCCACAACCCCCCCTCCCGTTCAAAACTTTGGGACGCGCACACACCTTATTTTTCTATTTGGCCTTCAGGAATACTCCATGTGAAATTTCGTGACAATCCGACCAACCGTTAAAGAATTAGCTCTATATTTATACTTAGGCCCCCCTTACAACCCCCCCTCCCGTTCAAAAGTTTGGGACGCCACACACCTTTCTTTCCTATTTGGCTTTTAAAAATACTACGTGAAATTTCATGACGATTCGCCCATTAGTTAATAAGTTAGCTCTATATTTATACTTAGGCCCCCCCCACAACCCCCCTCCTGTTCAAAACTTTGGGACGCCACACACCTTATTTTTCTATTTGGCCTTCAGGAATACTCCATGTGAAATTTCGTGACAATCCGACCAACCGTTAAAGAATTAGCTCTATATTTATACTTAGGCCCCCCCACAACCCCCCGCCCGTTCAAAACTTTGGGACGCCACACACCTTTTTTTGCTATTTGGCTTTTAAAAATACTACATGTGAAATTTCATGACGATTCGCCCATTAGTTAATGAGTTAGCTCTATATTTATACTTAGGCCCCCCCACATCCCCCCTCCCGTTCAAAACATTGGGACGCCACACACCTTATTTTTCTATTTGGCCTTCAGGAATACTCCATGTGAAATTTCGTGACAATCCGACCAACCGTTAAAGAATTAGCTCTATATTTATACTTAGGCCCCCCCACAACCCCCCCTCCCGTTCAAAACTTTGGGACGCCACACACCTTTTTTTCCTATTTGGCTTTTAAAAATACTACGTGAAATTTCATGACGATTCGCCCATTAGTTAATGAGTTAGCTCTATATTTATACTTAGGACCCCCACAACCCCCCTCCCGTTCAAAACTTTGGGACGCCACACACCTTATTTTTCTATTTGGCCTTCAGGAATACTCCATGTGAAATTTCGTGAAAATCCGACCAACCGTTAAAGAATTAGCTCTATATTTATACTTAGGCCCCCCTTATACCCCCCCTCCCGTTCAAAACTTTGGGACGCCACACACCTTTTTTTGCTATTTGGCTTTTAAAAATACTACATGTGAAATTTCATGACGATTCGCCCATTAGTTAATGAGTTAGCTCTATATTTATACTTAGGCCCCCCCACATCTCCCCTCCCGTTCAAAACATTGGGACGCCACACACCTTATTTTTCTATTTGGCCTTCAGGAATACTCCATGTGAAATTTCGTGACAATCCGACCAACCGTTAAAGAATTAGCTCTATATTTATACTTAGGCCCCCCCCCACAACCCCCCCTCCCGTAAAAACTTTTGAGCCGTCACACCGCCTATTTTTTTATTTGGTCTTCAGGAATACTACATGTGAAACTTCGTGACAATCCGACCAACTGTTAAAGAGTTAGCTCTATATTTATACTTAGGCCCCCCCACAACCCCCCTCCCGTTCAAAACTTTGGGACGCCACACACCTTTTTTTCCTGTTTGGATTTTAAAAAGACTACCTGTGAAATTTCATGACAATTCGCCCATTAGTTAATGAGTTAGCACTATTTTTATACTTAGGCCCCCCCACAACCCCCCCTCCCGATCAAAATTTTGGGACGCCACATAGCCTATTATTCAATCGGGCTCAAAAGAATGCTACATGGGCAGTTTCATAAAAATCCGTCCAGCGGTTTGGGCGTGATGCTGGAACAAACATACATACATACAAACAAACAAACAAACAAACAAACCCCGTTTCAGCTTTATTAATATAGATGATGATGATGATGATAATATTTTTTTTGCGTTTTCTAATTACTTTCTCAGTTATAGGGGAAGTTATGTAATTCGTCAGAAATTCTATGTTTAGTTTTCCCCAGAATATCAATAATATGTGAGGTAGACGTTACAAGACTTTCTTATACCAACCATGCTTACAGATCACTCTCTCTACCCCTCTCCTTCTCAAAATCACTTCATTTTGTCTCATTGTATAGCCTCCTCTTGAGAGTAGACATTCTTATAGCCAGTAATGCCACTATGAAATAACTTTGAGAAGGGGGAGAAAGAGAGAGTGATCTGTAAGCATGGTTGGTACAAGAAAGTCTTGTAATGGCCACATTACAATTTTTTTTTCCTTCATATTTGGCATCTAGAGATCGGGAAACATGAAATTCCGTTGAAAACTCTGCATCGAATTTTTGATTGATAAGTAAAACTCCAGGGATGTTGACGGTGTCCCTATAAGAATTAATTTTTTTGGGACCATAAATATTGAAAGAACCGAGAGAGTGGATATTTCAAAGGTTTTTATTTGAGTTGTTTCCATATCAGAGCTAATGGAATCCTATTTTGGTATCCACTCCAGCTTATTAGCAAGCTCATTTACATACTCAATTAACTACATAATATGATAGATTTTAAATTAATAATAATATTACATATTACGTCAACAAACATTTTTACAACCCCTCCTAAAAAAAAAGTTGACTTTTCCACCTTTTACCATGCTTCTGAGTACGGTGGTTGAGGCTCAAAACATTTTTGGACAAACCTTATTCTTAACATATACAAAATAATTCCTGAAATTATTAGCCGAAATGGAAAATCGTCGCTAAATAACCAGCAATGTAAACCCACAGAATTAATCAATTACGTTTTCGCTTTCCCCTTCCGAAACGTATCGGCCGTTTGGGTTAAAAACCTAGTAAATTTTATGACCATTCATTCATTATATCGGCAGTTATTGAGGTTTTTGAGTTGAGCCCCTCTCTGAGTTAAGCTGTCTTTCACACCAGCTTCGGGAAAAGGGTGTACTATAGTTGCGCGGAAGGGAAGGGGGCTACTCAATTGCTATGTAATTAATTGGTTTTGAAAAATGGTTACAATCATAAACAGAATTTTAGGGTCCATAAATTTTTTTTTTAATGATGCCTCCTTATTTCAAATTTGAATAAAAATGCAGTTTTCAGATTAAAAATAGGTTTTTACTAGGCAAAAAAGGGGGACAAAGTTTACCTCCAAAAGAGGTGCCATCTCTTATCTCAGAAACACACTAAACTGCTGCTAATTGCTCCAAGACCATTGAACTGCAGCAAGTTGCCTTATGTTCAACTATTTTTTTGAAATTTTTCAGGAACTACTTTTTTACGATAATAGGTTTAGTCCTAGTTCCAGCTTAAAATGTAATTTTCCCCCTGATTTTTAAGAAAAAATATCCTTTCCATAATTCTAAAACCCAATATTTGAATTTATTTTGCGATTTGTGAAAAATTTGTTTAATTGGACTAAGAGCGATTTACAACTGGACAACTCAAATATTTAATAAATCATAAGATTTTCATACTCATTATCGATTCAATATTTACAAGAAAGAGTAATAGTTAAAATATAAAATGTCATATTATGATCTTAATATTACTGATGTAAGAAGTCGACTCCCACATGACCATTTTCAGACTAACGAGAATATTGAGGGTGAACTTGGACATGAATATTGAGGGTGAACTTCGAGAAGGTGAACTGGTGAACTTTGTCAAAGTGAACTTCGAGAATATTGAGGGTGAAGTTCGACAACTGGCCATGACCAAGCGTATATTTCTAATCCATCAACTGAATATTGAGGGTGAACTTCGAGAAGGTGAACTGGTGAACTTTGTCAAAGTGAACTTCGAGAATATTGAGGGTGAAGTTCGACAACTGGCCATGACCAAGCGTATATTTCTAATCCATCAACTGAATATTGAGGGTGAACTTCGAGAAGGTGAACTGGTGAACTTTGACAAAGTGAGCTTCGAGAATATTGAGGGTGAAATTCGACAACTGGCCATGACAGTCACCAAGCGTATATTTCTAATCCATCAACTGAATATTGAGGGTGAACTTCGAGGTGAACTGGTGAACTTTGACAAGATGAACTTGGACAACACGCCATGACAGATACCAAGCGTATATTTTTAATCCATCGATCAAGACACTCATTTCTTCATAATTATGCTATTCATACTAATTTTTGTTTATCTATATTTATTATTGTCTAGTTTTTCTCTACTCTAGCACTAATTTATTTATTTTTGTAATTAATTCTTTGTACGGCATACTGTAACTTTTTTTCATTGTTTCCTTTTCTCTTTAACTTTGCATTTATTTATCTTGAGGACCTCGGTGCCAGAATAAAATTTCTTTTCATTTCATTTCAAGATAACTCCTTATGAACTGACATAAAACGACTATGTACATTCTCGAAAATTTGTCTCCCCAACACTCCGCAAACCAGACGAGAAATAGGTAAATACAGACAACAAAAGTAAAACTCTTCGGAGCAGATCTAAGAAACATTTTCCTTCCCCATGTAGAAATCTTTGACAACAGACATAGAGAAGACACTATATTCACTGTCAATGCCACCCAAATCATTCCAACTGAAATATTATTCACGATATTTGAACTACCCACTATGTAAATTAGCAGGATAAGACCTAATTACCTACTACTATTTGACACAGGAATATATCTGAACAATTTGTACAACGTCATACTAACACCAACTAATTTAACTCTCCTCCGGAATGTTCCAACAGTTAAATTGATCCTTAAACCTGGCAAGTCTGCACACGAGACACTCACTCCTACCGCCCCAACAGCCTTTTTTTCTGTTCTTTCAAAATCTTTTGAAAAATTATTTCTATAGAGATTATTAACAATAGTAATTTGTCAATATTTAAATCCCAATAATCATCAATAAGGCGTTCGGGAATCACATTGTAACTACCACCCTCTTAAGATCAGACTAACACCAGAAAGAAAGGAATCTCCCAGGTTGCAAAAAAATATATAGTCTGACCTGTCACAGATTTTATTAATTTATTTTATACTAGCCGGCTTTCGAGAGTTGCCCTCATTATCAGGAAGTTTAATAAAATATTCAAAAAACATAATTATTAAAAAAACAAACAAATGAATTAATAAAATAAAACGCAAATAAAAAACAAAAACTATTAAAAAACAAGTAAGTAACAAGTTTTGTATATTAATAGTTTTATTTTTGACGAGACAACGTCTTATAATTTGGTAGGCCGGCACCCCATGTTCGAAAACTGCGTTATGTTACTTTCGGTAACACGTAACACACGTATCGCGCATGTGCCGAGAGAGAGAAAGTGAGACAGCTGTTACTACTAATACAGAATATATATTATATTATAGTACAGCTGTTACTTTCTGTATATACAGATAACTTAGTTTTTTTTTTTTTTTGTTTTTTTGTTTGGCTTCATGTACGGTGCATATTAGCCATGTCAATGTGTAATATATATAATTATTTAAGACATCCATAGCCCCGGGAGGGAGTTCTATCTACGAAATAAAACTCACTCCCGGACGGGATTCGAACCCGCAAACCATGGTGAGACCATGCGACCAAAGCCCTACGCTCTAGCCCGCACGGCCACCATGGCCCCCAGATAACTTAGTTATCCAATATTATTATTAGATTTGATTTGATTTGATTTTATGACTCATGCCCGGGCTTTAACTACGAGGTCATATCGCCTACTACCAGAGCGCTCTATCGTCACTCTGGTGGACATGAGCCCGACTCTACTGTGGGAGTCCTAAATTTTGCCTACCCTAAATTTTTATTCACCTAGGGCAGGGGTCTTTAACGAGTACCTGACATCGTACAGGCTCGGGACCATCGCTTAACGTCCCATCCGAAGGACGGCGTGCTTAAGTTTATTTTACCTCCCAGATAAAATAAACTAAGGGCCTCGGTCGGGCTACGAACCCACAACCTTGAGCTCAGAAGTCAAGCACGCATACCACTGAGCTACAGGCGCCCTCATTATTATTAGATATATACAGATTAATAATATTAATAATAAACTCGTTTTTTAACTATTATGCTTATGAAAGTTTTCTTTCTATATTGTTTTAAAATTGTTCCAAGGTTCAAAAATTTTATTGAAATGATTTGTTATATTTGATTCTTGACACTTTCGCTATCTTGCAACTCAGACGTTGTCATGCTCATTTCGCCACGCATCGGAGTTGCACGCACCCAAATTTTTTTTTTTATTATTATTTTTTAAAATTATTATGTTCTTCAGAATCTTTTATCGTACTGCCTGGTGATGATGGCAACCTCAAAAGCCGGCTATTATAAAATAAATTAATAAAATCTGTGCGAGGTCACACTATATTTTTAAAGAAATATCCCATCGGTGTTTTCTCGACATCGAACAGGCGATCGAGTTACCCAGCACAAATTACTGGCTTTGTACTCAGCACAAATCACCGGCTTTGTGCTGGACAGGCTGCTGCCTATCCTACTATCCCGGGCATATGCCGTTCTTTGCCGCAGATCTTCAAAGTTCCAAACTATACAGTTCCTAACTTTGAAGATCTGCGGCAAATAACTAGAAAGTGAAGCTGGTTCAAGGCATGCTATACATGATTTCTATCATGAGAAGTAAGAAGTGTTGTGTTCACCTGTTGGAGCGCTAGATGGAGTGTTGTGTCCACTATTGTTGGTTTAACTAAGTTAGTAAGGGTTCTCCATTATTAAGTTAAGTAGCGGCCGGGCGACTAAAGAATATCGACCTATCAACCCCAAAGAACAGACCCTCCCCTATTAGTACTGCCAATAAATATCAGTTTATTAGGAGCCTTGCGTTGTCAAGATCAGGTATACATCTGACCAGCTTGTGATTGTATCCCTTGTGAAAATAAAATTCCTTGAAAATTGCGGAAAATGAATAGGTGCCATCCTTATGGGGTTTTGAATTTCATGTCGATGCATTTAATACATTGGCAGTTACTGGGTTTTTTGAACTGCGGCTCTCTCTGATCCCCCCTTTCCTTTGGCCGATTTGGCTGAAAATTAATAGGTGTCATCCTTAATGGCTTCTGGATACACGTATAAAATTTTAGTGTCGATAAATTCATTATATTGGCATTTATCGTGTTCACACACATACAGAGAGAAATTTGTTTCTTCATTTTTGGAGCCAGGGGTCGGAAAACTGGAAATTCCGGAATGAAAGTATCTAATAAGTTATCACGTGACCGCAATTAGAGTATAGACGATCGCTGTTTAGCGTCCTTTTATAATTTTTTTGGATTTTATTATTTTTTATGTTTTTCATAAATCACATTCCGTACACCACGATTTCAAAGTGCAAAATGCAAGTTCGAATACAAAATGTGAATTAGTATGAACATAAAACGGGCGGACCTACGGATGTAAACAAAGCCGCTAGAGAAAAGGATGAGTGTTGCTTTCAAATCAAAACAAAAACCAACAATCACTATTCATTTCGTATATTTGCGTTTACGTTTCATCTATTCATCCGATTTTGAATCTGCAAAAAGATTTGAACTCATTGAACTGTCTACTTTCGGCGCCCTACTGTAAATTTAAAAAAAATATATATAACAAGTAAAAAATTAAAGAAAAGTACATAAAAAATCTAAAATTTGGAATTTACAATAAAAAAAAAACATGTGTCTTGTCAATTATACATTTATATTGAGCACAAAGGAAAAAAAATATTTAAGAAAGTTCCCAGAACGATACGTTGCCGTTAAATTGCAAATGCGCTATTTTATGTTTCCAACCTCACATTACATAATGACCTCAACATCCCATTTGTACCTTCTGTTATCAGGACACGGTATCGAAATTTTCACGATAAACTCCATCATCACGCCAATCCACTTATACAAGAATTATCTACAAACACCCTCCCTTCAAATCTACCACGACGCCTCAAGCGGATATGGCAGAGGGACCTGTTCCAGGACTAGCCTGGACTCGGTCACGTACCTCAGCAGTACAGCCAAGCACTTGACACTGCACTATTTATCGCAATTGCTAATGGCAAATGTTATGCCGTTGTAAATATGTAAATAAATAAAAAAAAAAAAAAGTTGAGCCGTTTAGCCAAAATACATTTATTAATTTTGCTGGTACTAGTGGTGCCATCTGTTGAAGTAAATTCATAATAAAATACGGGACATTTAACCTTAAACTCAACAAAGAATTTCTGAAATATTGCATAGCTTCTGGTATACTTTGTATTGCTCGGTGAAGTAAAAGGAGGAATTATTTGTATACTACCCTCCACCCATCTGCTAACCTAATGTGGATATCATGTTTCAGAAGTACAGCTGCGAGGAGCGACGGTCGGACGTGATGCGGGCGGTGCTCGGTGACTCTGCCACGGAGCCTGGATTCTGGCCGACGCGTGGTCGTCGAGCTGACTCTTCTTCTGAAGAGCAGGCGGCTCCTCCGTTCTGGGCTCACCGCGGTCGTGAACTCAGCCTCTCTGGTCTCTATCAGATCCCGCCAAGCTTCTTCGCACTTCAAGAACCCAAGCTGGTCCTCCTCCAACGGTCCAAGGACATTGACAAGCCTGACACCATCTGGGTGAACAGAGGCAGGAAGAGATCCATACAGTAGCTGCCAATATACAACTAGTACCATAATGTATATTGTATTTCGTAAAATCTAATAATAAAAGTCACTAAGCAAGTTTATTATCCTTATTCCTGACATAACATTCATTATTTACAATGTTTACAAACAACTGACGTGTGTATTTTGATCTTACACAAATGGGAAACGCTCTATAATTATACACCTGAAATCGAGTTTTCCACCTATAAAAATAAAGTAATATATACAATAATAAACGAAGTTGGCAACTATAATAAAAATTAAGAATCAAAGCCTTGCTTTGTAAAAAATTATTATACTGAACTAATTATATAGGTACTATGAAAATTAAATGTACAGTAGCAAAAAGTTGTGCACAGTAATTGAAATTCAGTAGAAAACATATTATTAACAGTAACAAAATTAAATGTTAGTAGAATAGTATTTAACGTTTGGTAAACAGAATAAACGCTCAGTAAAAAGGATATATTCGTAGTAAATAAATTAAATATTAGTATAAAAATATTTAACAAATAGTAAAAAAAATAAAGGCAGAGTAAAAAGGATATATTCAGGGTAAATAAATTAGGGTGTTCGCAATTAGATTTTTATTTTAAGCTTCCCCATGGGGTTTCTCTATATCAGGAGAACCTGGATTGTTTCACTAAAAGGTCCGACGGGAGGGTCAACATTTTATTTCTTCTGATACATCAACTGGTTTTACTCAGTAAACTGCAATGCTGTATTGTGTATTTTAAATCTTAGTATTTAATTTTTTTACTGGGCATTCAAATTTTTTACCGAGTGTTCTGAAATTTTCTACTGCGCCTTATTAACAGTGTTATTGGATTAACTTACTAGGCATTACATTTTTCGTTATTGGGTTAACATTTTATTTACAGTGTTGCATTTTACTGTGCATTTATCATTTTGTACTGTGTAATTAACCTTTCTTACTCGGTAAGCTGGTTTTTTTTTCTGTGCGTTTAAATCCTAGCCCTATAATCTTAAATCTATAAAACCAATCTATAATTGGTTGTCAGTACCTAGATTACTTGGGATTGGACATTGACCAGGAATGGATAGTGGGAAAATGGCAACAATGTTGGTCACAAGTTTCGAACGGACGAACTACTTACGCATACTTTCCAGATATCCAGGTTCGCCTCGACTCAACGTGGGTACAACCTGACTGAATGAACCAGATTCTACTATCTTTTTTAAGAGGAAGAACAACCCACACTGTACATGCGGAGGCCTCGAGACTGCAGAACATAATGATCATACCTGAGACTGAATCTGAGGCAACTGGTGACGGAGACCGACTGCCCAGTGTTCAGCCGGTTCTTCGGCTCCTGGCGAGAGCAGAAAAAAATGGTGTGACGGGCTAGGGCGATCACCGATCGTCACGGGTCGGTTTTCCCTAGCCAGACCGCCATAGTCTTACATAAGCACTACTTAGATCCCGATCTTACGAGAACCTATATTACTTAAAATGGAAATATAAATATTTACAGAGATACTCGAGAAGCCATGTTGTTTTGTTTTTGTGCTCATGCCCGGGCTCTAACTACGAGGTCACATCGCCTACTACCAGAAAGCTTCCCGTCGTCTTTGTGGTCATAAGACAGACTCTTCTACGGGAGTCCTACATTTTGTCTACACAGGTTCAATTATAGTAGGTAATACCTACATAGTAGAGAGTAGAGGAATACCTGACATCGGATAAGCTCGGAACCATCGTTAAATGCCCTATCCAAAGTTCTTCCGTTTGGCCAATTTGGCAGAGAATCAATAGATTAATAAGTAATTAAATAATATATAATTTCTAATTATGTATTATTTAATTCTCATCCCTCGGTTATGCTGTTATGTTTTTTCGGAGGGGTCTCGACCCTCCCCGATTCCCCATTCGGCTACTTCCCTAGTGAGTAACAATAACCAATCGTGAGGAGTAAATTTTATGAATATGAAGGAGTAAGGTTTAAAAATTTTGTTTTGAGTTACTTAGGTAGTCAAAAAGAAATTTATACGTAAAAAAAAAGGTAATCCAATGGTTTTCCAATTACAAAGGATGTGAGAACAAAGACAATTTTAATATGGATATAAATTATAAACATTAAAAAAAAAAAGTTGACAGAGGTAGGGGCGATAGATGAGAAAATGACTTATTAAAAGTTGAAAAGAAGGGGTGCACCCCCCTACTCCATTTTGTCTCCTAAAGGATAATCCAGGAGTTTGGGATTAATAGTGGCTTTAGGTCTTCTTTATCCCAGTCATAAAGTAGGAACGCACCACTGTTGTTATCATCAATCTAGCTGGACAAAATTAGTTAAGCATAACCAATTAATCGTGTGACTACACAAATATCTTGATATAGTGAGGGCTCTACAACCGCAGAATCTCATAGGGGTAGCACTGCTTCACTCAATAACAACCAAAACACAAATTTTAAATAATCATTCAACTAACATAATAGTAATAATAATAAATGTTTTTACAATTTCAACTCCGCAAGTGACAAATAGCATCAACAACTTCTATGTTGTGTAATGTATAAAAAATACACACATTTAAATTATTAATATAAAAAAATTAATGATATTTATTTTTATATAAAATCCAAGAAACAACTGAATTAGTAAATAAATAATATGAATGCATTTTCTTTTAAAACAAATGAGTAGAAAACAAAACACGACCATCAACTGTTTTTTGAATTAGTGTAGAGGAGTCAATGGTGTGTGGCCTGGGTTGAGATGTGAAGGTGGACAGAGAGTTGTTGTTTGGGCTTAAGATGTGATGAACTAAGTAAGTGTGAATTAACAGTAAAATTGATGCGCAAAGAAGATACTGTTATTTATTTATAATTATAAAATATATATGCCCAAAAATATATAACTTAAATTTGAAGAATGGCCAAAATATAAACCAAAAAAAAATTTATAATGTAAGTAGATGTAAAACAAAATAAACCCAATTATTTGTTCTCGTAAATTCTATGCTATTCCTTTTCCCTGTTGGCCCAGTAAGATAATTTGAAAACCTTTGGATTAGATTTAATATTATTGAAAAAAATTAAAAATGGCATCTCTTTAGAAATCCAAATAAAAAGTTTGTTAATTGAATTTTTTTTAAATGTACGTGATCTTTCTTAAAAATTGCACGTCTTGAACTTTTGATATTTTTTTAGGGCCCTTTTTCGGAAATTACTGTAGAAATCAAAATTTAGTAAAAGATCATAGATAAAATTTCTACAGGAAATGTGGTAATTTATTGTTTATTTAATTATTATTATTTCAATTATTAATTATTATTTATCTATTTATATTTATTAGTTTTACTTAACAATAAATTATTTACCACATTTTAGAAACGTGCACATTTTCTGAAAATTTGTATCATATGAATAAAATAAATTTTTTAAAAAATATTGTCTATTCCACAAAAAAATCTATAAACGAAGTATAAACTACCGGTTTCGGCATTATACCATCACCATTAGTTATACACTGAGACATGTTCCTAGTTGAAAAACTAACTCCCTTACCGTGTATGTACCGTACCTATAAGAACGGTTCGCCCTCAACAAACTTGTCTTAGTTTATCGCTAGCTAAGCCGACAATGGTGTAATGCCCTAACCGATGTGTTTATGTACAATGTTTTTGATGTAGAATAGACAACATTTCAAAAATTATATGTGAAATGGGCATAACAGGACTTTCTTATACCAACCTTTGTACCTTTTGTACAAACCCTAAAATTAGTCTAAAATTAGTTTTATTTCAAACCTTGTCTGGGCATCCTCCCCTCTCTTTGATAATCATTCATCACAGTATATGCTCTGTCGATTTCATTAATCCATTTATTTTTTTCTTATTTATATACTATTTTTTTTTTTTTTTTTAATATTCTCTTATATTTATATAGCAAATACTTTTATTTATTTTTTTCTTCATAATTAAGCTGTTAATTTTATGCTATTTCATGGTATTCTTTTGTGTATTTATATATTTTTAATTTCTAGTTTTCTCCAATGTAGGACTAATTTATTTATTTCATTCTACGACGTACTGATAATACTTTTCTTTTCATTTCATTTTGTACAGATCACTCTCTCTCACTCTCTCAAACTCATTTCATACTGACATAAAAGTAATGCGTTGGCGTCAGCTTTCTTTGTTTCACTGAACAGAGTAATTCTGATCTTCGTTGTAGTAGTATTTTCAGAATGAATGGAAAGCTCAATTCCACTTTCGTTCTCTTCACCCATTCACCAGTCATCACTGAATTTATTTCTAACACCTGACACCATGTAATGTATGGGTGTAACTTAATAATGATAACTGATTTTAACAGAAATGTATTTTATAGGTACACTGCACAGACCCGGCCTCATGCCCTCAGACAACCTCACTCTCTCCTCCTTTTACTATCGATTATTCGATTATTGAACAACTGCAATAGATCTCAATTACATAAGGACTTTCTTATACCAAGTAACGCGAAGTTGGGAGTGGTGAGGGGGAGAGGGTGCGGTGCGCCTTGCATTGCAGCAACATCACCCAGTCAACGTTCAGTCAAAGCTCGGGGATCAAGGGGTTACTGAGGGACTGGGATTGGCAATCGGCGGAACTATTGCGCCGATCGTCCCCAGCCCATCTTACATTGTCTGTTTCTGCTCCCGCCAGGAGCCGACGAATCGGCAGAACATCGGGTAGTCTGTTTCCGTTACCATCTGCCGTAGATCCAGTCCCAAATACGATCTTGTCCCATGAATCAACTCCACCCTAGCTTGGTCGTACAGCGGACATTCGAGGACCACATGTTCTGCAGTCTCGATACCGCCGCACGAACAGTTCGGGGGGTTTTTCAAGAGAGAGAGATTACAGAAGCATTACTTCGAAATATTTTCTTAGGAAACTTATTTTCCATTCTATGGGGTGAAATAACATTGGTTGTCAAAACGACCAATAGGACTAATGTCCTATCTCAAATCTGAGATCACATTAAAGGTTGGTAATTTAATAGTAAACATTTAGGGTATCATGCATTATTCTATAGGGCTAAGAGTTTTTGGGAAGAACAAGGAAACGTCCCAAAAAAAAAAAAAAGTTTCAAAAAGACATTTTAGGACGGTTTTAGGCTTTTATCTCACAAATGACGCAACCTTCGAAAAAAAGTATATTAAACAAAGTGTGCCTTTCAGTTTCCTCTAAATATTTTATTTGAAGAAATTTTGATTCAGGTTATAAATATAAGAGGTAACTTGTGAAATGTACTTAAGTCCCCAAGTAGAAAGGTCTTTTCGTTAGATTTCGACCAAAATATTTTTTGACGTGAAAACGTCTATTCGCTAGTTAAGCACAGTGATAGCCGGTCAAACTTTCATGTGTTACAAAATTTGTCAGATTTCAATCGCTAATAACTACGAGACTAATAATGCGATAACAACGGTTTAGGTCACAATGGATAGAGCATGTCTGTACGTGTTTGTTGTGCAGTGTTTGTTTTGCCTGTGACGTTATCAGGGTAGTGTGGGCGCCGGCGGATGATTGTTGCGAATTAGTGTTGTGTAAAATTAGAAATTAGTGTAGCGTGATAACGCGTTTAGATAAGACGTTGATTCGGGTGTCATTGTAAAGAGCTTGAGGAGCACTACTAGGACTCAAAGTGAAACAATAAAAATATTCGACGAAATATATGTAAAAATCGGTATTAAATTGAAAATTGCAAAAAAATTAAAGATGTCGTCTCATATGAAACGTAAATATGAGCGGAATTATAGAAAACGCAAATCAGAGGAAAGCTCGCATCAAAAGGAATTTAAAAAACCTAAAAAGTCTAGTGCCCAGCAAATGCAAGACCTACGGCAGCATCGAAAAGAAAATGAAAAATGATTTTATCCCGATGTTTTCACGGAAAATCTACGTGGACGTTGACTACGCCTTAATTTTTTTTTTTTTTTTTTTATAGATCTAAATTAGCACATGACACTTTCAATTCAAATATCAAGTTAATAGCAACAATCGTTTTTGAGGTGGAGCGCTCACAATGTTCAAATCACACACACTGACATCATCGTGAAAATGTTGAAAACGTATCACCGGCAATGTACTTCCCCAGAACTAATTAATCAATTAATTTTTCGGTCCCCCAACAAAACCAGTCGGATGTTTGTGTTAATATTCAATAGTTGACTTACACAGATGCTCCTAAATCCGCATACCTTTTGTGTCGATAAAT
Source organism: Aradus depressus (assembly GCA_963662175.1). NCBI lineage: Eukaryota > Metazoa > Arthropoda > Insecta > Hemiptera > Aradidae > Aradus > Aradus depressus. The sequence goes on from OY759214.1 coordinate 84,718,413, forward strand.
TCACTACATTGGCAGTTATTAGGGTTCTTGAATTGCACCTCCTCTGATCCTCCCTTCCCTCGGGACCATCGCTTAACGTCCCATCCGAAGGACGGCGTGCTTAAGTTTATTTTACCTCCCAGATAAACTTTATTGTTTATAAACTAAGGGCCTCGGTCGGGTTACGAACCAACGTTCTTGAGCTCAGAAGACAAGCACGCATACCACTGAGCTACCGGAGCCCTCTCATAAAGTAGATACTTTTATTTTATTTTTTCTTCGTAATTAAGCTGTCAACTTTCTGTTTTTTCATGTTATTCTTTTGTATATCTATATATTAATAATTTCTAATTTTCTCCAATGTACCACTATTTCATTTATTGCATTTTACGAAATACTGATACTACTTCTCATTGTTCCTTCTCTTTACCCTGTATGTATTTATTCTTAGGGGACCTCGGTCCCAGGAATAACAAGATCTTTTCATTTCATAGAGATATGAAACATGAAAATCGAATTTTTGACCGATTACGTAACTTCCCCTATACTTCGTATATCTGGGGAAATAAAAGAAAATAGCATTCCATATTTGGTAGACCTGATCTGACTATCTTCCATGTTTGTAATTGCTCTGTTTCTGTATTCCATTTGTTTCGGTGGATTGCTCCATTTGTCACTCTGAAGTAGATACAGAGAAGGATAGCGAAATAAGATGGAACGGATAAATCTGATGAGAGAGAGGGGGAGTTAAGATATCTGTATCTATCTGATGGTAAGGTTAGGAAGAATCGGGATCAGGTGATCTTGATGGATGACCCATCCACATCTCTCTCCATATAATATAAGGATATCCAACATATAAACAAACACACAGATATGTCACCTTTTTCGCGGCTTTTTTCGTTTGGATATAACAGGACTTTCTTATACCCAGTAATGCCAATATGAAATAAATGTGAATACATTTAAGAAAGGGGAGGGAGAGTGATCCACCATTATATTTGTTCATTATTTGTTATCCCTTTTAATAAAATTAACGGACAATAAAAATTTAAAAAACTCATTTCGTTAGTAGATGTATTCGCGTAAATTGAACAAACGTCTAAAAAAATTGGTTTCAAAACGTAATTTTAAGATGGTTTTCGGCATGTAAGTATCTAAAAAATCGGAGATCCTATTACGTTAGACCGCTCACAAAGTTCTAATATACACTATCACAGTTGTGGTCTCCACCGGAGGTCGGCAAACCATAATAAAAAAAAGTCCCCAAGTCCGGGTCTGGGACCGTGGACCGAGAATTGGGTACCACAAAATTTTAGTTCCCGGTTCTGCAGTCGCCGAAAATTTTACCCGGAACCGTCTACCATCTCTAGTATATGTATATATATTATTTGATTTTATCAGAAATTCTATTCAACTTCAGTTTATAAAAATGTGAAAATAGAAAAGTGTGTTGCTTATATGAGGTGGTGCTATTATTTATTTGTTAGTTTTGTCAATTTGAACGTTGGGGATTAATTGTAAATTTTTTATCAGAAAGCTTTGAGAGTTGGTTGGTTAGGTTGTTATATCTGCTTAGGTTGAATTTGTGATAAGGCCTCAACATGAAGCTAATAGAAAATTAATATTTAATTGAGGGATTGAATGGACGACTGATTCTGTATTGGACAATGAGGTTTGTGGTTGGCTATCCTTTTAAAGGTGGGAGACTCTTAAACAAACCCTTATAACGAGAATATTGATGTATTCGCTTATTATACACAGCCGCATTATACATTTATTGGCATTGCTCCGGTGCCCGACGTTCCTAAGTAAGTACTAGCTGGGGTGAGCAGCGATTCTAAGCACTTACTAGCTCGGGTGTCCGTAGGTAAAAGACAAATACTAGCTGCGGTGTCCAGCGTTCCTAAGAAAATACTACCTGGGATATCCACAGTTGCACGGCAAATAAATACTAGCTATTATGATCAATGCTGCTCGGCCTAAAATTTATTTTAACATTTCAATACCAAAACAAAAAACATCATTGCCTTTTTGCGGGAATTGAAGGGCTATTTGTCTCATTTACATGTGAATCATGGAAAATTACATCATGAATGAAGAATATAAATAAAAATAAATATTATGTGAGAACGTCAAAATTCCCCCGTGCATCGCGGGGTAATACTGCTAGTTTATTAATATTATTACATTCTCTAGCATGATAGCCAGTATGTATCGCTGAACATTGAGTTAATGAAAGACCAAACCAAACCTAACTTTTCTTGACATTAAGGAAAGTGTTCGGGTACCTAACAGGCTACCGTAAGAAAACATCTATACAAAGGGTGTAGTTCTTGAGAAGATGTAAAGTGATGGAGGAAACAACGCTACACATCCTAGACAAATGTGAAGGTTACTCACATCTCTGATGTACCTCAATCCATCTGAGTTGAGAAAACAGAGCTCCGAAAGGATCCTTCGCTTCATTAAAAAGTTAGAAGAGTAGATAGTTAAATAATAGCAAGGGGCTGTTATATGGGCCTTTAGACTTCGAATAACATGAGTACACAACCCACCCCTGCGGTAATTATAATATCATATTTTCAAACTCGTCGGACAATTTGCGAATTTATTACAGTCAGTTATTGCGACGCGAGGGCTTTCACTACGAGGTCATATCGCCTACTACCAGAACGCTCTTTCCTCGCTCTGGTGGACATGAGCCCGACTCTACTGTGGAACTTCTAAATGTGTCCTACCTGTTTATTCCCCTAAGCAGGGGTCTTTAAAGAATACCTAACATTGTACCAACTCGGGATCAACCCCTTCAGCACAAAATTTATTATACATAGTACATAATTTATTCATTATATATATATATATATATATATATATATATATATATATATATATATATATATATATTTATTATATATATATATATATATATAATATTATTATTTTATATATATATATATATATATATAATATTATTATTTTATATATTACTTGATTTATTATTTTTCACAATCACCGGTGTTATTATGAAATTCATATATTTTCACATATTTCACTATTTTATTAGTGATTTTATACAATCAAAATCAAGGAGAGTAGGTAGTTAAATACTCGCGGGGGGCTGTTATATGGGCCATGAAGCTTTGGATAACATGGGTGCAAAACCCTTGCAATTAATCAATATAATAATAACCAATGATATGTTATATGGCTTACAACAGGAGCCAAACAGTTTGTAGACTATGTTCAGGTTACAAAAAACCCTAAGATTTGAGCTTTGTTTCCTGAAACTGGTCTCTATTGTCCTCTGACCTCTGCTTCAGGCTCAATCCAATATCTTGTTCAAGGGAACAAGGTTTTTTTTCATTTGATTTCTTTCTTTTACGATCCGATGATTTATTTTCAACATTTTTTTTGTAAACTTTTTACTTTCTGAACTAACTAACTTACTTTCTTCGTTCCTGTGATGTAAAAAATTTACACACATTATTAATGTGTTGTGAAGTAATTTATTGTTATTTGTGTGGAAACAGCTGTTATGAGTGAAGTGACTTAATTAGTGGATGGATGTACGAAAATGGACTGGTCGCGGTTTGTTTTGGAACGCTTAGGTTAGGTTTTATGACTCATGCCCGGGCTTTAACTTCGAGGTCATATCGCCTACTACCAAAGTGCTCTTTCGTCACTCTGGTGGACATGAGCCCGACTCTACTGTGGGAGTCCTAAATTTTGCCTACCCTAAATTTTTATTCATCTAGGGTAGGGGTCTTTAACGAGTACCTGACATCGTACAGGCTCGGGACCATCGCTTAACGTCCCATCCGAAGGACGGCGTGCTTAAGTTTATTTTACCTCCCAGATAAAATAAACTAAGGGCCTCGGTCGGGCTACGAACCCACGACCTTGAGCTCAGAAGTCAAGCACGCATACCACTGAGCTACCGGCGCCCCTCTCGTGTATATGTATGTAGCTCGTGTTTCCATGTTTGCTGTGGTGGTTGATGCCCCATAGTTAGCTACAGGCTAAATGAATGTGCCGAACGACAAACAGAACAATGAAATGTGGACAACCAATGAACGGAGAACAGATGACGACGATCAGCTGTTTCAAATAGTCACATCACATGAAGGTAGACAGACTAGAGAGAAGTGTTTTTTAGGCTAAGGTATGATGAACCATGAAGGAGTGAAATAACAGTGAAATCGATGCGCAAAGGTACTTTCATTTATTTATATGTACATAAATATGCCCAAAATAACTTGATATAAGTAATGGCCAATAATAAAACAGAAAAAAGACTGATATAGTTTTAAGTAATTCGATTTTTTAAATTGTAAGTAATTTGATTTTTCTTGATAATGATATTCTGAATTTATTTTAAATGCAGGTTAAGTAAAATAAACCCAAATAATTGTTCTCTTATTATATGCTATAAATTTCTCTGTTAACTCAGTAAGATTATTTATATCTTTGGATTAGATTTAACATTTTTGCAAAATTTAGAAAAACAATATAGCTACTCTTTAGTAAATTTGGAAGAAATCTAAATGAAAAGTTTGTTAATTGATTTTTTTTTAAATACGTGCACTTATTTAAAATTTGCACATCTTGAAGTTTCGATATTTTTTAGGACCCTTTTCGGAAACTACTGTAGAAATCAAAATTTAGTAGAAGACCACAGGAAATGTGGTAATTTTATTATTTGTTTATTTTAATATTTACTGACGTGAAAACGTCTATTCGCTCGTTAAGCACAGTGATAGCCGGTCAAACTTTCTTGTGTTACAAAATATCGTCAGATTTCAATCGATAATAACTACGAGACTAATAATGCGATAACAACGGATGAGGTCACAATGGATAGAGCATGTCTGTACATGTTTGTTTTGCCTGTGACGTTATCGGGGTAGTGTGGGCGCCGGCGGATGATTGTTGCGAATTAGCGTTGGGTAAAATTAGAAATTAGTGTAGCGTGATAACGCGTTTAGATAGGACGTTGATTCGGGTGTCATTGTGAAGAGCTTGAGGAGCACTACTAGGACTCAAAGTGAAACAATAAAAATATTCGCCGAAATATATGTAAACATCGGTATTAAATTGAAAATTGCAAACAAATTAAAGATGTCGTCTCATATGAATCGTAAATATACGCGAAATGATAGAAAACGCAAATCAGAGGAAAGCTCGCATCAAAAGGAATTTAAAAAACCTAAAAAGTCTAGTGCCGAGCAAATGCAAGAGCTACGGCAGCATCGAAAAGAAAATGAAAATGATTTTATCCCGACGTTTTCACGGAAAATCTACGGCGTGGACTTTGACTACGCCTCAATGTTTTTTTATTATTATTTTATTTAACATTTTCTCATCATCAATTGGGAATAGAAGGGGGGACAAAGTAAAAAGATGGATAGGGCATAGGGAGGAGGCTTCAAAGGCTCTGATGAAACCCGAAGATCTTGGAAACGGCATACCCGATTCCCACCAAAAATGGCTAAGAACCATCTCGCAAATACCAACTTTTGAAACAAAAAAAACGGCTTTGAAATCGGTTTAGCCGTCTTGAGGCTACGATGCCACAGACATACACACACATACAGACAAAGGTTTCAAACTTATAACACCCCTCCTTTTGCGTCGGGGGTTAAAAAAAGTTTTTATCAGATATTGCTGAAGTTTTTTTATAACACTTTATTTTATGTTACCTATTTATTGAAAACTTTTATTATTTTGATTGAACAATTTCATTTATTATTTTCAAGTATTTTTTTTTAGCCATTAGAATTTTAATGATAATTTAAATGTTCTTATTCTTTTTATTACTTCCCCAGCTATACGAAATATAGGGGAAGTTATGGGATCGGTCAAAAATTCGATGCGGAATTTTCAACGGAATTTCAAGTTTTCCGACCTGCAGCTTCCAAATATGAAAAAAAAAATCTGTTATTCTGTGTGTGTATGTGAACACGATAACTTGCAATAGAATGAATGTATCGATTCGAAATTTTATATGTGAATCCCGATCCCTCTAATGACGACACCTATTTATTTTCAGCCAAATCGACCAAAGGGAAGGGGGGGATTAGGGAGGAAGCTTAACATAAAAACTCTAATAACTGCCGATAGAATGAATATATCGATACAAAATTTATGAAGATTTAGGAACCCCTATATAAGTCAACTGTTGAATATTAGCGCAAACCGTCGACTGGTTTTGGAGAAGGGAAGTTAATTAATTTATTCTGGAGAAGTACATTTCCGGTGATTCACTGACGACTTTTTTGTTTTGCAACGTGTTGTTTTATCACTGACGCCAGTAGACAATGACATGAGTAAGAGATGTCCAAGTGGGTGCTTATTCCTAGATCTAGGATGAGGGATGATGGCCGGGTACCTAAGCCAGGAGGTAAGTGGCAGGTCTCAAGTAGGTGGTCTCCAGGTTCTCCCGCTATTGTCCTCCGGAGAGTGCGGAGGGGGTCAAGACAGAGCCAGACAATACAGTCCATTGTGAACATCCTCAACTGTTTAGCCCAGTAATACCCTCCTAACTGACCAGCCTACGCCACTCTCACCTTACTGTCATGGTATTAACAGAGGATTTCTTTATCCCGCAATAATATGCAAAGGTCAGTTGGATACAAGGGCGTAGCTACCGGTGTAGCAGTTGTAGCAATGATACAGGGGCGTAGCTACCGGTGTAGCAGTTGTAGCAATGATACAGGGGCGTAGCTACCGGTGTAGCAGTTGTAGCAATGATACAGGGCCCTCGAGCTAGAGGGGTCCCAACATGCTTAAGCAAAAAATCATGTAAAAAGTTATAGTCATATAGATAAAAGCCAAGCCTAAATTCCTAAATTAAAACTTATTAAAAATTATCTAAGAACTTCTATGGGACAAGAACGGCTATCGGACTTATCAATACTGTGTTTCTTAAACTTCTCTGGGATGTTCCACTGTTGGTTGTTTCCGGCATTTTTTTCCAGAGGTGTCTTCTTGTTTTTTGGACGATATTTCGGAACACTTACACGTCCCTTCTTCTGGTCACACTATGGTTCATAGTGACCAGAAGAAGGGACGTGTAAGTGTTTCGAAATATCGTCCGAAAAAACAAGAAGACACCTCTGGAAAAAAATTCCGGAAACAACCAACAGTTATCAATACTGTCAATAGAAAACGAAGAACTTGAGAAACAACATTTCTTCAGCTTTGGATGATATAATAAATACATTCCCGACAAAAGGCAAGAAAAGTACCTACCTATAACTATAAACAAATAAAACCATCTAAAAACATTAACAATTTAAAAGTTCATGGATGGGGACAGATAAGTTATTCCTGTCCCCCATCTGAGTCACAAATTGAAGAACGGAGTACGTGAGACTGGACAAACCTCCGAAGAAAAAAAAAATTTATTTATCAGACTGCCTGATGATGAGGGCAACCTCGACAGCCGGCTAGATAATAGAAAATCTGTAAGAGGTGAGACTACAACTTATTTGACAACCTTTCCGGCGGACGACCCGACGGAGGATACCCCCGCCCAGGTAATAATCAGAGAGACTGCCCGTGCCCTGCCGGATACGGAGGACGCTCCGGACTGGGACGAATTAGATTTAAGTCTGGCGGTTGGGAAGCGGAGGAATGGCGGCGCCCCTGGGATGGATCTCATAGACGCCGCCATGATCAAGAAGGCATTCCCGGCCATAAAGGCGGATCTTCTTCACCTGGTAAACTCCTGCCTAAGGACTGGCCACTTCCCGAGTGCTTGGAAACGTGCACTTGTGTGCACGTTTGTCAAGCCTGGGGACAGGGACCTCTCCTTGGTGGGTAGCTATAGACCGAGTCTACTCCCAGTCTCCGGCAAGGTGTTGGAGACTCTGATTCTCTCAGGAATTCGAGCCCGGGTACAGGCCTTCGTATCGCACAGACAATTCGGATGCATGAGGGGCAGATCCGCTGAAGATGCGTTGAGGATGCTGAGGGCGGATGTCGGGGAGGGCAGAGGGAAATACTCTCTCTGTATCTTCTTCGACATAGCCGCGGCCTTCGACTGCGCCTGGTGGCCTGCCATTCTCTTGCGACTACGGTCTGTGGGAATTCCCAGGAACCTATTCGGGCTCATCTCCAGCTTCCTCAGCGAGCGCTCTGCGACGGTGAGGCAGCAATTCACCAGCACTACAGCGAACGTCACCAGGGGGTGTCCCCAGGGCTCGGTCCTCGGACCAACACTCTGGAACATCCTCTTTGAAGGACTGCTTCGTGACCTCGAGTCTCGTGGACTCAAGGCAATAGCCTATGTCGACGACCTAGTGGTCACGGTGCACGCTGACAGTCGAGCTACTTTGACTGCCCGAGCCCAAGCCGCGATTGACGCTACGGACACATGGTGCCGACTGAACAAGTTAACCCTCTCTCCCAGCAAGACAGCGGCCATGCTGATGAGAGGAAAAACTGACGCCCGCCACCCCCTGGTTCTTGCAGTGTACGGCCGACGCGTTGAGTTTCCGGCCGTGGTCACGTACCTAGGTGTGGGGATTGGGCCGGGATTCAACGTCACGCCCCACGCAGTTGCCATCAAGGATAAGACAACAGCTACCTTTAGCGCTCTGAGCTACCTAGCCCGAGCGACATGGGGCCTCGGGTACTCCGCGTGTAAAACTATTTACGCCGGGGTCTTCGAGGCCGTAGCAAGATACGCCGCTGCCGGATGGTGGCATCACCCCACCAAACGGCAGCGTACGTTGCTATTACAAGCTCAAAGAGCGGCCCTCCTCAGGGTTACCAAAGCCTACCGTACAGTTTCCACGGCTGCGCTGCAGGTGCTGGCGGGGGCTCCTCCCATAGACCTAGTCTTGGATGGAGCCGTCGCCTCTTACTTCTGTAGACGCGGCTTACCACTGGAAGCAGACACGGACGTGGCCTTGCGTCAAGCCTTAGAGGAGGGGATGCAAGGACAGGCGAGACCGGAGCGCCTGAGGGGCATTGTCCAGGCATGGATTGTGGAAAGATGGCAACGGCGTTGGGCGCAATCGACAGATGGCCGAACCACCTTCGCCTATTTCTCGAGCGTCCGGACGCGTCTTGACTCTCCATGGATACAACCAGACCACTGGATGTCACAGGTGCTATCAGGTCACGGTGACTTCAGCGCCAAGCTCTTCTTCTTTAAGAGAAAGAACAGCCCTACTTGGTCGGTTCGTCTCCTCCTGGCGAAAAATAAAGAAAGCCTTCTAACCCGGTGCCGGGGGCCCCGCCGACCGCCGACAGGCGCAGCGGTGGCAGCCCCCGGCTCCGGAAGATAGGCAGACCAGAAGCCACAGAAGAGTCTCGAGCTCATTCGGCGCAATGAGGCGGCGAGGAACCAAGGACGACTGCCGACCGTAGCCATCGAGCCGGTCCACAGCCGTCCATAGCACCAAAAGTAAATTGTGAATAAAAACGGAGAAAGGTTACCCATTTCACCGCCGAACAAATAGGGTGATGTGACCGACCCCCCCTCAGGGGGTCAGGGGCACCCTAAAAAAAAAAAAAAAAAAAAAAAAAAAAAAAAAAAAAAAAAAAAAAAAAAAAAAAAATGAGATGGTGAAGAAGGATGCCGTGGAACACCATGTGACTGATGGCGCACGACAGATCGCGCTGGAGGAGGCTCGTGTGGACGGCTAAGGATCTTCAGGGTCCGTTGCCAACGCAGTAAGTAATGTTAACTTAGAAATTGGAAATTGTATTTTATTATGAAGAATGACAAAACAAAGTTAGTTCATTTAAACTACTTTAATGACCCATTTTTTTTATGCCATAACTTTAATGAATAATTTTCAACTTTTGTTTTCTCCTATTTCTAAGAGGAGATCTTTTATCCGCTTTTAGCAGAGATCAACACAAATGAAATACGTTTTGACGTCAAACTCGGATCATGGTGTTAAACGATCTATCACAAAGTACATGTTGTCGAGGCTTTTGAATAGATAACGATCGACTATTTACATGCTAATGGGTAATATACGAACGTGTGAAGAACATCTAAGAGATACCAGCCAGTAAACAGCACTGTTTGCTTGAACCGGCGACAAAACACTTTTCATTATTTTCCTGTTAATCTCATTGGATGACCCATAAGATTAAATGTGGAATGATTTCCTGGGAACATTAGATTATCCATTAGATACGTCATTATCCAAGTTAAGATTTTGGGTGTCTGAACCAGAGATCGGCAAACAATTTTTTTTATAATTTTCCATTTGCGAATGGAGTGAATATTTATAATTATAACAACCGAAGTAGTAATTGATGAAAAAATTGTAATTAATTAAAACATTTTTTTCAAATATTTGTAATTGGAGAAAAATGAATTATCAATTACCCAAAAAATTAGTAATTGACCGAAAGTACATTACCAAAAAATTTGTAATTGGAGAATAATTAATTATCAATTACCCAGAAAATTAGTAATTGTCTATTACCGAAAAATGTGTAATTGACCAAAAATATATTGTCAATTAACCGAGTAATGTGTGATTCGTCAAAAACATATTATCAATTATCCAAAAAATTTGTGATTTTTCAAAAATAAACTATTAATTTTATACGTAATTTGTAATTGATGAAACTTATATTGTCAATCAACTCTGAACATACCAACGCGTTGCAATGTCCGAAAAATGTCAGTCTGTCCTAGGATTACGTAGAAAAAAACCATCAATGTCCTTCCCCAGCACGAAAAAAATTTCGCTCTCCGAAATCAATCGAAATTTGAGTTGGGACTCCTCCTCTGATCCCCTACTGCCCTTTGGCTGATTTGGCTGAAAATTGATAGGTGTCATCCTTAAGGATTTGGTGTACGTATAAAAATTGCATATCGTTACATTCATTCTATCAGGAGTTAACGTGTTTACACACAAAGATGGACAAGACGTGTTTTTTTGACGTGAAAACGTCTATTCGCTCGTTAAGCACAGTGATAGCCGGTCAAACTTTCTTGTGTTACAAAATACCGTCAGATTTCAATCGTTAATAACTACGAGACTAATAATGCGATAACAACGGATGAGGTCACAATGGATAGAGCATGTATGTACGTGTTTGTTTTGCCTGTGACGTTATCGGGCTAGTGTGGGCGCCGGCGGATGATTGTTGAGAATTAGCGTTGTGTAAAATTAGAAATTAGTGTAGAGTGATAAGGCGTTTAGATAGGACGTTGATTCGGGTGTCATTGTAAAGAGCTTGAGGAGCACTACTAGGAATCAAAGTGAAACAATAAAAATATTCGCCGAAATATATGTAAAAATCTGTATTAAATTGAAAATTGCAAAAAAAAAAAAAAAAAGATGTCTCATATGAATCGTAAATATACGCGAAATGATAGAAAACGCAAATCAGAGGAAAGCTCGCATCAAAAGGAATTTATAAAGCCTAAAAAGTCTAGTGCCGAGCAAATGCAAGAGCTATGGCAGCATCGAAAAGAAAATGAAAAACATTAAGGCGTAGTCAATACAGTACGAGGTGTGTTACTTAAGCTACCACAGACCCTTGCTACCCCTTGTGATATATTTATTCTGTACCCATACTACTCTGTATAAACATTGTATTAAAGAGATTGATAATTAAGTTACATATTATATACGAAACACTCGTTATGATTTTATCCCGACGTTTTCACGGAAAATCTACGGAGTTGACCTTGACTACGCCTTAATGTTTTTTTTTTTTTTCATTTTTGGATTCAGGGGTTCGAACATGGAATTTCTGATGGATTTGATAACTTCCCCTATACTTCTAAATCTAGCTGGGGAATGACGAGTTCCTGGTTATGGGAGATGTTAAGTAGATCCGGGAGGCACTTATCTCAAGCTAGGTTTGAAGTTGGCGTTCTTCTTGTTAGCAGGGAAGACGCCGTGGCTGGGTGGCTCGCTATGATTAATTGGCGTTCTTCCAGTGAAAGCACACACAAAGGAACAATTTGGGAGCACTTCCTGGGGCTGAATTATCCACCGGCAGCTCTAGCGGGGGTTAGATTCTGTTTGTTCAAACCTCTCTTTTCTGATAAGGCAGTTTTCAGGCTCAACATCCCACAGAGTCAACCTACTTCGAATTTTCCGTAACTTCAAACAAATAATTAGATAATTCCTAGGTAACAGAGAACGTAAAGGCTTGTTCACATAAAAACCCGACCAGAATAAGTTTCCCATCATCAGTGGCACATCCCTCCCGTACAGTACACAGTCTAATGGACTACTGGGTACCACTGATGGTAGCAAATAAAATATTGGTAAGACAACATCTTTTGTTTCTATGAGAAATCTCGTCCCAGAACATCTTACTATCACGTATAGAGGTTTGTTATTTATTTTTATATCTTTATTATAGAAAGTTTGTAATCGTACGAAAATTAGAGATCAAGTTTTCAACGGAATTTCACGTTTCAAGGTCCCCTGCTGACCACAAGTTACCACTTATATTTTTCAAAATTAATTTTGACCTTTTAAACCTTTGAGATACCTTTGTAGCCATTTTAAGTGCCAAATTAAATGCCATCTTTTTTTTTTATCTATGAAAAATTGATGTCTCGTTCAAAAATCTATATCTACATTTTTAGAGTAGGAATATAAAAACTCTAAAAATTATAGCTTTGGCCAATTTTGGCACTTAAAATGGCTAAACAGGTACCTATCTCAAAGGTCATAAAAGATCAAAATGATAATTTTTTTTAAAAGTACGGAAAATTTGCTAAAAAAGGTATATTGAGTTTTTTGTATTTTTGCTTCATTTTTTTTCGCAATTTCGAATTGAAAAAAAAACCATTTTCGCAGATATCACGTTTTTGGCTAACTTTTAACTACTCTATATCGGAACCATTAATTTCTAAAAATCTAAAATTTTACACAAATACTCAGAGGTACCAAGGAAACATTCTCACTAAGTTTGGAGAAAAAATGTTTTCCATGTACGATTGAAATGGATGTACCCCATATATATATAAATAAATTAACAAATATCAATAAAGTTATAAACGCCAGTTTTGGTAATCAAACTGATGGTTTAATGTGATTAGGAACATCACGGTTCAGAAGACCAGATATACCACCCAAAAAGAGACTCAACATCAAACTCCACCCCTTGCTCTACCTACTGGCGGCTCGTCCTGATCGCCAACTGTCTGCAGAAATAATATAATTATGAATCTCCAGATATGACTCCAGGTAATATATAAAACATATAGACAGAGCTTCAACAAGTTCCAGAGATCCTATTTTCCCTGGAGCCTCCCTCTTGTCTCTCTGGAAAGTTTTAACCCAATTATTGACTAAGCTAATATAATATGGATCCGGCTCTCTACTCTTTCTTTCGTTTTATTAAAAATACAAATCTGAAATAGTACCTCTTCTTTTCTTTTTCTCTTTTACTTCCTTGACCGTTTTAAATCAAGAATAAATTTGCCTACAATTCCTTTAATCCATGAATTATGGAAATCACTTGCATATAATCACATTTTATTTCAAGTTTTTTTCAACGAGAAATTGATTGAAGGGTTGTAATGTAAACAAAAATCACCATGGCAACCAGCAAAAAAACTAAGTTTAAATAGAAAGAAAATGGAGAAACAAATCAGATAAATATTAACCTTAGAATAAATCAATAGTAAACTGAATATGAAAGATAGAACTAGTACAAAACAATTTTGAAAGTTTAAAATACTATAAAAGTAATTCAACAAGACTTATCAGAGAACAAGTTTCAATATTGATTAAAACCCAAATCAATAAGACATTGTGAAGAAAATACATAAGAAAAAAAGAAAATTTACTAAGCTTAGAAACGTATAAAAATAGCACGTTAACAACAAATTTTACTAATGAACGGCAAGGAGTGGCGTCCACAAATTGGAGTTTTAGCATGGATGGTTCTTGGAAGTTAAGCATCAAATAGGAACCAAATGAAGTTAAAATGTAAAAAGAACATCGAAGAGTAAGATAGAATTAATAAAACAAAATAATTATTGAAGGGATAATCAATAAAATACAAGGAATAATCAACAAAATACTAGAAACAACAGAATAAGAAAAACGGCTAGGAAAATAATTTTTGTCAATCAAAATCATTAGTAAATTCATTAAATTCTTTAATTACCTTTAAATTCAAATTGATTTGTTTAAACATTTTATTTATTATTATTTTAATTAATATTAAGAACATTTAAATTTTATTATCAGGGTATCGGGATAATTGAAAATAAGTTATAGGTTACTTTACTACTGTAAAGCGTCGATTATCGGAACTATTTTATGTGAAGTAGAAGAACCTGCGCGTTCTTGTAAAAGACATATAACCATCGCAGTTTGTTTTATTAGGAAACAGTCGGCCTAAACGTGATATCTCGTAAGCGACATTTTTCCGAAAATCGTTTTTTTACCCCAAAAAAAAAAAAAAAAAAAAAAAAAAAAAAACTATAGATCTAGTGGGACGTCGTATACGACATAACACGAAAAAAACATGAATTACGGTTGAAGAAACGTATCTTGCAAAAGAAATGGGAACGAAATTCTGGTGAAACCTCGTAACTCCGTCAAGTACGTTAATTCTTTACTTGGATTTGGAAACTAACTTAAAAACAATTCATGGCATGCATATACATCTCACTTAATACAATATCGAAAAAATGTAGTTTTCCTATAATAAATATTTTTTTAATCAGTTTTCTGTCTCTCCTGTAAAGTTGGCTATGAGATAATTGACGAAAAACCTTCCTAAAATGTAATTTTGAAACCCATTTTTATAGACTTTTGCTTGATTTACACGAAAACGACTAGCACTATCGAAATATTGGCTCTTATTAATAATGTTATAACTAACGAGATGCCCTCCCCAAAAATTAAAAACAAAACAAAAAAAAAAAAAAACTGCGTTTGTGTTTGTGAACACGGTTACTCCCGATAAATTGAATGTATCGATACGAAATAATATATATGTATAGAGAACCCTCTAGGAACAACATCGATTGATTTTCAGCCAAATCAGCGAGAAGGGGGGAAGCTCAACTCTGATAACCGCCATTGAGAGGACTGTAAAGACACGAAATTTCATTTCAAAGCCCTACAAGGACTACACCTATTAATTTTCAGCGAAATTAGAAGAAAGGAAAGAGGGAATCAGAGAGGAAGAAAAATTCTTCTCCTATTCAAAAATCTCAATAACTTCAGAGGTAATGAAATGTGATACTACTTTAAAATTCCAAAACACACAAGGATGGCACCAATTAATTTTCTGCAAAATCGGTGGAAGAGAAGAGGACTCGACTCAAATACCCTAATAACTACCGATGTAATGAATGTATCGATATGAAATTTAATATGAAAATTCAGAAATGTAAATGAAATATTCAGTTTTAACCTAAAAAGTCGATTGGGTTTGGAGGGAGTGCGAACACTTAATTAATTAATTCGTGCAGAGGAAGTACATAGTCGTTGATTCATCGACAACTTTTTCCTTGGCAACAAATTTTCCTTATTTGTTTATGTTAATTTTAATGGGTGTTTTTTTTTTACACAAATCGAAAATATCGAGTACTGAGGCCTCCGCCTCTCCCATTAGATTCAAAAAGTTCAAAAATTATTTTTCATTCTCAACTTGACCCTCCCCTGCTCACCTTGCTCATTATCTGATGTTAAAATCTTCTTAATGACTAAGAAAAGTCCATTTAAGTATCACTTTGACAGTTTTAAAGATATTATAAAGGCGATCACCAGCTATTTAATGGTTCATATCTAGCAAAATATTACTTGGATATTAAAAAAAATAATAATAATAAAGTAAATAAATATCTTTCTGCGGAAAATTAATAAAAACAGCAATAACGTCTGATGGATGTAAGTCTAAGGAAAAATAAATTACCGTATTACTTCGAAATTAAGACGAATGTTTTTCACATATGTCGAACGTTACAATTGGCTACAAAGAAATTTCAATATTCCCACTGTTAATTAACTAATCCAATCCCGATTCGAAACATTTCTTCCCACTCAAATCCTCTCGCACAAGCCTTAACATATCCAACCTGACAATCCTCCTCGTCGCTTGAACATGATGTGGCCTCTCTGAGGATAGTGAATGATGAAAATTAACTTTCGTGGGAGTGTC
Source organism: Aradus depressus (assembly GCA_963662175.1). Classification (NCBI taxonomy): domain Eukaryota; kingdom Metazoa; phylum Arthropoda; class Insecta; order Hemiptera; family Aradidae; genus Aradus; species Aradus depressus. Next base: position 84,734,520 of record OY759214.1, read on the forward strand.
AGCGCTGGGTTTCCCATCAAGTTTGTTATAGTTTTGCTATGGTGATCGCATATTTTCTTGTTATGTATATATTGTATATATATTGCAAATAAAATAGAAAAAGTAAATAAATAAATAAAATGAATCAGCGTGCGTCTTAAATTCAAGTTATTTATTTTTTGGTGTTATGATTTTATCAAGCTACATGATTTTCGATAAATATCAAAATAAAACCATTAGATTATCTGTTTTAGGAACATTAAATAAAGTTTTAATTTTAACGCTAAAAATCACTACTTAAAATAGTGGGCATTTTATCTTTGAAAGCGTCAACAATTCGAAGTAATCATATAACAACATTACTGAAGTAATGTGGTTGATAAATAAAACATAGATAATTAAAGGCTCCCTGTTCCTTTTGAATAAGGAAATCCTCAAATAAAATTTATTTTTGTTGGAGCTTCCTAATTATTGGACAAGCACATGATAGGGAAACGGAGGACAAAAATATAGAGGACCAAAATAATAATAATACTGAGAACAATGTAAAAAATATATATATATATGTATGTATATTTAATGACGCAAAAAAGAATGAATCTTGTTAATCAAAATAAAATTAAAAATTAACTTGAGTTTAAAAAGAAATTCTTATCAAAATATGTCAAAAAGATTGGGTAAATAATTATTATATATTATCGGACATATCGGATCTATAATAAAAACAAACAGAATATCAATTCTTAAAACAAAAGAAAGGTACATATATACAAATTTATATTGTTAAAAAATAATCACTGAAAGTAATATAATAAAGAATACAATCGACTATGGACTACCTACAACGAAAGTAGTTCCATAAGAAACAATGTTTGAATACCCCATAGGTAATTAAAACTGAAAATATTTACGTGAGCTCACGATGCAAATAAAAATAAAATGATAAATATCTTTATGTTGACAACCACAGTGTGAAAATATTGAAATTCAAACAAAAATGAAGATTTCCGAGGGTTGATGGAACCCGAAGAACGGTGAGATCGAAGCTCATCGGACGAACGAAGCTCATCGGACGAACGAAGACAAAGCTGAACGGGGGACACTGGCAGATAGCAAGTTCAAATAGGAAGTTCGAGAAAACCAAAAAGGAAGGAGGGCCGTAATAAAATAAGTCAATAAATAGAAACTTAAAATAGGTCCACTCACTGGCAACTATAGCATGGCACTGACTGGCACTGTGTATCAGACTCAGAGAGGGATTAGCCGTGTGTTTACATTACGAACGTTGTTGACTAAACAAAACATCTTGTTAGAATGCAATAATGTTATCCAGAATAATCGTTTTACCATTGTAAAATATTACTTATTACATATTTCAGAACAAACAAATCCCTAACTGTAAGACACGGCGATTTCTTAGTTGAAAGTCCAACCCCTTTTTTTACCTACCGGATGTACCTATGTACATGATTCGCACTCAACAAACTTGTCTTAATCTATAACTAAACCTGATCATAGTATATTGCAAAAACAGGTAGTTTTTGTTTAAATTTCTTGTGGAATAGACATCAAAAAAATGTGTTTCATTTATTGACTTAGTTTGACAATATGGCGGACAGAAGAAACTGACTTATGAGCCTCTGGGCTAGGGAGGGGAGGGGGGGGGGGGGGATTCTGCTTTTACCCCCTCTTGTATCCACCACTGGGCAGACAGAAGAAAGAAGGTGGAGAGGGCTAAGGTATAAACTTGAATAGAATACATAATGTATCGATAGAATACATAATATGTATAATAAAGTTATGGACAGCAAAGAGAGGCACCAGCTCTGATGCAGAATCATCCATTCGTCTCTCTGAAGTACTGAAGTAGAATGAACCAAAGGAGGATATCTAATGTGTAGAGAAGCCATACGTGGCTTTTAGGGAAATTACATCCATATCTGTATCTGCCTGAGATCCGGGGTATATTAAGTCCATATTTCATTAACTGGACTTAATATGGTTGACTTGTAAAGCCTGAACCAAACTTTTATTGGAACATAGTCGAGCTAAACTAGATTAACGCCTACAAAAACTTATATCAGAATATCTAACAGTCATTACATATTCATTTTACTTCCTCAGCTAGAATAATATATAATATAGGAGAAGTTATGTAATCGGCCTGAAATTCGATGGAGAGTTTTCAGGAGAATTTCATGTTTTCCGAGCTCTATATTACAAAAAGGAAAAATAATTATTCTCGAGTGTGTCTGTGAACACAGTAACTTGAATGTACCGAAATTTTATATATGTGTCCAAAAGTCAATAAGCACAACATCTAGTGATTTTCAGCCAAATCGGCCAAAGGAAAATGGGGGGATTAGGGAAAGGAGTAACACAAAAACTCTAATAACTGCCGTTGTAATGAATGTATGAGCACACAATTTCGTAAGTAAATTCAAAACCCCATGAGAATGACATATATGAGTAGTTTGTGAAAATGGGCAAACGGAAGGGGAGGATCGTGGGGGGGCCCAATTCAAAAATCTCAATAACTGCCGTTGTAATGAATGACGACACAACGTGAAACTATATATAAAAAAAATATATACAGTAGACTCTCTCTTATCCGGCGCTCCCATAATATCAAATTTTTTAAACTAAAATTAACGTTCAATTATTAGATTATCAATTATATGAGCCACGTGTATTTACGAGCACATAATAATTCCGTAACTCACGAATATTTTATGTATTTTTCTTCGGCAGATTTCGTGGGAACTTAAGAAATGTTTTTCTTGTAGGGTTTCAATGTAAATATACAATTTCATTGATTCGTTGATACATTCATTTATTGAAGGCAGTTATTGAAGGGTTTGACATTCCTGATTTGATATTGCGGAGCTGTATTCAACAAATTTCTGTCTTTTTTTATTGTTCTTGTACACGGTGTTTATATTTTTGGTAGTTTTATGTATCGCCAAATATATGTAGCAAATTTACTAATAAATGTTTATTTCTATGGTCACAGGAAATAAATTGGTAAGACTAAATTCGTAACTTTTCAGGGCAGAACTTTTTTATTAATCGTGCTTTTGCATTAATCGTGTCAATCCAGTTTTTGGAATAAATAAACTATGTTTGCTATTAATAATCATATACCTTTTTTTTTTATATATATATTTGCAATCTATATACAATACATACATAATGAGCAAATATGTGGTCAAAAGGTTTCAACAATCAATATTTCACTCTTCTTCTCCGACTGTGACTTGTCAAATCCGCCTATAAAATATGTGGTCACAGGGAATAAATTGGTAAGTCTAAATTCATAACTTTTCAGCACTTTTTTACTTTTGCATTAATCGTGTAAATCCAGTTTTTGGAATAAATAAATTATGTTTGCGTCATTATTAATCATATACCTTCTAAGTCTATAGGAGTGAATGAAAATGAATATTGTTAATCCTTTCTTGGATTTTCCCTTAGTTACCTAATCATTCCCCTCCCCACCACTTACCTAATTATTGACCACACTTACCTAATTTTTATACACACTTACAAACATCCCCCTAATCCCCCCCCCCCTTCCCTTCGGCCGAATTGGCTGAAAATCAATATGTGTCTTCCAAATGGGGACCTGAATACACATGTAATATTTCGTAATATAGATACACAGAAATTTTACCTCCTAAGCTTTACAAAGTATAAGGGAATCGGCCCAAAATTCGGTGCGGAGTTTTCAATGGAATTTCATGTTTTTCGACTTCCAGATTCCAAATATGAAAAAAAGCCTGTCCATAACTCCAAATATAATTTTATATGTGAATCCAGCACCCCATAAAAGCCAAATTCGTCAAAGGGAAGGCGGGAGCTTAATTCAAAAACTGACAGCCGTGGTAAAGAATGTATCGACACAAAATTTCATATGTTAATACAAAACCCCATAAGGACGATACGTATTACTTTTCAGCGGGATCGGTAGAATGGAGGGGGTATCAGAGGCGGAAATATTAGCGCAAACGGTCGACAGGTTTTGGAGGGGGAGCAAAAAGTTAATAGATTAATTTTGAGGAAATACATTGCTGGTGATTTACCGACTTTTTTTTTTTTTCATTTTTGCAATCAGAGGTTTGGAAAACATGAAATTTTGGTGAAAACATCCAATTTCAGACTGATTACATAAATTCCCCTATACTTCGTATAACTGAGGAAGTAAAATTAGGGTGGGAGGGGGCGCGGGGGTCGCTATTAAAAAAATAAGCCATAGCCACAGATAACTGACATTATTACCTTGGACAGATCTATGCTCCACAGGAACAAGTTCACTTATAAACCGTCCAAGTTACTATAATGTTCGCCAAAAAAAGAGTTTCGCTCCACCTCCGAACCCCGCCCCCGGCCCGCCCCCCTGTAGAGGTGGGGGACCCTGGCTCCGTCACAACTATATGATAGGAGCCGAGGGGCAGCTACCGGCACAGTACCAGGAGAGCACTCGCAGGAGTAACAGGTAAGCCGCCAGTACTCCATCTCCAGATTTCGACTTTTTTTTGATTTTTCGTTGCACTTTTCAAATAATGGGTACATCAACTTCGCAAACCCCTAAATATCAAAGCTATTCAAAAAATCTTAATATAGAGCAGTTTTATTATTTTATTTGTTAAAGTTATGTTTACTAATGTTATTTTTTATAATAAGACTAACAGGTAACCCAGGCGTAGCCCAGTTAGCCTCAACATAGAATAAAAAACATATTATGTCTTGTATTGTTTCTAAAGAAATACAATAAATTATATAATTAAATATATAAAATCCGCAAATTACAACAATAATTGTTATTGAAGGCTATATTTTATAGATGGATATATGTTGTCGCGGACTTTTTTGCACAATTCTTTACTGCCAACAATTCCTTCATACATCATTTTGATATATCTTCAACTGTTTAGACAGCACATAAATAAATGTCGCCCGGACGGCTGTTTCTCCTCTGACTTTATTCACTTTTAACGCCACTGCTCAACTTTTTGACAGAAGATGTATAGCCTATGTCCCCCGGAAAGAAATACTCTTCCCAACAACGAAAGAATTATCCAAATCGGTTTTCGAGATTAGCTGAAATACACAAAGAAACTATCTCTTTTTATATTTGATTATATTTATATATTTTTTTAATTTCCTAATTTTTTTTCATTTTCCTATTCTTTTTTTCTTTCATTATTTATATATACTTTTTTTTTTCATAATTATTATTTATTTTTTAATTATTATTAGGGCTTTCAATGTTCACTGTCTGTTTTATATGTATTTCATTTATTAATAAAAATATTTCCGTTTAGTTTATATTTTTTGTTGGCATAAATATGTTTAATTATTAAGAGCGATTGTACTGTCCTAGCTGATGGCTCCTTCTCTCACTCTTAAATTTCGCCTTCTCGGAGGAGGTATCTGAAATATTTATTGAACTGTCTTGTTTTTGTAAATATTAAATAAAAAATAAAAATTATTAATATCAATATAAATATTATAACCACCGGCTATACTAACATATAAAGACAAATGAAGTAAACAACTTCTAAGTTGAGAAACGCGGACATATTGTGGAAACTTGTAATAAATAAATAAAACAAACTTATTTTTGAAATATTGTCTATTCCACTAAAGATATATATACATATATAACTACCGGTTTCGGCTTTATACCATCGTCAGGTCTAGTTCATAACTAGACCTGACGATGGTATAAAGCCGAAACCGGTAGTTATGTATGTATATATATCTTTAGTGGAATAGACAATATTTCAAAAATAAGTTTGTTTTATTTATTTAAATGAAGTAAAAATAAGACTAGAGAGGAGAGAAAAGTCACCCACCCATTGGTGCTCCCCAATAGTCACTTCAATAAAGGATTAAATCATGAAACAGTTACTTTCTGATATAACAGTTAAATTTCAGAATTTATGTGCTGAGTTTCTCCATAAAACTGCACCAGAGCTCGTTTTGTGGCGTTAGTGCAGTGAACGACTTTCAAAATGAAACACCTTATCTGATATTACTGACCAACAAACAAAAAATACATCACAGAACTTCTTCATAAAGTTGATTAATTCAATGTCGAATGTATTTAAATACCTCATTTTTTAAATAAGTTAAGTTACTCTTACTGTTAGAACTATGAATTAATAAGTTAGTTTAAATACTGATTCAACAATGTTTACATTTAATGACAACTGAAATATAATTACAGTAGAAATTTGGTTTAAAAACGCAGAACCCGAATACAAGCGAAACTAAAATTGTCTAGGCAAAACTAGAAGCCACTGTTATGTTTAGACACCATAAAGAAAATATTCTTATGAGACTTATTAATACACTATTTAAGAAGTTATTATCAATAATCGGTTAGTAAGGTATTGTGACTCATGCCCAGCCCTTTAACTACGAACTCATATCGCCTATTACCACAGCCCTCTTACGTCGCTCTGGTAGATATGAGCCCAACTCAACAGTCCTCAAGTTGTTCACCTACGGTAGGGTCTCTAACGAGTACCTTACATTCGAAGGACAGCGAGCTCAAGGTTTTTTCAACCTCCTAGATAAAAAACCTAAGGGCCTCGGCCTTTCGAAACCGCATATATAACCGGATATAACCATTGCTATGGTACGTCTTATAACAATGCCTCCACCCAAATTATATATATAGGTTAGGTTAGGTTTTATGACTCATGCCCGGGCTTTAACTACGAGGTCATATCGCCTACTACCAGAGCGCTCTTTCGTCACTCTGGTGGACATGAGCCCGACTCTACTGTGGGAGTCCTAAATTTTGCCTACCCTAAATTTTTATTCATCTAGGCTAGGGGTCTTTAACGAGTACCTGACATCGTACAGGCTCGGGACCATCGCTTAACGTCCCATCCGAAGGACGGCGTGCTTAAGTTTATTTTACCTCCCAAATAAAATAAACTAAGGGCCTCGGTCGGGCTACGAACCCACGACCTTAAGCTCAGAAGTCAAGCACGCATACCACTGAGCTACCGGCGCCCTCTATTATATATATATATATATATATATATATATATAAAGTTCAAACAATTGCCCTCCCCCCATCCCCAATGAAGACACACTTGGTGAATCTTTTGAAATGATATATACTACACGTCATTGACGTAAAAAAAAGAGAAAATAGGACTCGCTCCACCAGCTCACCCCTCATTTAATATTTTAGACAATAATTCTCTGCCCTCCTCCCTCCCCCCCCCCCCCCCTCCACAGAAAGAAGAAGATTGTTGTATTAAAAAAAAATTTGGACTTCCACCCATCAGCAACCACCCAATTTTTAGTAGTTGGATACCTCTTAGCTTATGCTCTAAGTTAGACCTTTCTTGAGATATCCTGAAGGTATCGTGAATATATGTTCAACTGAATTCGTCACGATATGTCCAGAAATTGAACTGCGTCATCAACAGTGGCACATTACCCATGTAGTGTGGTGTCTAATTCAACTCTATATACTATTAGACACCACACTGTAAGAGAAATGTGCCACTGATGTTGACACAGTTGCGTTGAAAACCAGTTCTGGTCGAAAATAAAATAGTGGTCTGACAACCCCTTTTATTTATACATATTATAAATCTGGTCCCATAGCATATTACCATCACATATGACAAGGCTTATGTTAGAGAAAACCCTCTCTATTCCATATCGGAATTTTTTTCTCGTTCTTCAAAAAAAAAAAAAAAAAAAAACATGACCATGATAAAAAAAAATCCTTTTTCATACATAACATTATTTGGTACATAGCTTTCATTTTTATTTTCTTGGTCGAGGTCCTCCTGAGATATCCTCCTTAAGGACTGACCATTATTTGCTTAATATTTTCACTACTAATATCATTATTCTTTATTTCTTATATACAAATCTATTTTATTTTTATTGGTTTATTTTTTATGTATTACGTTTTTTTTAATTATTATTTTTTTATTGCTATTATTTTTTCATTAATATTTCCTTTCTATATTTCGGTCATTGTTATCTGAAGAAAGAACGTGGAAACGTCCCGAAATAAAATATTGTCATGAAAAAGACACTTCTGGAAAAATTATAAATGATAGTTATCATAATTTAAATTTAAATTCAGAACTATTTATTTGTATTATTATTTTTGAATTCATTTATTTTCTAGTATTTATTTATTAATTTCATTTTTTATTTACTAATATTGTTATTATTAAACACATATTATTTATTTAACTTCCCCAGCTATACAACGTACAGAAGAAATTATGTAATCGGTCAAACCGTTTTCAATGCAATTACGTGTTTTCTGACCTATAGATATATAATATATAAATATGAAAAAAATAAATAAAAATGATATCTGTGAGCACAACTCCCGACAGAAAGATCGTATCAATATGAAATTTTATATGTGAATCCAAAACCCCCAGAATAGAAGGAAGGCTAAGCATAAAAACTCTAATCCACGAGGACAACACCTATCGATTCTCAGTCAAATCGACCGAAGGAGAGGATTAAGGGAAGGTTTAACTTAAAATCTCTAATAACTGCAGTTGTAATAAATGTATCGAGTTTAAAAGCCGATAAGGATGACACTTATTAATTTTCCACGGAATCGGTTGAAGGGAAGAGAAGAGACGATTCAAAGGAACGGGCTCAATTCAAAATTCTAATAACTGCCGATGTAATGAATTTATCGGCACAAAATGCAGTATGCGAATTTAGGAGCCCCTATGTATGTCAACTTGAATATTAGCGCAAACGATCGACTGGTTTTGGAGGGGGAGCGACAAGTTAATTGATTAATTCGTTCTGTGGAAGTACATTGCCGGTGATTCACCGACTACATTTTTTTTATTGCTATTATTATTTTTCATTTTTTATTTCTTTTCGAATCCTGTTCAGGTGAGAAAATTAATTCAAAGATAAAACTTCCCTCGGGCCATGGATGATTGTAAATAAAAATGTAGCCCACCCCAATGGTGGCAAAATAAAAATGGGCTAAACTCCCCCGCCCTTTAACAGCCCTTAAGGAATGAATTTCCATAAAGGTGGGCGTTATCACCAGGGGTAGCTGGAGATGTAAAAAGTTGTAGAACGTATGAGGAACCATAAAGAGTCACAGTTAATTTACGTTGAAATCTGTAGCCTCTCCTAACCTGGTTAACCTTCTTAATTTTTTAACCTCTAACGACGACATCTATTGTTTCAACCAAAGGGGAGGGGGGAGGCTTAACATAAAAACTCTAATAACTCCCGATAGATGTATAAACACGAAATTTTATATGTGTGACCAAAACTCCACAAGGACAACACCTATCGATTCTCAGCCAAATCGGCCAAAGGAGAGGAGGGATTAGGGGAAGGCTTAACTTAAAAATAACTGCCGTTGTAACAAATGTAAAGTTAATTTTCGTTGAAATCTGTAGCCTTTTGTAGTTGTAGAACATGTGAGGCACCGTAAAGTCACAGTTAATTTACGTTGAAATCTGTAGCCTTTTGTAGTTGTAGAACATGTGAGGCACCATAAATAGTCACAGTTGATTTACGTTGAAATCTGTAGCATTTTGTAGTTGTAGAACATGTGAGGCACCGTAAATAGTCACAGTTAATTTACGTTGAAATCTGTAGCCATTTGTAGTTGTAGAATGTGTGAGGCACTGTAAAGAGTCACAGTTAATTTACGTTGAAATCTGTAGCCATTTGTAGTTGTAGAACGTGTGAGGCACTGTAAAGAATCACAGTTAATTTACGTTGAAATCTGTAGCCATTTGTAGTAGTAGAATGTGTGAGGCACTGTAAAGTCACAGTTCATTTACGTAGAAATCTGTAGCCTTTTGTAGTTGTAGAACGTGCTAGGCCCTGTAGATAGCCACAGTTATTTTACGTTGAAATCTGTAGCCTTTTCCCCCATCTATTTCCGCTAATGTGAAATTTAGCATTCCGAAGTTACTAATAATTTTGTACTGGGGAAGTACATAGGCAGAGTTTCAACGATGAATGTCTTAGGATTGCAATTGAAAATAAATCCTCACAGATTACATATCAAAGGGTGAAAGAACTGTGAAGTGGTAACTGATCCTCCTGGGCAACTTTGGAGAGCCAATATACACAAAGAGGCCCGGAAGGAACAACGAAGGGTCTTTTTAACGCAGAAAATTTAAAGTAACTAATCTGCGCTATCCCCATTCTTAGCCCTAATATGTAGTGATAGATTTAATGATATAAATTCTCAAAAATTGACATATTGAATAGTAATTTAATATAATATTTAGATAGTTTTTGTTAATTTTTTTGGTTGTAGTATCAAAAAGAGATCGGTGAATCAATCCCAGGAAGAATTAATTACAAGTTTTCGCTCTCCAAAATACATTGACCGTTTGGGCCAAAAATCAATAGTTGACTTACATAGGGACTTATGAGTGATAATACTAAATTTTGTGTCGATACATTCATTACATCGGTAGTTATTCCGGATTTTGAGTTGTTCCCCACCTTCCTTTGACTGATTTTGAATTTAAATATAAAATTTCATCTCAATACATTCATAACATAGGTAGTTATTAGAGCCCCCCCAACCCCGTTTCCTTCGGTCGATTTCGCTGAAAATTAATAGATGTCGTCCTTGAGGTTTTGGACACAAATATAACATTTCGTGTTGGTCCCTACACAGGCTCTGATCCTGTAAAATCTTGGAAACGGCATACTCGATTTCCAACAAACATAACTAAGAACCATTTCGTAAATATCAGCTTTTGAAACAAAAAAACCTCTTTGAAATCGGTTCAGCCGTCTTGGAGCTACGATCCCACAGACAGACACACACACAGACAAAGGCTTCAAACTTGTAACACCTTTTGCGTCGGGGGTTAAAAATATATATATTACTGGCAGTTTTTTTTATTTATTAAAAGGAATAATAAAGACTTTCAAATACCAACCCCTTGTAGAGTTCACTCTCCCATTACTAGGTATATCTCAGGATAATGCTATTCAATGAAACAAAGAAAACAGCTGACATCCAGACATTACTTTCATACACCCTCAGTAATGCCAGTATGAACTGAATTTGAGAGTGAGGAGTGTGAGGGATCTGAACAAAAGTGGTAGGCATAAGAAAGTCCAATAACGAATTCTATCTTATATTCAATCAAATCGATAAAATGGGTTCAGAAGGAAAGCGAAAACTCAGTTCATTAATTTGAAAGCACATTGCCGGTGTTTCAGTAGAAAAAGAGTGGCCAGATGGCGAACTAACCTCTTAAATAAACCCTACAGTTCCCAGTTAGAAGTTTTCTCTAGAACTGTCAATGTCTATTAAGAAAATCACACGATCCTGTCTTCATTCAAGCCGCCTTCTTCTCAACCCCAAAGTTAATATAATGGTAACTAAAAAAGTATAATAGAAACTAAAATAGTACAATACTAACTAAAATAGTATAATATGGACTAAAATAATATAATAGTAACTAAAATAGTATAATAGTAACTAAAACTATTATATTAATTTTGGAGGTACCCAAGTACGTACTCATGCAAAGAGAATGCCAATGAAGAGAGAAGCAGACTCATGGTTTCGGATATTTTACTTCCACAGCTATACGAAGTACAGGGGAAGTTATGTAATCGGTGAAAAATTCGATGCTAAGTTTTCAACGGAATTTCATGTTTTCCAAATTCCAAATATGAAAAACAAAGTGTCTGCCTGTATATCTGTGAACACGTTAACTTCAGATAGAATAAATGTATCGACACAAAATTTAACATGTGAATCCAGAACTCTCTAATGACGACACCTATTTATTTTCATCCAAATGGACCAAAGAAAACGGGAAGATTAGAGGGGAAGCTCAACACGAAAACTTTAATAACTTCTACTAATTGGCGATGAGATGAATGTATGGACACAAACTTTATTATGATTCATGATGTTTAGCCCAAACGGTCGATTCGTTTTGAAAGGAGTGCGAAAACTTAATTAATTAATTCGTGTTGGGGAAGTACATTGCCGGTGAATCACCGACCACTTTTTTTAAAATTGTTTTTCATGTTTTTTTTTTGTTTAGTTTTTTTCACATTTTATTCCAGAATCCAGTTGTCTGCTTAATTTATTTTCCGATATCAAAAGTGTCTCACACAATTTAACAAGTAATAAATATAAACAGTTTAACGGAAATAAATATTCATAAGTAATAAAAGAAATAAAAGACGATGTCTTCCAACTTTTTTATTTTTGTCCAGAACCGTTTTTCAACCCAACAGCATCATCATCAGTGGGGCATCCCACCCATACGGCGTGGAGGCTAAAGGATTACTGAACTACTGGACTTGGCCTCTACGCTGTACGGGTAGGATGTGTCACTGATGATGACGCTGGTGTGTTGAAAACCTGTCTCGAAACCTTCTCAATCAAGTAATCTTGGGGATTGGAGTAACGCACAGAATCCCTAGCGACACATAAAATGAGCCACAACAAACTCAATAAAGCTGTCTTCGGTTGAATGAAACGACGTTATCTAACCTGGACACAACTGATAGGAGAGTCCGCAGTTTGGCGGTATAAGCCTTCAATTATTCGAAGGGGTAACTCAATGGGTGTGGCTAGCTAGAGTCACTGATATTCGAATCATTCTCGCGTCACTTCATTACTTTATCATTTCAGGATGGTCACCAGTACCAAGTCCACTGATTATAGAATGTCGGTGTTTAGTGGTAAATTACTTCCTAAAAGGAAAGGAAATATATGAATAAATAAATATATATAGTATGCGTGCTTACCTTCTGAGCTCAAGATCGTGGGTTCGAAACCCGACCGACCCTTAGTTTATCTGGGAGGTAAAATAAACTTAAGCACGCCGTCCTTCGGATGAGACGTTAAGTAATGGTCCCGAGCCTGTACGATGTCAGGTACTCGTTTAAGACCCCTGCCCTAGGTGAATAAAAATTTAGGGTAGGCAAAATCTAGGACTCCCACAGTAGAGTGTCCACCAGAGTGACGAAAGAGCTCTCTGGTAGTAGGCGATATGACCTCGTAGTTAAAGCCCGGGCATGAGTAGCTGAAGATGGTAGCAAAACCGAAAATATTCCCATATTATATATATTTTGTAAAGGCATCTAATGAAAAAAGAACTAATGTTTAGCTGGGACCAACCGTTTACGCGTAAATCAAGCAAACGTCTAAAAAAAAATGGGTTTCAAGACAGTATATTAGAACGGTTTTTTGGCATGTATCTCGTGAAGCAGAAGGTCTTAGAAAAGGGGTAAATGTACTTTTTAAAATGTACTTAGCCCCCAAAGTTATATGTCGTTAATTTTTGTAGGATTTCGGCCAAAATCTAATCTGAAGTTCATTGCTATATTCGTTTTCAAATTAAAGCGCTCACAAAATTCCAATCACATAAGCACACAGACAGACATCATGAAAATGGTTAAAACGTGTTCTGGACCCCTTGACACGTGAAATCCCGCTGAAAACTCGATCTCGGATTTTCACACAATTGCAATATGCCCTTATATTAAAAGTATAAGAAAATAAAAATGATATATGCTGTCATATACATTGTCAAACTTTGCCAAACTGAATTTCATTGAAGGTGTCAAAAATATATTAGAATAGAAAAATTATTGCTCCTGCACAAGTTGAAACTAGATGATTTATTCTTCATAAAGTGAAAATGTGGACGGTGCATACTTGCTTTAGACTGACCAATAAATATACTGCCTAGAAGTGAAGGCCTGGATTACAATGAAGGACATGTTATCAACTTGAAGAAGGGGTTTACATTGTGCGAACTATCACAAAATACGAAGGAACGCCAAGAAAACGAATGAAACAAAGGGGAACTGAACGCAAACCAAGAGTCAGTTGCGTTCACTACAAGAGTGAATTCCTCCCATCTCATTGCTTATTAGCTGATAAATCAAGGGTGTATTTCTCAGGGAATCAGGGAATTCTCAATCCTCATATACAATTTCGCGTCGATACATTCATTTTTACTTCCCCACCTAATAAGGGAAGTTAGTTATGTAGTTGGTAAAAAATTCGATGCGGAGTTTTCAACGGAATTTCATGTGTTCCACCCTTCAGATTCCAAATATGAAAACAAATTGCTGTCTGTGAACACGATAAGTCCCGATTGAATAAATGTATTGACACAATATTTTATATGTAAATTCCAAACCCCGGAAGGAGGATACCAGAGTCTCAACTCAAAAACCCAAATAACTGCCGATGTATTGAATATATCGACCAAAAATTCAGTATGAGGATTTACCAGCCATGTAAGTCAACTATTGAATATTAGCGCAAACGGTCGACTGGTTTTGGAGGGGGAGCAAAAAGATAATTGATTAATTTATTCTGGGAAAGTACTTTGCCGGTGATTCACCGACAACTTTTTTATTTTCCGTAGTTATTTGGTTCTTATGTTAACCCCCCCCCCCCCCCCCCCCTCTCAAAAACAAGGGTCTTACTAGATATACATGGGCGCCGGTAGCTCAGTGGTATGCGTGCTTGACTTCTGAGCTCAAGAACGTGAGTTCGTAACCCGATCGAGGCCCTTAGTTTATTTTATCTGGGAGGTAAAATAAACTTAAGCACGCCGTCCTTCGGATGGGACGTTAAGCGATGGTCCCGAGCATGTACGATGTCAGGTACTCGTTAAAGACCCCTTACCCTAGGTGAATAAAAATTTAGGGTAGGCAAAATTTAGGACTCCCACAGTAGAGTCGGGCTCATGTCCATCAGAGTGACGAAAGAGCGCTCTGGTAGTAGGCGATATGACCTCGATATGAGTCATAAAACCTAACCTAACCTACATGGAAGAATTCTTTGCAATAAAAATTTCTACAAATAAAAGTCGAGGTTTTGGAGCTTTGAAACATTGTGTAGAGCATCGTTTTAAAGGTCGTAGGCCGTGAGGAGAGAAGATCACAAAATCATATAACTTTAAGTTACTAACCTGGCAGATAAAGTTACTAACCTGCTTAAAGTAACTCCAGGCTAGGCTGAGTAACCAGCTTGTCTCATAAATAAATTCGTAGGGAATACAGTCGCTCCGGTAAACCAATTTTTTTAACTACTAGTATAATAATCTTTTTTTGAAAATGTTTTAAAACAACAGGAAAATTACAGTTGTGAATATTATTTCTCAGTAGTCAGAAAATTTAAACCATCGTACTGATGATGAGAGAAAAATTAATTAACCTTAAGAGTGTAACTTTCTTCACAATATTATAACATATTCATTCATTGTTTTGTTCGGCCCACATTTCTTTGAAATAGTACCATTTTCATGATACTCCACTGAAAATATTTAATTAAATTTACAAATTTATAATTATAAATGTTGTAATAGAAGCAATGAACTTGAGTGGGGGGATGACCTATGAATGAAGATCCTAACTTCAACATATTGCATAAGAAAAACGTTGTCGGTGATGTAGTTCCCCAAAACGAAGTAATCAATTACCTCCCGATTCAAAACCAGTCGACCGTTTGCGTTAATATTCAAACGTTGACTTACATAGGACTTCCTAAATACTCATATTAAATTTTCTGTTGATGGATTCGTTATAGTTTTTGAGTTGAGCCCCCCAAAGTCCTCCTCCTCTTCGGTCGATTCGCTGTAATTTGACAGGTTTCTAACGTCGTTGGGTTTGGACTTCAAATATAAAAATTTCATATCGATACATTCCTTACATCGGCAGTTATTAGGGTTTTTGAGTTGAGCCCCACCAAGTCCTCCTCCTCTTCGGTCGATTCGCTGTACTTTGACAGGTTTCTGACGTCGTTGGGTTTTGACTTCAAATATAAAAATTTCATATCGATACATTCATTACATCGACAGTAATTGGTGTTTTTGAGTTGAGCCCCCCAAAGTCCTCCTTCCCTTCGGTCGATTCGCTGTACTTTGACAGGTTCATGTCCTCATTGGGTTTTGACTTCAAATATAAAAATTTCATATCGATACATTCATTATACCGGCAGTTATTAGAGTTTTTGAATAAAGCCTCTCCTCTAATCCCCTTTCTTTTGGCACACTTGGCTGAAAATCGATAGGTGTTGTCCTTATGGGGTTCTGGTGACACATATAAGATGTCGTGTCGATACATTCATTCTATCGGCAGTTATTAGAGTTTTTATGTTAAACTCCCCCCCTAATTCCTCTTCCCTTTAGTCGAATTAGCTGAAAAACAATAGGTGTCTTCTTTTCATATCCGTTGAAAATTGAATCGATTACATAACTTCCCCTATACTCAGCTGGGGAAGCAGAATTATATTTGACTTCTCCATAACTCATTATTTACTACTATCCAGGAAGCCAATAGCTCATTGGTAACGTGCTAGTCTACTGAACTCAAGATAGCGGGTTCGAACAGGGCAGAGGCTCTTAGGTTATTTATCTGGAAGGTGAAAAAACACTGTGCAATGTAAGGTTTAAGGACTCTACCCTAGGTGAATAATTAATTTCTGCATTCTCTGTACTACCGAGGGTCCGGATCATCGATGTCTTATTTATATATACAGTAGCTAAGGTACTAACCACGGCCCTCCTACTAGAAAGTGTAATCACTATGTGTTTGGACATCTCACTATTTACCTAGTGAGTGTCCTTTTCAAGTTTCGTCCTGAAGACAATTCGTTTGTGCTGTCTCTAAATTGTATTCTAGTTCAATGAATACTACATTACATGCCGCTCCTCTCAATTCCCCCAAATGGCACAATTCTACTCAATATACTGGCAAAAATATATTTTGGTTCGCTTTGCTTGAAAAATTCAACAGGGAACATGTTATCAATTACCCGGACTATGATACCAATTTTACTTCTTCAGCTATACGAAGTTATATAGGAGAAAGAAAATTAATATAAAAAAAACATTAAGGTGTAGTCAAGGTCCATGCCGTAGATTTTCCGTGAAAAGGTCGGAATAAAATCATTTTTCATTTTCTTTTCGATGCTGTCGTAGCTCTTGCATTTGCTCGGCCCTAGACTTTTTAGGTTTTTTAAATTCCTTTTGATGCGAGCTTTTCTCTGATTTGCGTTTTCTATAATTCCGCGCATATTTACGATTCTTATGAAACATCTTTAATTTTTTTGCAATTTTCAATTTAATACCGATTTTTACACATATTTCATCGAATATTTTTATTGTTTCACTTTGAGTCCTAGCTAGAGCTCCTCTAGCTCATTACAATGACACCCGAATCAACGTCCTATCTAAACGCGTTATTACCCTACACTAATATCCAATGTTACACAACGCTAATTCGCAACAATCTACCGCCGGCGCCCACACTAGCCCGATAACGTCACAGGCAAAACAAACAATGCACAACAAACACGTACAGACATGCTCTATCCATTGTGACCTCAACCGTTGTTATCGCATTATTAGTCTCGTAGTTATTCGCGATTGAAATCTGACGGTATTTTGTAACACAAGAAAGTTTGACCGGTTATCACTGTGCTTAACGAGCGAATAGACGTTTTCACGTCAAAAAAGTCATCGGTGAATCACCGACAATGTACTTCCCCAGAACGAATTAATCAACTTTACGCTCCCCCTCCAAAACCAGTCGACCTTTGACTTACAGTTGACTTACTTATGGCTCCTAAATTCGGCAGTTAGTAGCCTTTTTGAGTTCTCCTCCAACTCTGCATCGAATTTTTGACCAATTAGTTTTTACAAGAATCGAACCTGTAACACCCGGTAAAGGTGTTACGTTACTGCATATTATTACTAACTTCGAACATATATAATGTATTAGAGAGCGCCAGTAGCTCAGTGATATGCGTGCTTGCCTTCTGAGTTCAAGAACGTGGGTTCGAAACCCGACCGAGGCCTTTAGTTTATTTTATCTGGGAGGTAAAATAAACTTTGGATGGGACGTTAAACGATGGTCCCGAGCCTGTACGATGTTAGGTACTCGTTAAAGACCCCTGCCCTAGGTGAATAAAAATTCAGGACTCCCACAGTAGAGTCACGTTCATATCCACCAGAGTGACGAAAGAGCGCTCTGGTAGTAGGCGATGTGACCGGGCATGAGTCATAAAACCTTACTCAACCTATAATGTATTATTATCTCTTCTTCCACTTATTTTTTGCGAAGGCAAACGTTTCGAGAAGCACTCCCATCATCAGTATCTATAATACATGTGTTCTTTAGGTTAACATTCCTCCTGTCAATCAGAATATTTCTTTTATAGAACATATTTTTTGAGTAGACTTCTATATTTGAACACCTAGTCAAAAATGTTAAAATATAAAAGTCGACTCAATAAATATGTTCTATAAAAGGAAGATTCTGATTGACAGAAGGAATAATTAACCTAAAGAACACATGTATTATAGACATGAAGATGGGAGTGCTTCCAGAATGTTTGTAATTGCTATTTTTCAGAAGTAAAGCAGTAATAATATATTATACATGCAGTAAGAATCTTCTTACACAACCCAAATAGTAATTTCTAACGTTACTGCGGTGCCAAGCTACAAGGTCTTTCATCAAAATCACCTACTTTGTAAAAGACTTTTTGGTTTACCGATCTCAGTTCCGCTCCGGAGGACCAAAAGTCTTTAACAAATGGCTGGATCCAGGTCTGTTATTGGATGGCTTTTGGTCACCTCGCTATCATTTATATCGGTCACAAGACAGCTATCTCAATGAAAACATATTAGTTCACACCTTCTTAATAAATCCTCCCTAACACGCCCTAAAGGGATGGGTCAGTCGATAGTCTTATCGATTAATCGATAGTTACTTTGAGAGCCCAAGTAACTATCGATATGAATTTTCCTTCATTGAAGGGGATACGTTTTGACTAAAAAATAAATAAATAAAAATAAAAAGTACTAAAAAAAATAAGTTAATGAAAATGTTCATATAGGTTTAGGTTTTATGACTCATGCCCGGTCATATCGCCTACTACCAGAGCGCTCTTTCCTCTGGTGGATATGAGCCCGACTCTACTGTGGGAGTTCTAAATTTTGCCTAGCCTAAATTTTTATTCACCTAGGGCAGGGGTCTTTAACGAGTACCTGACATCGTACAGGCTCGGGACCATCGTTTAACGTCCCATCCAAAGTTTATTTTACCTCCCAGATAAAATAAGCTAAGGCCCTCGGTCGGGTTTCGAACCCACGATCTTGAGCTCAAAAGACAAGCACGCATACCACTGAGCTACCGGCGCCCTCATATGTATATTTCATCCTGTTCATATATATTTTTTTTAAAGTTGCGTTTTTCAAGCCATGTTAATCAATTTTGATCGGAAACAGAATGGTTTCCTAGAAATATTTGAATATTTTGAATGAACGCTTGCTGCTTGTGAACACAAAACCAATATGGGCTAAAACAGAAAGGTAGGGTCGCTATTTGGTTTCTGCGTTGCTAACACAAGCGCTAATGGCGTTTGTTCTGAATTACCCCGTGTTCATACCGTATTTACCCCAGCCGACCCTACGTCCATTATGATTCTATGTCGGACCTTCTTCCAAGAAACTCCTTCCCTTTATTATTTTTCTTCTCCATAGTTTTCTTTCTATTTAACTCTATTTCTCAGTTCGAGTTAGTGTGTTGGACTTGGAACTTGGAAATGTGAAGCGTAGCGTGTTCATTTCAGTATGCCACCAAAATCGGACGTGTGGAAGTTTTTTAGCATCCTGTTTGATGGGAAAAGTGCTAAATGTGCTTTGTGCAAAGTTTTATTCAAAACTAGTTCCAGCACATCCAATTTAAGGGATCACTTCTTGAGACGCCACCAAGAAACTTATAAACCTGCACCCAAGACCAAACAACCAACTGCAGAAGCTGGATCAATGCCTTCTGTTCCATAAAGTGTTTTTGAACTTTAATTAATGTGTTAATATTCTTGCCAAGTGTTATATTTAATGCGATTATTTTCGACAGAAAATATTATTTCCATAAAATAAAAGTTCGATTTGAAAGAACAATTACTTATTCGATTGATATTTTTATTCCCCTTCGCATTCTCCATAACATAGAATAATTTAAATTAGGTAGATGTACATGAAAAAATAAAAATAAAATAATCATATTATAATATAATATTGGAATTGGAAAGTATTTTGAATGAAAAGCGGCAACTTACTGAATTATCGATACTATCGACTAGCATGGACAACTATCGACTATCGCCCATCACCTACCTCTTCTCTCTATGAAAAAGTATAATTATGAAAATTTGGTTTACCCTCTTTAAGAGCGCCGCTAGCTCAGTGGTATGCGTGCTTGCTTATTGAGATCAACATCGCGGGTTCAAAACCCGGCCGAGACCCTTAGTTTATTTTATCTGGGAGGTAAAATATACTTAAGCCCACCGTCCTTCGGATGGGGCTTACGACCTGTACGAATTCAACAATTGACTTTCATAGGGGCTTCTAAATTCTCATATTAAATTTGGTGTCGATAAATTCATTACGTCGGCAGTTATTATTGTTTTTGAGTTGAGGCTCCTCCAAAATTGGAAATTCCGTTGAAAACTCCGCATCAGATTTTTGACCGATTACATAACTTCCCCTATACTTCGTAGCTGGGAAAGTAAAAAAACAAGCAAATAAAATACGAAAATTAGGGCCAACATCCAAACAATTAAGCTTATAAGGTCGGAGTAAGTGGACATCTATCAGGGCAGTGAGGGCGCTTGCAGTCATGATGAGACTCACCGCAATACATATGCATATATAATGCAATCTGCATCAATAGGTGAAGGAAGATCAGTTGCATTAGTGCAGGGATGCAGTTCAGCATGACCGGACCCTTGCAGTTGACAGTGTCATCATCAGACTGTGACGAATTGCATTCATCAGTCCAGCCATCACCCTCGTAAACATCAAACAACCAACCAACACTGTCATCCCTTCCATCCACAAAGAACATTAAAATTTAATTAATAATTATTTTACACGTATTTAACGACCAAAGGAGGAATTCAGAAAACAACTGAAATACCTGATCAGAACACAAAACCTTTACCTTGAGGGTGCCGGTAGTGACCGATATTGAACTGCGCCAAATCGTATACCTGCACATAATCCTTGTATTGAACTGCGCTCATTTGGAAATAGATATAAATTGAAAAACATTGTACTCCGCCAAAACACATTTTATTAACACTGCCTACGTACATATTACGTATCTTCTTAAAAAGTGACAAAGTTTGTATAAATTACAAGAATGTATTTATTCCCATCGGTCCTTTTAGTGAAACAGTCCAGGTTCTCCTGATATAGAGAAACATTTAGTTCATAAAAAAAATATAGTTAATAAAAAAAAAATATTTCTAAATATAAACGATATAATATGTCAATTATATTTCCATTTGCTAAAGCTCAATATCGCACTTTTTTATAATATATCACAGACTTGGACTATCGGACTAATACAGAATATAAACACAGAATTTTGCGAATTAGATACATCCCAATCCCAAACAGATAGCAAATATCGTAGAGCCAGTTAGTGTTTCCAAGTTTGGTGTTAATGACTTTTATACCATTGCTTTTTTGCATAAGGGGTTATCTTGAACATGACGTGGGAATTTTATAACTATGTTATATGTGTGAGATTATATTCTTGAAACAATGAATGAGCTCAACTTAGCGGAAGAGTTAAATTTGAATGAATGGTGACAAATTCATAGAAGATACAACTGTCATCTGCCCAATGGTTTCATACAGAGTACTGCAAAGGCGTTAACGTGGGCGTTACATTCACAGTCTGCATAGTAATAATTAATTAATTTATTATTATTAATTTTTCATATAATAACCTTTACAAAATAAGAACGTTTCTTTACATTGGAGTCTCACTGAACACAAAATATCTAGAAATGGCTTAAAACTAATTCGATTCACAATATGGTATATTTAGAGTTCACCTGTGAAAGGGCTCGTATATTTCAAAGTAAATTGAAAAAGTTGTCAGTGAATCATCGGTGATGTACTTCCCCAGCACGAATTAATCTATTAAGTTTTCGGTCTCCCTCAAAAACCAATCGATCGCTTGGGCTAAACTTTTATAGTGTCATTTACATAGGGGCTTCTGAATCCTGATACTAAATATTGTGTCGATATATTCATTATATTGGCAGATCGTATTTTAAGTCAGTGAGGGCACCGATAGCTCAGTGGTATGTGTGCTTGCTTAGTGAGCTCAAGGTCGCGGATTCAGTACCCAGCCGAAGTCCTTAGTTGATTTTATCTGGGAGGTAAAAAAAAACTAAAGCATGCCGTCCTTATGATGGGACGTTTAGCGATGGTCTCGAGATTGTACGATAACAGGTACTCGTTAAAGACCCCTACCCAAGGGGAATAAAAATTTAGGGTAGGCAACATTTAGGACTCCCGTGGTAGAGTCGAGCTCTTGTCCTCCAGGGTGACGAAAGAGCGCTCTGGTAGTAGGCGATATGACTTTGTAGTTAAGTCCGGGCATGAGTCATAATAACTAACTTGTCAGTAATTGAGTTATTAAAAATTTTTCACACCCAATTTATTTTCAAAATATAAAATCAGTTGTTTGTTTGTTTTTATCATTCCCGGGCATTAACTATAAATCCTACCAGCAGAAGTGCATTCTTTCGTCACTCTAGTGCAGTGGTTCTGAAGCTACGGGTCACGGAATGATCTGGAGTGGGTCGCGGATTTTTTAAAATTCGGGTCGCGACCCACGTTTTCATCAAATAGAACCATGGCACTTTTGTGTCTTCATTTATTTTTTAATTATACTTATTTAATTATTCTTTTAATAATCTTCAGTCACGGTTCCATATTATAATATTATATTTAAAACTAGAATCACCTCTAAGTCTTGCATCCGAGGCGCTCCAAGCGGAATTCATTTAATGCTGCTAGCTCTCCTATTACCTCCAAAATATGTTATCGCTGTAGTCGGGTGTGTTCTAGTCCTAGTTTATATTAGTTCTAGTCCTAGTTTTTAAATATTGTGATATAAGTAGTTTAGTCCCGATAGAATGAATGTATCGACACGAAATTTAAAAGTGTCTTATGTGTCCTATGTCTTCATGTTGCCACATAAGTAATGTGTCGTCTGCGGGTAATGCCAGGGTGGAGTTACATGGCTCAGGGATGTCTCAGCAATATAAACTGAAGAAAAGGGGACTGAGGATATCTTCTTGTGGCACTCCCGTCCGAATATTACACCAATAAATGTATTTTTATTATTTTTTTTTTAATTTGTTTATTTACAATCTATAGGAAATAAACATAATAAGCAAATACGGAGGCTAAGTGCACTTCCTAGAACATGGTAAAATATTACACGAAGATCTCGAGGCCACCTCCTGTTCAGATGGCGGGGAGAATAGTTAGGATATGATTGAAAGGATAGGACTTCTGGGCATAGTCACTAGTGTGATAGTTTATCGAAAAATCAAACTGAATTAGTTTCTGGAAGATTGAGATATTGAGGTATTCAACGTCAATGGACTAATTTGTTGGTGATTATATAGCTTCTGATGTATTTACGTTTCGACGGAGGATTAATGTAGTATATATTTGCCAGATGAAACTTTGTAGGATGATCGAGATATATTTAAAGTTTATCAAAACATAGTCCGGAGCGATTGGAGTGAAGTGGCTGTGAAGTTAAGCTAGGGAGGTAATAAGTGTCGGGTAAATATTACCAAGAGATGCCAAGTATAAACTTGTCAGAGGTAAATGTGTGAAGAGAATTATCTTACAGGAGAGACATTAAATACAGTATGCAGGGTCGTTGCGCTAGAGGAGAAGGCCAAACTTGCTAATTGTGCATAGCGGCAAAAACAGCACATTATTTTTTTGACCAGCAGTGGTGGCAGACCGAGTCGTGGAAACTCAACATTGAATTTCTGACTCATTCCATAACTTCCCCTATACTTCGATTAGCTAGGTAAGTTCATAGTGGTACAATACAGCAGCATCCCACTAAAGTATGATTCCATATCTTCAAAGTGCGGAAGTACAAGTACATCAAATAAAATTAACTTCAAACTTTAAACAACAGGACAGCAAGAGAGCTTAACTGCACTTAATAAAAGACAAGGAGCCAATTAGAAATGTTTCCTAAAAATTAATAATTATTACTTTAAGCCAGAATATCTCTATCTAAAGGTTCCTCCTATTTTCTTAAAAAGTTAAAAATCATGTCCAGGCTTCAAGTATGAGGTCATAATATGACGACGAAAGTGCGCTCTGGTAGACATGAGCCATACTCTACTAAGAGAGCCCAAAATTTAACTTACCTACCTATGTTTATTCACCTAGGATTAGGTGTCTTTAACGACTACCTGAAATCACACAGGCTCAGGACTATCAGTTAACGTCCCATTCCAATTTTTTCACTTCCCAAATAAAAAACCTAAAAGCCTCGGGCATTTCGAATCCTCGATCTTGAGCTCTACAGGCACTATCTCTGAGCTATCGGCGCACAGTGTGAAATTAATGAGTTTTGATTTTCAAAATTCGAGCCCCCGCTCAATTTTTGAACAATTTGGATGAAACTAGGTGCAAAATATTTGTGAAAGCTGGCTTTTTATCAGATAAATGCGGGTTTCACAATCAAGGTATTATATGCCAGTGGCGAAAATTGCCAATATATTGAATTTGGACCACATTAGGCCAAAATGACAACATTAGTACCACTTTTGACTAAAATTGAATTCGTAATCACAGACCCAAAAACTTTCATTTAAGTTGTAAAAATCCGTTGACAAAAACTTAGAAAAAAAAAAATTAAAATTTTTCAACATTTTCGCGGGCTTTTGGCAGCTGTCAATTGGCATATAATACCTTGATTGTGAAACCCGCAGTTACCTGATAAAAAGCCAGCTTTCACAAATATTTTGCACCTAGTTTCATCCAAATTGTTCAAAAATTGAGCGGGGGGCCGAATTTTGAAAATCAAAACTCATTAATTTCACACTGTGTGGCGCTGTCTCAAGGATGATTCCTTATTAACACAAATAGAGTATGATTAACTTCAAACTTTTCCATAAAAATCACCAAGAATAATCGAGAGCGTTTCGTTAATGGCTGAAAGCGATAAAGTGTAACTGCTCTTAACAAAGAGCCCATCAAAAATGATTCCTCAAAATTAATAATTGTTATTTTTGGCCAACTCGAAGCCAGAAGTTCTCTATCTAACGGTCACCTATTTTCTAAACTAAACAAAATAAATGTTTCAAATGGATAGAAAGGCTGGAATCTCAATTTTCTGCAGCAAATTATTTTTCGACCAGTAGTGGTGACAGACCGAGAGGGACAGCAAGAGCTGAATGTGAATATATGAGGAGAGAAAATGGCCTCTCTAAATAATAGGTAACAGGTCTCTCGGCCAACACCGTCTGAGCCTTCGGAGAGAGTTGTCTAGATGAGAATGGGCTGATCCAAAAGTAGAGTTAGTCGGTGATTCTCTCATTAACTTAGGCGCGAATGCTACCCAAAGAAATTATATTCAAAGCACACGGTACAAGTACTTCCAAGAAAAATTACGTGACAAGCACCAGTTCACTAAAATGTAAACCATTTCGTTTACATAGGCATTAATCATTAATTTATTTGTAAGATCACTGACAATGTACTTCCCTCTCTCGAATTATTTATAAACAACTTAGATACCGCTCCTCCTCTTCGGCTGGTATCTAGATCCGCTGACAGAAAATTTCATATCGATACACTCACTACGACAGTAGTTTTTATTTAGTTAATCCCCATCCCCGTCTTGCTAAAAACCCCGTTCCCTTAGGCAGATTTGACTGAATTAAAAAACTTTATGTCAATTCATTCATTCTATCGAGATGTACACACTTGGTTTTGGATTCAGGGGGGTAGGAAGGAATGAAATCTTGTTAAAAACTCAATATTCATTTTTTTCACAAATTGCACTTCCCCATAGTACAGGCACTATATGTAGCTGAGAAACTAAACGTCTGTGTGTTTCGGATTTCAGTTATTTCTTGCAATATTGATAATTATAACATATGAAACTGAGTCACGAAAAACCAATGAAAATAACCGTCCCATTCAGACCTAACATAACATAAAAAAAGGATCCATTTCTATAACCTGCACTGATTGGCTACACAAAATATATAAACATTTCTTTGTAGTGCAATAGCGCTATAAACGTTTGTAATGAAAAGTTCAGGTTGCTTTTATTGAAAAAAATAAAATACAAAAATGAAACATCAAAATGAACAATAACATTTATAGTAAATATACAATACTATTTGGATTTTATACTGAATTTTCGATCCCAAAAAATTAACAACTGAGATTATTGGCTACTAGGACGCTGCGGCTGTCATAATAAAACAATCCCTAACGTACTATGCACTACTATTATCACATACTACACCGCACATGCAGCTGCAGCAAGATCCTTGCACAACAAAACACCGAACCATCTCACTCGTGGCTGTATATTGCTTCTGGAGACACATCAAAAGGCCTTCAGTGAAATAAAAAATCATCATAGGCGCTACAGCCCTGACTGAATTAAAGGGAGCCTTGGCCTCCTCCAGGAAATGTCCCATGCAGCTCTGTCCTGGGCCAGTCACCACCAGCCCACCGCACCAAACCGTCTTGCGTCTCTGTTCACGGTCTCCAGCCATCTTCTTTTGGGTCGCCCCACTCTTCTCCTACCTTCCGATGTCACATTCACCAGTTTCCTCGGTATAAGGTCCTCGTCCATCCGTCTTACGTGTCCAGTCCAACGGAGTCTGGTAACTCTAATCCAGTGCGATAATTTTGGCTCTGTATAGAGTGCGTACAACTCCTGGGTGGGACCAAAGATCCTGCGGAGTATTCTCCTCTCGAAGATGTCAAGACGCCTATCCACGTCTCCGACCCATAAGTCAGCACTGGCGTCATAATCGTCTTGTATAGCAGCACTTTCGTGTCCCTGAAATAAAAAATCTCCCCAGAAAGAAGTTCCAGGGCCTGCAAACAGCAGATATTCTCCAGAGACAGCCCCCAAAAACAGTTGTGCATCTGACAATTCTGTTCGATTCCATTCTTCGCACAACCTACAACCAAACAAACCTGAAAATGATTATTTTCCCTTTCGACCTATCGAAAAATGTCTCATTTCTGTCCTTTCGCCTCATCTTCCCGATCACCAGTTTGGCTTTCGTTCCCTTGTTCTCTTGTGTACACAGCAAAAATTCTACGTCCTGGATATACCTCTGACTTTTGATCGGGTCTGGCACACAGGACTTTTTTTACAAGCTGAATCCCGTCCTATTGACCAATCTTCAGTCATACTTAAGGGATCGGTATTTCGCTGTCTCTCAGGGCTCAGTATTAGTTCCCCCGTTATACTCCATGTACAATTTCGTCTTACCCACCGACCCTAACACATGCAGATGACACCGCCATTCTAGACTCTCACATAGATCATCATCACTCTTACTACAGCAACACCTCATCACAATTTAAGTAAATCATGACGAATTGAGCAATACGTCAAAACAATCTCAACATGTAAATTCGTCGACCGCTCTACAGTATTAATTAAAAAACAGCCAAGTGAAATATTTTGGATTAACCCTCGACAGAAGACTGACTTGGAACCCTCACACAAGAACGACTCACATTAGACCGGCGATTTAGACTATTATATAGCATTTTGGACGAGCGTTTTAAATTATCTACACAAAAATGAAAAAACTAAACTATTGATTGCCCCTACCTTCCTCGACCTCTCTGGACTACGGCTTACGAATAAATGGCAATTGCAAATCGAACATCGAACAAATACAGATATTTTTTCTCCGACTGCTCACACAATGCCCACCAATACTTTACATCGCGACTTGAACATCACACCCTTAGACACAACCATCAAACATACAAAAGTTTCGACACCAATCTCGAAATTCGCAATATGTTACCTCCAAATTTACTAGACAATCGATTTTAAGGGATAAGAGCACTGGATGCTTAGGTCCCTAGGTGTAAAACACCGGCTCACCACATACTAGACAATCCCTCAAGAAGAGAGTTTGACATAGAGATCTCCTCTTATGAAGTGGTGTCATGAGGATTCCCCGCTGGCTGTTTTTTCCTCTCTCAAGGCGTTTATGTCATTTTTATTTTTTATTTTTATTTATTTTTTTTATTTACGTTTTTATTTTTTCTCTCTATATATCTGCCCAGCCGCTGGTTGTACAGTTTGTTTGTATAGTTGTGGCTTCGAATAAATAAATACCGAAAAAAAAATGGCCTTTGACTGTTCTATTAATTGTAATAGCAGTCAGAAAGAGTCGTCAAAAAATACAAAATACCAGAGAACAAATGACAGAAATGTTGAGGAACCCAACGATTCGTTATCGGCTTCAAAATTATGAGTACTTTGATATAAACAAAAAAAAGTTTGATTAAATAAAATTAATTTTAAATAAAAAAAAGACCTCCTGAGCAGAAGCAGTGACAGTGACAGTGATTAGCTATAAACGAGAGAAAAACAGTGACTAGGGAGTGTCACCACTGGGTGATTTCTCCCCTCATGACATTTTGACTTTGCCATTATCTCTTTATTAGCACATTTGCTTGTTGTATTTATTTGTATACAGTTGTAAATAGCTATTTGTAAATAAAAAAACAAAAAAATAAATAAATGAAAAAAATAAAAAAAATGACACTTGTTTCAGTCTATAATCCCTTATTTCAGAACAATGGTTCTGATCAGTTATCTTCCAATGTTTGTCGATAGCTGTAAGAAGAATAGGGGAAGTTATGTAATCGGTTAGAAATTCGATGTTGAATTTTCCACGAAATGGAATGAATGTATCGACACGATATTTTATATGTGAACCCAAGACCACATAAGGACGACACCTGTTGATTTTTAGCCAAATGGGCGGAAAGGGAGGGAGGATAAGAGGGAAGCACAACATAAAAACCAAATTTTACAATGGTAAATATTTGCTATAACACGGGTGCTAAACATATCACACTGAAAGTGATTTGAGTTGATATATACACTGGCCTTCCACTAATCCTAATCCCTGTACACGATGGCCTCCTTGCCTCATTCCTGATACTTCCCCAATCGGTCTGAAATTCGATGACATATTTTAAACAGAATTTCATGTTTTCCGACTCTCTGATTCCAAAATGGAAAAAAAAAACTGTCTATATATGAACACGATAACTCTCAATAGAGGAGCGGATTAACAAAAACCCGAATAAATTCCGATGTAATGAATGTATCAACATGAAATTTCATCTGTATATCCAGAACCCAACTTAAGAGCCAAAAACAAAATTTTCAGCAAAATCGATCAAATGGAAGGGGGATGAGAGGGGGCTCAACTCAAAAACCCAATAACTGCCGAAATGTACATATCGACACGATTCAGAGTCATTCAGTCCCTGAGTAAGACACGTATTAATTTTCTACTAAATCGATACAATAATTCCAGAGGAAGAGCGAAAACTTATTTTTTTTAAGGCGAAGGACATGCTACTTGAAAATGAGCTCAAAGCACAAAATGGTAATCCAAAAATAAATTAAACCCATCTAATTGTAAATGTGTCGTGTTTTGCTGCCCTGTTTAATTGGGCCCATCGTACTAGACAGAGAGTGTATTTCTAAAACATCTGGCCGGACAGATTGTACAACGAATCGTCTATTTTGTCAGAAAACCTCAACCGTCACAATCAACATCAACCCTCTCACCACACTATTTCCATAGAGACCAATTCGTATTTTCTCTAAATAATAAATCCGGAACTCACTGTTTCAAGCCTCAAATACTCGTATTTTCATAATATCAATAAGAGTACAGCTCGTTCTAAGCCTAGATAAACATGTTTTGTTTCATTATTTACTTATGGAAAAATGTGTCATCCCCAGTGGTATATAACATGTTCAGTTGTGCACAACAGTAGCGAAAACAGCCTTTGGTGTACAAAATAAACAAACACTTTTTTTTATATAATATATTTCATTGCTTCGTGAAATGAACCGAGATGCTGTCACAAGTTTTCATAAGATAAAGAGAAGAACAGAGCTTTCTTCGTATTATCTCATGACGATGCCGCTTTATCCTATAGAAAAATTAGGGGACAAGCAAAGGCGTAACCCGGGACTTAATCAATCCAAAGATCCCGGGTGGAGCACCCAGGGCCCCCTGCCTAGCCACAATCCTCACACCAGGCTATAGGTCCCGCACTAACACCGTGGTACGAGTGTACCGTGAAGAAGAAACCGATTGTGTAGAACCTTCAAAGATATCAAAGGACAGTTGTAGTTTTTCTATCCCTTTTCCTTAAATATTTTATTTTCTGCCCACGGATTAGTGCTTAATTCTTGTTTAATTAAAAAAGACTATTGCTAAACCTTAATAAAGCCTTTAATAAAACGAAATGAAAAATTTTTAAGATGAGAGATTCTAGACAACCTGGGAATGCGGGTCTTTAATTAGAGATTAATTATTTTTATCACTTGAATCGCAAGTAAAATCATAAAAAATAAACTTATGGGATTAGTTCTACAATTTTAGAAGGTTTACAGAAGCCAGACAAAGGTTTTACGTTATTTTAAACTAAGCCCTTCCTTAAATTAGTAATTGACGAAGCATTTACTTTTCACTAAGTCTTAAGTGCATTTTACTTCACCAGCTATACGAAGTATAGGGGAAGTTATGTAATCGGTCAGCAATCCCAGTTTTCAAGAGGGTTTAACAAGGGGGGGGGAATCAAAAAATGAAGAAAAAAACATTCTCTCTGTGTGTACGATAACGCCCGATAGAACGAATGTATCGACAAAAAATTGTATATGTGTGTCCAAAACTCTTTGAGGACAACACCTATTGCCAAATCGGCCGAAGAGAAGGGAGGATTACAGGGAAGGGTTAACACAAGATAAAGCCCGGACATGAGTCACAATAACTAACTAAACTGCAATAAAAACTATTGAAAAATATCGGGAATAAGACGAGACTCAAAGGAAATCCGTAATCGGCGAATCGCTGAAGGAGAATTTAGTAATTTGGTCAAAACAAAATGATTGTTGATTTGGTACGGTACATTATGACAGCTCAGTTCCTCTGCTGTTCACAGTTCAAACTTACCGTCATATGTAAGCAAATTTCATCAGAGAAAATGCTTGTACATGTTAATAAATACATATAAAAATGTTCTAATAAAAATAAAATACGTTGTCTTCCCACAATTTTATTTCCGACCAGCTTTGCTTCCTACGCAACTACGTCATCATCAGTGGCATATCACCCGTACACTATGAAATCAGTGTCCCTTTAGACTCCATATTGTACGGGAGAAGTGCCACTGATGATGGTTCTGGATAACGTATTTTATTTCTAAGAGAAATCTGTTCCCACAACATCTTACTATCACATTTGATAAAAATGTTCATTTACCTGCCAGAAGGAGACGGACCCAGTTCAACTTCTTCAGCACAATTCAATCTGTAATTAAGATAAAAAATAAAATTTAATAATGATTAATTATAGAAAAAATATATAAACTATGATAGCATTAAATTACATTGTATATTTTCTTTAAGCTGTATTTTTAGTCCAGGAATAATAGCAAAAATTTCGACGTTAAATTATATTATAGTTGGAGCGAATTTTCTTTAGTCCTTCCTTCAAACAGATATACTGAAAGTAAAAGCACATACAGATCCCAAGGGCGGACTTAATATGGCGTGCGGGACAAAGCCAACATTTGGCGCCCCCTACTGGGATCTAGGCCTAGTAATCACCATCATTATCCGAATGTTGAAAATCATCAATGGTTGCCCATCAATGGTTCTGAAAGAATGGTAATGAGGCGATGGTTATTCGTTTGAAATTTCGTTGAATTTTTGATAAAATTATAATTACTCTTCTTGTAACTGATTCCTTAAATCAATTGTTGTCAAAGGTAATTGTAGTTTTTTTTTGCCGTAAGACTAATTGAGGGGGTTAGAAGCAAAGGGAAGTAAGTGACAAAAATGTCATTTCGAGATAATTACCTTCAAAGTTATAGTAACATCGTAAATTCAGGTATTACCCAGGTATTTTCCACTAGTAACAGCATTACTGGTACTAACATTCGTTCTGATCTTTAGCCAGTAGTCAGGGTGGGTGTCAAGGAAGATGTTAACACACATATCTCAATTTCAGCCTATTTGTCACTTACATCCCTTTGCTTCTAACCCCCTCAATTGTAGTCCTATAAAGACGGAGCGAGTATGCACATAGTAGTCTATTTATCTTCTTATTACAATTCTATTTTTGAATTGGTAATAAATTTAAAGATTTTGTTAACGTTTTCCATTTTATTAATGTTAGCTATTGTTTTAAGAAATGTATTTTCGTTGGATAGTAGAGTCCCATGTTGTCTTTGGTTGTCCTTCTTTTTGCACTTAGTGAAAATGTGGACTACATCCTCAGTCTCATCGCAGTGTTCACAGTTAGGGGATGGTTTTATTTTGATTAGATGTATGTATTTGTTTGTTCTGGCATGTCAGGTCCTCAGTCGTGTCAAGTATATGACCTGTTTAGTCGTCAGTGTCTTTCTGTGTGGGTGCAACCATGGCATTGTCGTAACTGTCACCTGTACTCTGTAGTGGTATTGTCCTTTGGTTTGGGATATGTTTGTACGACATTAAGTAATAAGGTTGATAGGACTTAGGTTTTTAACAAATAGTTATTGTTCCGGGTTTGAACTATTTAAAAAAAAAAATAGTTTCTTGATTTTTATTTTCTTAATATCCTTATTGTTCGATTTAATTTATAATCACTATCTAAGTCATTGTTTCATCTTGTGAAATTATATAATATATTATAAATATTAATGAAACCTAATTAAAAATGATCAACAAAATTATTGTTGTTTAATATCGTTAAACTGTAATTTATATTTTATTGAAGTTTAGAATAGAATAGAATAGTTTTATTTGTCGGCGTTCAATGTACTAGATTTTTGACGCCGTACACGTGATTAGATTATAATTCGATGTGGTGACTTGTCTTCATTGAGGATAGGACTACTTCGATAGACGAGTAGTCTCCCAGCATCTCATGTAGGTTTCTTGTTCGTAAACCCATGGCCTCTAGTATTTCCTCATATCCAGGGCACTCCTCCAGGATGTGGCTTACTGTGAGAGGCCAGGCCCCACATTCGCCACAGCCGTCGCCCTGTTGATGAGGTGGCCATGGGTTAGACGAGTGTGGCCTACACGGAGCCGCATTAGGCATACCTCCTCCTGCCTATTCTGCCTTTCGGAGCTTTGCCATTTATCTATATTTGTTTTAATGGACCTAAGTTTATTTTAGGTCCATGTTAATCCACAAAGAGGCCCAGCTCTCTTTTATTTTGCGACGCAGGCAGTTCTTCAGGTCTGGTATTGTCGTCACTACCTGTTCTTCCCCAGGCAACGTTGCTGCTTCCTTTGCCACTGTATCTGCTGCATCGTTCCCTTCGATTCCCACATGTGAGGGGGTTTTATTGAAGATAAAAAGCTATTAATACTGTATTTATTTTAATAAATAAGTATTTATTGTTTTATTCTACTTAATTGTACCTATATAAGAAACTAGCAGTAATACCCGGCGTTGCCCGGGGAACTTTGACTTTTCTCCCAATATCTCCTATAAGGCTATTCAGTTCCTCGACAGTACATTCATGATGTTATCATTTTCAATTATTCATACGGAATAAAGCTTATAGTCCTTCAACTGTAGTAACGCTAGCTTTGGAGCTAAAACTAATTTATTCAAAAAGATTTCTCATTAATCGTTGCAATGGTTTTCGAGTTACAAAGATTGCGTGACTGGATGCTGGGATGGACCAGGGGTTGATTAAAAAATAGACCTTAACCTTCCGGTAGATAAAACTTGGATGCTGGGATGGACCAGATATTGAGGTATTAATACGCCTATAACCTTCCACAGACGATGACGAACAAATTAAAAAAAAAATTAATCAAATCCATGAAGCCGTTCGTGAGTTATAGCGGTACAACGCACAGACATTTTCAGCTTTATATATATGATAAATTATTTTTGATATTATTTTGTTTAGTTTTCCTTTTCAAAATATATATAGTGTTTATGAGGGCGCCGGTAGCTCAGTGGTATGCGTGCTTGACTTCTGAGCTCAAGGTCGTGGGTTCGTAGCCCGACCGAGGCCCTTAGTTTATTTTATCTGGGAGGTAAAATAAACTTAAGCACGCCGTCCTTCGGATGGGACGTTAAGCGATGGTCCCGAGCCTGTACGATGTCAGGTACTCGTTAAAGACCCCTACCCTAGATGAATAAAAATTTAGGGTAGGCAAAATTTAGGACTCCCACAGTAGAGTCGGGCTCATGTCCACCAGAGTGACGAAAGAGCGCTCTGGTAGTAGGCGATATCACCTCGTAGTTAAAGCCCGGGCATGAGTCATAAAACCTAACCTAACCTATATATTGTTTTCTCCGTACTTATAGTGTGTTGTTATTTCTCTTACAAACGCCTAAATTGTCATTTTTTAATTAGAATATTTGGTTTGTAAGCGGAGGGAGGCCTCACTGTCGAGCTGTCCACGAGCCTCAGCCTGTCTCGCTACGCTACTGGTCTAAGGGATGACATCACAAAAGGGATGTTAATAATATCTGTCTCAGAAGTTGGAATTCACAAACTTAACTTTACGGGACTAATTACTAAGGAATTACTAACTGGACTAATTACTAATTTGTAAAGAGGTCAGTTGGCTACACGAAGTATAGGGGAAGTTATGTTATCGGTCAGAAATTCACCAAAAATTTCATTTTTTTGGTCCCTTGATTCCAAAAATTAAAAAAAAAACGTTCCTGTCTGTTTGTTTGTGAAAACAATAACTTCCGATAGAATGAATGTATCGGCACGATATTTTATATATGTATTCAGAACCCTCTTAGGACGGCACCTAATGATTTTTGGGCTAATTGGCCAATGAGAAGGGATGATTAGGGGGGAGGCTTAATCAAGAAACTGTAGTAACTGCCGATGTAATGAATCTATTTTTAGTCTGAGGATTCATGGTTTTTAGCTCGCTAGAGGAAGAGCGAAAACTTAATTGATAAATTCGTACTGGGGAAGTACATTTCTGGTCTATTCATCTTCTCACATCAGCCCATCTTTCACATTAGGATCCAAAATCTGTCCAGGAGCGGGTCTCATCTTTTGTTTCAGCATTACGCGCCCTCCAACATGGAGGGACAAGTGAAACAATCCATTCGGAAAGTGTCCAACTGTCTACTGACAATGAATGGACTGCCATAAGTCAAACAGTCACAAATACAATAGGTCTGATAGAACCCTGGACTCATCCCAGTCTTTCAACAGGCCGCTTTATGGAACAACTCACAGTTTATCTCCATTATCTATCACCAACATCCATATTGTCAAACAAATATATTTCCAACGGAGATGAAACCTATAAGAAACATATATGGAATAATACAATTTTGTTTTCCACTATCTTTAATCTAGAATCAACGTAAAATAAACAAAAATATTTGTGAAAGGAAACATGAGGATTGGTATACAAATATGAAATGACATATCCTAAGAGTTATCAAATACTCTCTATCGGGGAATTTGACTAAAAAAAACCCTAATAACTACCGATGTAATGAATTTATGGACAGAAATTTTATTAAGAGCGAACACTTAATTGATAAATTCGTGCTGGGGAAGTATATTTTTGGTGTTTCACATACGACTTTTTACTTCATTATACTCATGTATAAGATTATTTAGTTTTCAAAATGTGAAGATGGCTGAACTACTGAGAAGTGATTATTTCACAGATTGCAAAATAGAAATGTCATTACATTTTTTTATTTTTTAAGTAAATGAATAAAGAAAACAAAATAATCAAATAAATAAAAAATAAATAAAATTATTCGAAAATTAACATTTTAAAATGTCATGGATGGGTACAGATACATCATTCCTGTTCCCAAAAGTCACAACTATAACTCTTGAATTATTGGAAAAAGTCACTTCCCACTGATCTTCATCCTATTGATTTCTTTAATAATAACAATAATAATATTTATTTATTTCCGTTAAACCATAACATGGAAATGAGATACGTCATAAGAGTATACATTACGATAGCTTATACATTAGATACATAAACAGCTCTTAACTCTAAAGGTTGGGGACACATGAGATTAGTAATAACAATGCTAGTAAAAAATAAAATAAAATCAATAAATAAATACTGAAAATAAATGAGTACAAAAATAATAATATTAATAAATACAGTAGGTAGATACAGTTTTTAATTAAATTTAAATATTATATTATAAATATTGTGGAGGGCAGTGAGTGGATTGGGACGAGATGGTGCCTTCGGTCGGGGATGTCGTTGGAACTGCATAAGATGACCAGATGGTCTTGACCGTTCCTTCGAGCCGCATCTACTAGGACGTCCGGGATGTCAACCAGTGTCTTATATTGGCTCCACGGCAGCTGGTCCTTCAACATAAGACCGCTGTTCTTTCCGTGGCTGACTATCATCAGCATTACTTTCTTCTTCTGTGCTATCCTTCTTTTTCTCTTTGTCTGAACTGGGGTGCGGTGAACGATAACATATCCACTCTATTTACGTATATGCGCAAGTACCTAAAACTGGTTACTGCACGTTGTCAAACTCACGAGTATCGGTTGCACATCGAATGCCCCTGGCGAATACTCAACTTTCTTCAGGTATGTTTGTCTTGTAAGCGATAATGTTACGTATGGAAGAACATGGAGAAACGAAAACAACACGATGGGTTCTTCATCTTCACAATATCCTGCTCGCAAAAGTTGCACAAGACCTCCTTCACGAGGGTTGGGTAAAATAACACAGACACCTAAACGGACAGGGACCGTGATCACAGGATGTTCACCCCCATTATTAGGGGCTAAGTTCATCGGTTTTTTTTTTAAAGTAAGTGTTAAATTATTTTCGTTCAATTTTTCATTCACTTCTGTGCACTCTTGATCAGTTCAGATTTGATTTTGTAACCTTTTGGATCATCCTGTATACTATAATTTATTTATACTGTGTCGAGAATATTAAAAAACGCTCGACAGAATTTGCATATTTTCATATTCTCGCCTGTAAAAAAAAAAAGATACATTTATGAATACAAAATATTTTAAAAATTATTTGAACACATGAGGCGCTACACAACCTGGTCTTTAGGACGCAGTATCACTTCAGTCCATGTTTTATTTATTTTATTTATTCCAACTGAAATGTTCGAATTTGAATTTATAAAATTAGTTCTCTCTCAGTCCACAAATCTGTTCAAAAATATCGACAAGGTGCGATACTTATATCAACCACTACTTGGTAAAAAAAATATAAGAAAGGTCATTTGTGATTGTTAACGATAACCAAACTTTGATGTTCCGGATAGCCTTGTTGACACAAATTTGTGATTAATGAACTCAAAATTGGTACCTTTTTGAAAGTTGAACTATTGATAGATTTTGTTAAAACTCGGAATACTAATCCAGCTATACGAAGATATGGGAAGTTATTCAATCGGTCAATAATTCCAAAAATGACAAAAAAAAAATTATGGGTGTATGCGTCTATGAATACGATAGATAACAGGCAAGATTATGTATGTGTGTGTGATTAGAACATTGTGAACGAACGATTATATAATAATATATAATAACGATATGAAACTGAATGACTCATGTGTTAACCATTAACTTAGATCTGATAGATTTTAGCCGAAATCAGACGAAGAGCACATTATCTCGGGGGCTAAGTACGTATGTACATTTTACAAGATATATTTATGACAGAATCAAAAATTGTTTCAAATAAAATTTGTAGAAAAAAAAGGAAAGGCACATTTTGTATAGAATACGATTATTCTAATTATTATTTCATATACCCAGTAATGGGAGGGGGGGGTGATCTGGTAAAAAGTGATTGGTTTAAGAAAGTCCTGTTATGGCCACATCATTGTTTTTCTCCTGTAAGAAATTACTGACGATGAAGTAAAAACACCCCACACTTCGTTAACATAGAGTGAACTCGTCCAGAACAGACACGTGAGTGTAGATTAATGTTCCTCTGAAACTTCGTGTACAAAACATCGCCCCATATAGTATAGCCTATACATAACAGATCGCTCCATATACTACAACCACCAACAACACAACGTATCGCTCCATACGATGAAATCACCAACAATAACAAATCAAAACATTACTTACGTAGAGGTTTAGAGGGCTTTAAGTTTATATATGAAATTAATTTTACAACGGCAGTTCTTACAGTTTTTGGGATAAACCTTCCCCTAATCACCCCTTCTCATTGGCCAATTTGCCTAAAAATCATTAGGTGCCATCCTAAGAGGTTTCTGGATACACATACATGATACACAAGAGCTTCTTTCTAAATTTTGTGTCGATAAATTCATTACATCGGCAGTTATTAGTTTTTTCGAGTCGTGCCTCACTCATCTAATTGTCCCTCCCATCAGCAGATTTCGCGTGAAAATTAATCGATCAATTATCGGTTTGTGGATGTAAATATGATATTTCAAGTCGATATAATATCGACAGTTATTAGGTTTAAAATTATTTCTTTTTGAAACTGTTTTCTTATTAAAAACTTTAATTATTTATTAACTTTATTTTGTTTTTTCTTTGAGAAATATTTATTTATTGTTGATATAAGTAAATAAACTTTCTTTTATTTTTCCGTTCGTTCATTATTTGTAGTGTCTGCCCAAAACGGAGGAAGTGTTAGGACAAGTGATACAGTAACGAAAATCTTGCCATTCCTTTCTTTGATAAGCGTAACCAGAAAATTAGAAAAAGATTGATTCCCCGAATCATTTGCTGTTGGAATGTTCTCACTCCTTGTTGTCTCTCGATTTACGTCTTTGGATACGACAACGACGACACGCAATCATAAACTTCCTGGTCACTGACCAAAGTTATTATTCTTTTTGTTAATTACTTCGCAATGTTGTCTTTTCTTTAGTAATGCTAATTTACATTAACATGGCTGTATAGTCGGTAAATCAGTGGCAATGTACTTCCCCAGCACAAATTAATCAATTAAGTTTTTGCACACTAATCGGCCATCTGGGCTACAAATCAATTCATGCAATTTAATTTATGTAGATCAAACTGGGAGAACATTTGAAAACAGCGTAAAATAAATACGGTTAAACACTGACATATATACAACTCAACAAAATTAACTTTCGTACAGTACATCAACGAAAACAAACACCATTTCGATACAAATATAGGCGTGCAATACCTACGTTTTTGTGACAAAGGTACATTCCTCAAATCACTAGAACTGGAAAATTTTTATTTGTATTTTAATCAGCACTGATACTAATTCAATTTCTTTTACTAAGATTTCAATTTAAGTTTTTAAGATTATACTGTACAGGAGAAAGGAACCGGGAAAAACCCGGTGGGGATGAAGAAAGGACAGTTGGATTATAAACTTGGGGAACAACCTGATAGTATTTGTTAAATCGTGGCTGAAGGTGGTAGCAATATCTAAAGTACTCCCATATTTTATATATATTTTGTGAAATAGACTACATTTTAAAAAACTTACGATTATATTATAATTTTTTATTAAGTGTTTAATCTTTATATCTCTGCAGTGTTATCATTACAAATCAATAGTTGACTTACATAGGGGCTTCTGAATTCTTATACTAAATTTAATTTAATGTCGATGAATTCATTACATCTGCACATAGTAGGTTTTTCGAGTAGATCCTCACTCCTAATCCTCCCATTCGGCCGATTTTGAGGAAAATTGATAGGTGTCGATCTTATGGGGTTTTGAATTTAAAGATAAAATTTCATGTCGATACATTGATTACAACGGCAGTTATTAGAGTTTTTGTATAAACCCACCCTTCATATCTTCCTCCCTTTTATCAGGAGTAAAAAAAAAAGTGTATCTAAACCCAAAATTGAAATTTTCAGCTAAAACAGCCATAGAAAAAGGAGGGTTCAACTCACAATTTTCCTACACACAACAAAGCATTGCTTTGATGGATATTGCAGAAATTCTATAGCATAGCACAGCTAAGCATAGAGTGGCTTAGTAGCTTCCCGGTGGTTCCATAGCCTTAATCCATACATGTCATGTAGCTACTTAACAAATTTGCATGGTTAAGTCACTTCCAGGTCTCAAGAACCTTCTATTCAGTCAAATAGCATATCGTTGGTAAACTCAATAAATGTACATCATCATTAAGATACATAGTGTACGGCGGGGAACCAATAATTCTCCAAAAATATTCAATAAGGTAACCTTTTGTGCCGCCATTTTGAAAAGACAAAGGACGTAATCAGTCAAAAATTTGAAACGGAGTTTCAACAAAATTTCATGTTTTCCTACCTATTGATTACAAAAAAAGAAAAAAATAATTTATGCCGTTGTGTTTTTGTGAAGACGATAACCCCAATAGAATGAATGTATCGACATGAAGATGTTCAGCCAAATCGACCAAAGGGAAGGGGATTAGGAGCGAGACAACAAAAAAACTCTAATTGCAGTTGTAAATGTAAACACAAGAAATCAGAGGACAACACCTATTGATATGCAGCCCAAACAGTAGATTGGCTTTGGAGGGAAAGCGAAAAATTAATTGATTAATCCTTACTGGGGAAGTACAGTGATTCACCGACAACATTATTTAGCGTTTCTTAAACTTCTCTAGGATGTGAATATGTGCATTTTTTCCAGAGGTGTCTTCTCTTTTTTCTTTTTTGACAACATTTAGGGACACTTTCACGTCCCTTTTTCTGGTTACTATGACCCAAATCGTATATAGTGACCAGAAGAAGGGACATGAAAGTGATCTGAAATATTGCCGAAAAGGAAAAAGAAGACACCTCTGGAAAAAAATGCCGGAAAAAATCAACAGAATGTTTTTAGTTCAATAAGTTCTTCATAATGAGAAACAACATTATATGTAAATATGAAGATGGCTGATGTAGTGAGAAACGATTATTTCACAGGTTGTCAAAAGTCTGACCTCTCACAGATTTTTATTGGTAGTGGCAGCTAGCCGGCTTTCGAGGTTTCCCTCATCATCAATCAGGCAGTCTGATAAAAAATTTAAAAAAATTTGAATAAAACTAAATAATATAATAAAAATAAATAAATAACAATCTAGAACATTAACAATTTAAAATATCATGGATGGGGACAGACGAGTTATTCCTGTCCACCATCTGAGTCACAACTCTGTTTTAGATTGTTATTTATTTATTTTTATTATATTATTTAGTTTTATTGAAAATTATTTTAATTTTTTATCAGACTGCCTGATGATGAGGTAAACCTCGAAAACCGGCTAGCTACCACTACCAATAAAAATCTGTGAGAGGTCAGACTATATTTTATTTGACAACCTGTGAAATAATCACTTCTCACTACATCAGCCATCTTCATTCATATTATCATACTAACAAATGTGTAATTTATTTGCGGGCAGATGTATCCAAGTGTGAACAAGGCCTTATATGGGACAGTAGTGGGTAAATAAAATATCCGTGTCTACTTTACAGACATCAACGTAAGACGACAAGAAAGGATCCTTTATTCAAAAAATATTTGTGGTAATTCGAAACCGAGACATTTTGTTTAATATACCGGAGGACAGTGGTATAAAGGTTCGGTTGGATACAAAGTAGGCGATGGGCAAACGAGGGCACCATTTACATAATAAGGTAAAAGCTACCCAGTGGACGATGGGTAACTTGATGACATTCATAGACATCATGACAGTTGGAGAGGATCAGACCAGATCAATGTCAACATCAAAACGTAGATGAACTATGAATAGAAAATAGAAGTAACTAGCAGTAATACCCGGCGTTGCCCGGGGAACTTTGACTTTTCTCCTAATATCTCTCGTTCGAATCCATTTCAATTCTTCAATAGTACATTCATGATGTTATAATTTTCAATTATTCATACGGAATAACGCTTATAGTCCTTCAACGGCAGACATCCCAGCTAGTAAGTTTTTAGGACCCCTGGGCACCATGGCTAGTACGCGCCATTCAACGGCGGAAACCACAGCTAGTGAATACTTAGCATCAGTGGACGTCCTAGCCAGTGCGTACTTGAGAACGCTTGTGACCACCAGGTTGATTAAAACATAGACTTCAACCATCCTGGAGCTAAAACTAATTTATTCAAAAAGATTTATCATTAATCGTTGCAATGGTTTTCGAGTTACAAAGATTGCGTGAGTGGATGCTGGGATGGACCAGGGGTTGATTAAAAAATAGACCTTAACCTTCCGGTAGATAAAACTTATCTATTCAAAAAGATTCCTCATTAATCATTGCAGTGGTTTTTGAGTTACAAAGATTGCGTGGGTGGATGCTGGGATGGACCAGATATTGAGGTACTAATACGCCTATAACCTTTCACAGACGATGACGAACAAATTAAAAAAAAATTAATCAAATCCATGAAGCCGTTCGTGAGTTATAGCGGTACAAGGCACAGACATTTTCAGCTTTATATATATGATAAATAACAGGAACAAATTGGTTCCCATCAAACATAGCAAATACCGCATTATAAAATTTAAAAACTTAAATTTTTTTTTTGGCCTTATGTTCGATGCATATTAGCCATGTCACTGTGTTATCAAATTATTGACGACATGCATGGCCCCGGGAGGGAGTTTTATCTACGAAAAAAAACTCATTCCCGGACGGAATTCGAACCCGCAAACCATGGTACGACCATGCGACCAAAGCCCTACGCTCTAGTCCGCACGGCCACCATGGCTCCCAATTAAAAAAATTTTAATCCTGCCATTGCCTGCGCTGTATAGTTTAAAAAAAAATTAAGTGAATTAAAAATTAATGTCAGGTAGTCTACCCTAAATGAATAAAGATTTAGGGTAGGCAAAATTTAAGACTCGCATGGAAGAGTCGGGCTCATGTCCACCAGATTAACGAAAGAGCGCTTTGGTAGTAGACGATATGACCTTGTAGTTAAAGGTGTGAGTCATTTAACTAACTAGAAGTAAAAAATAATAGATATAATAGTACTAACTTTTTAGTTGGTTAACATGATGCTACTGTCCTGTATCCAATTAAAATTTCTAGAAAGAAATATTTTATGCCGAATTCAGCAATTATGAAATATTATTTGAAAACATCAATTATGTATGTAGGTTTCAGGCTGTCAAATTTCTACGACATATTGTCATATATTTTAATATTCCATGCTTACCCCCCCCTCCCCAATCGAAATGTCATACGGGAATATTGGAGTATTATCCTTTATACTTCCCCAGATATACGAAGTATAGGGGAAGTTATGTATTCAGCCAAAAATTCGATGCAGACTTTTCAATGGAATTTCACATTTTCCGACCTCCAGATTCCAAATATGAAAAAAATAATTCTGTCTATCTGTGAACATTATAACTCCCGATAGAATGAATGTACCGATACGAAATTCTATATTTGAATCCAGAACCCTCTAACGACGACACCTATCGATTTTCAGCCAAATCAGGCAAAGGTGAGGGGGAATTATTAAGAGAGGAGGAGATGAGAGGGGGCTCAAATTAAAAACCCCAATAATTGCCGATGTAATGAATGTAGCGACATGAAATTTAATATTTAAATTCAACACCCCATAAAGATGGCCACCTATTAAGGTTCCGATCGGAACCGAAATCGGCCGAAGGGTAGTGGGGGATCAGAGAAGGGGGACTAGACTCAAATATGACCAGTTAATTAGTATGAGGATTCAGAAGTCCTTTTTTAAGTTCTTGTACGTTCACTTATGTTCAATAGGATCGTCGTCATCATTTCCACAAAGTTAAACAATGTGAAAGGTTATATTCTTGCTACCGGACTGACAGCCTCCAAGTCCCGCCAATGAAAACTCAGTTATTCTCTTTATCTTACGAAAACTTGTGACAGCATCTCGGTTGATTCCACGAAGCAATCAAATATATGTATTATATAAAAAAAAAGTGTGTCATCCTCAGTGATACATAACACGTCCAGTATAGTGTGCACAATAACTGTGCACCACTGTTTATTTTGTACACCAAAAGCAGTTTTCGTTACTGGGGGTACCAGAGAAGGAGGGCTCGACTCCAATACCCTACTGCTGATGTAATAAATGTATCGACACAAATTTAGTATGAAAATTGACAAGCCACTATTTGGTGCAGCGAAAACGTAATTGATTAACTTGTACTGGGAAAGTACACACACAGTGATTCACCGACGACATTTTTTATGTATGATGCCGAAAAATTAGGGATTAAAAATTTAAATATCGATACTCAGGAGTACATTATCGATACTTTTGTTAAATACCATATATCGAATTGTAAGTACTTGAGAGTTGGGACTACGGTTGAAAGGTAAACCAAAAAAGAAGCTGAAACAAACTTTTTTTAAGGTTCGAAGTAGAGGCGAATGAACCTTGAAGTATCCCTCCTGTTTACTTTATTTATTTTTTAAATATTCGGCCCATGGATTCAACCCAAATACTTGAACAAGCAATGATGGATAAATCCCAGGAATAAAAAAAAAAACAATTTCCGGAAATGTTATGAAAGAAAAAAGAAAAAGACTGTGAATCAGTGGCAATGTACTTCCCCAGCAGGAATTAATCAACTAAGTGTTCCCTCT
Organism: Aradus depressus; assembly: GCA_963662175.1. NCBI lineage: Eukaryota > Metazoa > Arthropoda > Insecta > Hemiptera > Aradidae > Aradus > Aradus depressus. The sequence continues at coordinate 84,779,204 of OY759214.1, forward strand.
CCCTCGAGCATCAATCGACCGTATTAATCAATAGTTGACTTACTCAAGGCCTTCTGAATCATACTATATTTCATGTCAATACTGTGATGTATAGGTTTACACACATTAAAATTATTAAAATATTATAAAATCAATTATATTTATTTGTATAAAAACAGCTGATAGGAGTGAAGTAACTTAAATAGTGAATAAATATATGAAGTGAACAACCAATAAATAAAGAACAAATGACAACGATCAGCTGATGTAAGAGTGTGACAGTCTAGTGAGAGAAGTGTTTTTAGGCTTAAGGTGTGGTGAACCAAGTAGATGTGAAATAACAGTGAAATCGATGCGCAAAGGAGGTACTTTTATTTATTTATATGCCCAAAATAACATTGAATTAAAGAATGTCCACAATATTTAAAAAGAAAAGAGACTAAAGTAGACGTAGAATTAGTTTGTAAGATATATTGTAAATAATTTTTTTTTTTTTAATTTAATATTGATAATTTGATTATATTGAAAATGTAGGTTAAGTCAAAGAAACCCAAATATTTGTTCTCTTATTCTATGCTATTCATTTTCCCTGTTAAACAAGTAGGATAATTTACACCAGTGGATTAGATTTAAATTTTTTTCAAATTTAGAAAACAAGATGGCATCTCTATAGTAAATTTAGAAGAAATCCAAATGAAACATTTGTTAATTGAATTTTTTTTTAAATATGTGCACTTTCTTAAAAATTGCACGTCTTGAACTTTACTGTAGAAATCAAAATTTAGCAGAAGACCAGCTACAATACATTCATTACATCGGCAGTTAATAGAGTTTTTATGTTAAGCCGCTCTTCAATCCACCCCTTTACTTCGGTTGATTTGGCTTAAAATAGTAATAGTTAGTTATTATGACTCACGCCCGGGCTTTAACTACAAGGTCATATCGCCTACTACCGGAGCGCTCTTTCGACACTGGTGGACATGAGCTCGACTCAACTGTGGGAATCCTAAATTTTGCCTATCCTAAATTTTTATCCACCTAGGGTAGGGGTCTTTAACGAGTACCTGACATCGTACAGGCTCGGTACCATCGCTTAACGTCCCACCTGAAGGACGGCGTGCTTAAGATGAAATAAACTAAGGGCCTCAGCCGGGTCTTGAGCCCAATATCTTGAGCTCAGTAAGCTAAATTGAATTCAATAGGTGCCATCCTTATAGCGTTTCTGGATGCACGTACAGACAGACAAATTTCTGATTACATAACTTATATACTTCGTATAGGTGAATATATTTCTTGGCGTTAGGCGGATGTACCGTACTTACTTGTTAAATAAGTAATACATATGTATCAGTCCAACTTATAATAGGGTAACCCGATTCGATACCCCCTTCTTGAACTTTGTTTTGGGGAGTGAGAGACAATCTGTTTTGCTGGGTGTCTCCCTATTTGCGTATATCCAGAATGTGTACACCTACGAAATATACCCACTATGCGTACACTCTTTTTATCACTTGAGTGGTAGAGAAGATTTTTTTCAGGGCCGATATTGCAGCCGGTTCGAAGTCAATATTTACTTTTTCAGGGCTCCAATCAGGCAGCTGAGCTTTAATGAGGCGGAACATCCTCTCGTAAGTTGCTAGCAACTTGTTTGGCAAAAGTGCAAATACTACTGGAACAATGTTGGTCTCCTCATGTGTACTACCCAAATCTGCATAAATGATGTATATCTGCATGATGGCAAGTTTTTTGTTTTCCGTAAGCAAGATGAAATCGGAGTTAGTTGCAGTCAGGTAACAAAAGTTATCGAACCCTTTTAGTTCAGGTAATCCCCCCCCCCCCCCAAAAAAAAAAAAGTATACGCATAGTGGGTATACGCAAATAGGGTGGTACCGTTTCGCTGCCAAGCAGTCAGCAAGTCCCTGATTGATATGTGTCCAGTTCTTTGACCCCTTCTCTATATGTAATTATTACATATTTTTTAAAAGAAATTGTATGTAATAGTGTTGTTTTTAACTTATTTATTGTTAATGATTGACTTGAACTGTAAAAGCTCGTAAATTCAAATCTAATTTTGGTTTATGTATGTCAAGATGGCAAATTACCGAAACTAGTTGCGGTAAAAATAAAATATATAGTTGGACTGGTACATCTGTATCGTATTTGTGAGGGACTAAAAAAATAGGAGTCATCATGGGGTGTTTCGGGTTAATTGATATTTTTCTAGCTTTTTTCGACGTAAATGTTACACCTTCACTAAAATCGAATACAAAAAGTCGATATGAGAATAATGTGCCAATTATAATAATTTAAGAAAGACATAAACAAAAGTTAGTATTTTATAATGTTTTCTAGAACTAAATGGACGACTCGCCGCGCGGGCCCCTTTGTGAGGGCCATGGTATACAAACTCAATTTATACCATAATTATTCCTGTATGTAATGTTCTGTATTTCCGCAATGGTCAAGGATCAAGACAACAAACTGTAATTACAAATTAGTTTCATCGCAAATTAATTTGACACAATTAGCTCACTCTTGACCTCAGCTCTAATCAATACAGTCCATTTCCTAGGGTCTTATATGGTATATAATATAATTTTGTGTTCAAAAATATTTATGGTCATAAATCACGCCTGAATGTGTCTTGGCCGAAATCGTTTTCACAGGAAATATCTGTTCTTTCAAAGTTGCTACTTTTAGTCACAGGAATAACAACTCTCTTATCCTGAAATCTGGGACGAACAGCAAAGTTGGTCAACTATCTCTTGGCGAGTTTCACCAAGTAATAAGTGCTAGAGAAGGTGACTCAATAGAAGTAATTTGCTCAAGAAATCGCAGCTTTACGTAAAAGAAACTGCCGTTGTAATTAATGTATCGAAAAAAATGTTCATATGTAAATTCAAAACCCTATAAGGACATCTATTACCTTTTCGCGGAATCGGCCAAAGAGAAAGAGAAGGTTAGAGCGGTCTCAACTCAAATACTCCAGTAATTTCCTAAGTAATGAATGGATCGATACAAAATCATGAGGCTATGAAAATAAGAAGTTCCGATGAAAAATCGACATCGAACTTTAGACCGATTACTTAACTTCCCCAATACTAAATTTTATTTTTGTCTATAAGTATTTGTGAATCATCCCATAAAGACGATACGTATAGATTTTTATTCAACAGCACAAAAAAAACCAAAAACTACCGTCATAATGTATATATCGATACGAAATTTAGTATAAGGATTTAGAGGTTCCTCAGTCATATCGTACTTCCCCAGAACTAATTAATCAATTAAATTTTCGCTCTCTCTCTAAATTCAATCGTTTATATATAAAAATATATAGGGGCTTCTAGATCCTCAAACTATTGATGTTTAGACGAAACGATAGAATGTAGAGAGAGCGGAAATGTAATTGATTAATTATTTCTGGGGAAGTACATTGCCGGTGTCTCGGCTGCCTTAAAATGCAATAACTTGTTGCTTATATATTTCCATTCCTACATTGAACTAGTTCAAAATGAAATTTGATTAGGTAAAATAGCGGTATTAATATACAGATGAAGTATCAAATGTCTGAATTCCCCTTACGTTCTCCCGCTTCACTAAAAGTTTATATTAAATGGGGTGGTTTAAAGCTAGATGTGTTACTTGGAAATACTAGCTTCGAATGTTTTGGATTTCGCATCAGATTTATACACTTTCCAAGTACTTTATGCCTTATTTACCTTTTTCACCATTCCTGAGGGAACAGCAAACTTTTATAAGAAGAATAAACCATTTGTCTTCCTTACCTAATAAAAAAAAGTCATCGGTGAATCAACGACAATGAACTTCACCATAACGAATTAATCAATTAACTTTTCGTTCCTCCTACACAACCAGGACCCCCGCTTTACGAGGGGGGGGGGGGGGGGGGGGGGGGGGTTTGCTCTAATAGGGATCTATCGATGCAAGAATAGTAGTAAAGTAGGTATCGAATAGATATTATTTGTATCGATTCTAAGTACACAATTTTCTTTTATTTGTTGTTACAATAAAATCCTAAACGTAAATTACGGTCCATGGACAAATGATATCAATAGTGATAACCTCATGTGTGATGCGTCCTTATTTCTTACCTTATTAACAATAAATGGTTTATCATTTATGAAGATATAAGTTTGTTTGATTCTGAACAGAACCCTGAACGAAATTACGATTTCAGTATTTTATTTAAATTTTACGTTTCATTTTGTCAATTACAAATTATAATGCTTTGTCCTATGGCGAAAGTGTGGATTTATTTTACTAAGAACGATTCAATCTTAGCGGCTTTCAAAAAGTTTTAAAAAAGTGAAATATTGTGAGAATACGAATAGTCTCCTCCAGTAGTTTTATCTCCTTAGTAAGTATAAATTGTACGCTTATTTTATATGGCTTTGTTTTATTTTCAGTTTTTAATAATATAATTTTATTTTATTCGATTTGATTCATTTGTTTCTTATTCCCACTACAAAATCTCTTTTATACTTTTCAAATTTTATTGTGTTTATTATTATTATATATATTGTTTAAAATTAATTATAAGAAAGTACTAGATTCGATCAAAACTAGTAGGTATCGATACTTTTCATTCGAAATTTGAGTAGTATAGAACGTTTTAATAGAAAGTATCGATACTTCGTGGTATCGATTTAACCATATGCTCCAATATTCAATAGTTGACTATATTGTGACTACCAAATCCTCAAACTAAATGTTGTGTCGATAACTTCATTACATTAGCAGTTATTAGAGTTTTTGACTTAAGCCCCCCTTCTAGTCAACAATATCACTGAAATTTGACAGGTTATGTCAACATTGAGTTTTGACTTAAAATATGAAGTTTTATGTCCATATTCATTCTATCACCAGTTATTAGTGTTTTTTGTTAAGCCTACTTCTCTAACCTCTTGAAAATCAGAACGTTTCGTTGATTCATTCATTCTATCGTGCGTTATCCCGTTCAGACATACAGACAGACATACATTTTTTTTTTTTTTTTCATATTTGGAATCTGGAGGTCGGAAACACTGCGTATAACTGAGAAAGTAAAAGAAGGAATAGCTTAAAATGAAAATAAATAAAGTATCAAAATTTATTGTAATAATCCAAGAAAAAAATAAAAGAAAAATAAGATTTGAAAGAATACAATAAAAAAGTTTAAAAATGAGACAGAAAGTGGCTTTGTTGAGGAGGTGAAGCCATTTTTCTCTGTCCTCCTGTTCCGGGGTGGGCGGAGAACAAGTCAGTTGGCTTTTGTACTTAATGTTATTTATTTTTCTATTGTTTAAAAATACAGTTAATATGAGTGCTAAATTTGTCTTTATTTAGTTCACCGTCTATTATCCGGCTGTCCAGTGTTGCTTTTTTACAGAACATGTTCTTTTTGAGTTGGATTTTTCTTCATTCTTTCAAACTTTTTTTTTATGAAAATTTCTCTTTTTTTTCGGAATTTTCAATGAATGGCATATAACAATGCAAACACTAATTAGATTAAGTATATTCAAAAAAGTCGTCGATGAATCATCGGTAATGCATTTCTTCAACACGAATTAAACAATTATATTTTCCTCTTCTTCTTACACTACTTACATAATGTCTTCTGCATTCTCACATCTGTGGAGACCTCCCTCTGAGCTCCCCATTATAGTGATCGCCAATGCGCGATCTAATTGCGCTACCAAGTAATTAAATTTTGTGTCCTCTGTAGTTATGTGATTAATAGTGAATTGGGCTTCCACTTGATAAAACCAAATTTCGGGTTTCTCTATCCAAAACGGGGGTATTTTGATGCTAACTCTATCCACTACAAAGCTCTGGCTAACGGGATCATTTTCGGCCATTATTATTACCAGTTCTTAATTGGTATTAACTTAATACTAAAGATGAATAAGAAACTTACGAGAATATACGTGTTCACGAGAGAGATACGTGTACACGGCACTCGTTTCAATTCACTTTTGGGGTCACCAAATGTAAATCTCTTGAATATCAACAACAACACCTTGAATAATACACTTTCACACACGGTCAGTTTATTTGTTTTTCAAGACGGCGATCACTATAATGGGGAGCTCAGAGGGAGGTCTCCACACATCGGCAGTGATTGGAGTTTTTGAGTTGAGCCCCCTTCCCTTTTCGGCGGTTATTGCAGACAATTAATATGGGGTCGTCAACCTTCCAGCTTTTTGAATTTAAATATCTAAATTCGCAGGTTGTCAAATAAGATGTAGTCTGAGCTCTCACAGATTTTTATTAGTATTAGCTAGCCAGTTTTCGAGGTTGCCCTCAAGGCAGTCTCATAAAATAAAAAATTTTGAAATTTGAATGAAAATTAAAATTCTTTAGTAAATACAATTTAAAATTTTTTATAATAAAAATAAATACAGATAAGTTATTCCTGTTCCCCATCTGAGTCACAAAAGAAAAACAAATATTCTTATTCAAAGAACAATTTATATTTTATCATACTGTCTGATGATGAAGGCAACCTCGAAAGCCGGCTAGCTAATTCTAATAAAAATCTGAAAGGGCAGACTACATCTTATTTGACAACCGGTGAAATAATCACTTCTCATTACAGCCATCTATATATTATCTAAATTCGTGTCGATAATAACATTAATTTTATCGGTTTCACAAACAGGGGTCGGAAAACATGAAATACCGATGATAATTCAAGATCGAATCGTATATCTAGGGAATTAAATATTAAAATCTTCTTTAAAATCATATTAAATTTGGTCGATAAATTCATTACATTGGCAGTTATTAGAGTTTTTGAGTTGAGTCCCGTACCTTTAACGGAAAATTAATAGGTGCCGTCCTCATTGGATTTTCATTTTTAGAATCAGGGAGGAATAGTTGACAGATTACATAGCTGGGGTAGTAAAAAAAAAAAAAACAAGCTACCAATTTTTTATAATAATAAGGAACAGAGAAGACCAGAGGTATAATTGAGAGGACGGCGAGTGAAGAGCGGGTCCTAATGGCCAGTTCCAGAAAATCAACCTTTCTCATTGTTTAACTTTGACGAAAGTTAAAGATGCCGACGATCCTACTGAACTCACTTCAACTTAGAAGATGTCATTCTCTATACAGTGAAGCTACCATAATGAGCACTTATTGAATTTTTGTTTCTACGACTTTTTGTCATCTGACCACATAAATAATTTTTTCACAACAGTATTCAAGACTTTCCTAACTTCTGAAATCAATTATTGATTCAATCCAGGAAATGGATTCTACGGATATGGGTTTTTAAAGTATATGGCTGATAAATGGGAAGTGATTATTTCACAGATTTTAAAATAAAAAATAAATTTGAAGAGAGGCGACTCGGAATTTTTCCAACACCTCCAAAATACAGGACATGAGGCCGGTTCAGTCTCGTTACTACATCATATCCAGAAAAGTAGAAAGATGGATACATTGGAGAGTATAGAAATTAAATTGGAAAGGAGGAAGAGAGAGTCTCCCCTCCTCAACTCTAGAGAGGGGATGGGAGGTTTGTCCAGTCCGACGTAATCCGTTCTCCCAGTTGTGACTCAGATGGTGGACAGGAATAACTTATCTTTCCCTTCCTTTATATTTTATGACTGTTACCAACAGAACCTGTTTTTTGGTTTTTGTTTTTGTTGCTTAAGGATGGTTTCTTTTGTAGACTGCCTGATGATGAGGGCAACCTCGAAAGCCAGCTAGATAATACAAATAAAAAATATGTGAGAGATTATTTGACAACCTGTGAGACATGGGACTTCTCTGACTGTCGTCCATTTCCGATTTAACTCTAGAACAATTCCATTAAATCTAGTACATTTCTTTCTTACGTTTAGATCCTTGAAGAAGAAATAATGTTACTAAAGTAATTACTGATACTGAAGAAGAACTACAAAGTAAAAGGTAACTGTCCTCTTACTATTGTGAAATGGAAAAGTCCTTTGTACAAGTACACTAATGGATTAACGTTACTTACTCATCTACTATTGTGGGGATCCTCGGTTCAAGTTAACTTGTGGCTAGGCATGAAAAAATTTGGAAAAAATCTGATATTTACTGTTTAAGCATCTTTTTGAAATGAAATGAAAAATAATCTTTATTCGGGACATACGTCCCCTAAGAATAATAACATAAAAAATAAACAAGAGTATACAAGTATCACCAAGTTGAAAATAATAAATATAAAATCAAATAAAAGAGGTCTCGTAAAGTAAATACTAAGTGTTGAAAACAGGCAATCAGTAAAACAATATAATAAACTAGTGAACAATAATGAAAAAATAAAAATAGAAAAATTAGAAAAACAAGTATGAATAATAATGTGAAACATGATAACAATGACTTGTATATGAATGAATTGCAAAAAACTGGACTGATGAAACAGAAGAGTAACAGTCTGTCCAGTTGGAGTGAGAGACTTATAGGAAGACGAGAACTATCTCATAGGAGCCAGCCTTAGGAATCAGAGGTTTGCTGAGTTAGGAGATAATGGAAAAGTAGGAACTTAAATGAAAGAAGAGTAGGAGTTGTGGTAGGTTGTTGTCCTGTGGGAAGGTAGATAAAGATCTGAGGGACGGGATCTGGTGGATATGGGATTTAAATTGGAGCATTTGGAAGATGTAGGAAGGCTTTTGGGAAGATATGGTTTGATAGAGAAAGGAGCCTAGGAAATATTGTCGACGAGAGGATGGGAAGAGCCATTTTAGGTCGGTATAGGCACTAGCTAAACTATAATTGAATAAAGAAATAAAATATTTAAAAATAAAAATGATAAATGTAGAAAGCGTGACCGAGGGAGCCAAGGTGGCCGTGCGGGCTAGAGCGTAGGGCTTTGGTCGCATGGTCTCACCATGGTTTGCGGGTTCGAATCCCGTCCGGGAGTGAGTTTTATTTCATAGATAGAACTCCCTCCCGGGGCCATGGATGTCGTAAATAACTAGTAAATTACCTATACAGTGACATGGCTAATATGCATAGTACATAAGGCCAAAAAAAAAAAAAAAAGCGTGACCGTAACATGACTTTTTCATAAGAACTATTTTGTGCTATAACTTTCTTCGTATTGGTGTTATCTCAAATCTGAGGATATGTTGAAGTTAGAAGTTTAATAAGCAACATTTTTATACTGGATTAATTTAAGTACAAACCGTTTTTCTATAAATCAAGAAAATGTGCAAAAAAAAATGGGTTTCGAGATGTCATATTAAGACCATTTCGGCATGTATCTCGCAAAATGAACAACATTCAAAAGAAAATTAAATATAGAATGTGCCTTTGAGTTTTCTCTACAACATTTAATTGAAGAGACTTTTGAATAGGTTATAAATATATGAGGTATCTTTTAAAATGTACTTAGGTCGCGATGTGAAGTAGTTTAAATGATTTCGGACAAAATCTAATCAATTCTAAATTAGGACATGTTACATCTTAATTTTATATTTGAAGGTCATTGATACAATCGTTCGCTCAGAATGTTCTTATTATATACCTATATTTGTGGGTACATGGGTATATACCCATAAACAGACAAACATGATCGCAAAAATTGTCAAAACTTATTCAGGGGACCTTGAAACTTTAAATTCCATTGAAAACTCGATCTCAGTTTTTCGCACAATAACAATAAGTAAAAAAAAAACAATCATTATTATCAATTTAAATTTAAAAAAAATTATCATTAGAAAAAATCCCAAGGGTAGGAAGTCAGGGGCATCAAATGAAAAATAAACCTTGCCGGAAATTAAAGGCTTCCCCTCTTCAAATAAAAACCAACAAGACAAGGAAAAATTGTCTTATTTATGAATGCTTGTTGAGGCATTAGATGAGATCGTGATTGGAGAGACGACAGAGGGGAGTCACCGGTAACCACCTGTCGGAGTTATCGGAGCTAGTGCTGTAGTCTATCGACCTGGGAGGAGTTAACACAAAGAGACACGGGTTCCAATCTGCCTACAGAAGTGGGCAGCCCGCCTGCCGCATCCAGCCTCCTTGAACGGCCAAACAGACAACACGAGGAGACACTTTTGTCACTCTGGTGGACATGAGTCCGACTCTACTGTGGGAGTCCTAAGTTTTGCCTACCCAGGTTTATTCACCTAACGAGTGTCTGACATCGTACAGGCTGGGCACCATCGGTCCCATCCAAAGGACGGCATGCTCAAGGTTTTTTCACCTCCCAGATAAAAAACCTAAGGTCTTCGGCGGGGTTTTGAACGATCTTGAGTTTAGTTAGCAAGCACTCTACCTCTGAGAAGTATAATTATAAAAAGTGACAATGGTGTAATGCCGAAACCAGGTAGTTTTTGCATAACATTTTTTTTTTTTTTTTGTGGAATATAAGTACAATACCTATTTCAAAAAAACAAGTTTGTTTTATTTATCCTTTTGTAATAGGAAGTATTATAATTGTGTAAAAATCCGAGATCGAGTTCTACGGAATTTCACCCTTGAACGTGGTTTGACTGTTTTCGCGATCATGTGAAAATAAACGAAAATTGATATTTCTTTACTTCGGAGCATTTTAAAAGTACATTAAAAAAGTTACTGCATATATTTATAACATAATCAAACATATATTGAAAATAAAAATAGTAGAGAAAGGTACATTGTTATATGTGAAACATTTTTTCAAATAACGCTAGGTTTGCGAGATACATGCTAAAAACGGTCTTAAAATGACAGTTCGAAACCAAATTTTTTTTTCATGTTTTCTTGATTCACAGGAAAACGTTTGTACTAGGCATCGAAAAATTGCTATCAAAAAATATTCCCAATATTTCCAACCAACAAACGCCCTCAGATTTAAGATAAAGCCAATACGAACCACGATATGAACCCAAAATATAGTGGATGTAGGAAAGTAATTTGTGGTCACATCAGATATTTTGATATTGGTTTCATTTTTATTTTCTAGTAACATTTACCGATTTATTATTAACAGCTAATAATTGATAATTATCACAACTGAGTATTGTAATTATTTATATTTAAAATACATTTTTAAATTATAAGTATAGAAGACTAATTGGACTGTAATTGTCAAGCTGCTCACGTCAAACGAATGCTCTCTTGTCAAATATATCTTTTTTTTTTTTATTTACCAATATATATTTACAACTGTATAAAAAAATAAATACAACAAGCAAATGAGCTAAAAGAGAGATAATGGCAATTTCAAAATTTCAAGAGGGGAGAAATCACCCAGTGGTGACACTCTCTATTCACTGAGTTACTATCATTTGTAACTAATATATAACTAATAATAGGTAAATAATTTTTCCTCTGTGTTAAGAGTTTTGTTGGAGACGTAGTGAGGAGCATTGGCTATTGTATGAAGGAGTTTGGATTGATGCGTTGGAGATTAGAAGCTTTGGAATACGATATAAAATAGATATGTCTATAAATATATATATCACTCTCAGAATTACACAGAACCTGTAATCTGAGCCTAACTTTCTTATACCCAATAATGAGTTTGAAATGATGAAATGAGATGATGGAGGGAGTGCACTGATCTGTAAAAGTCTGTATAAATATATAAATATAAAAGTATATACATATATATATATATTTTTTTTAATTTTACATTTTTGCAATGACTATCCCTTCTGAAAATGAAAAAAAAAAATTAAAAAATATCTCAATGTGTGTCTGTGAAAACGATATCTCCCAATACAATGAATGTATCGACACGAAATTTTATATGGGTAATTCCACGCGAACTCAACATGACGTTACACCATCGAATTTTTTTTTGGAGAACTGATATTTTTTTCAGATTCCTCATTAAAAAATAGGTCTAAATCCAAATTTTTAGATTTTTTTGTTTGACCTCATGCGTCCTAGAAAAAAATACATTTTCGTTTGCAATTCAAATATTCTTCACTCATCACTTTTCATTCTTTCTTTTAAACTACAGCAGTTATTGTAAAAAATAAGTTTCGCACAATATTCTTATAGGAAATTTTCCGTAGATTTCGAAAATTTTGTCAAAATAATTGCTGCGATTGATATAAACACCGAAAAACGTGATTTTACGATTTTTATGACTTTTTTTTATATGTGAATCCAGAAACTCGTAGGGACGACACCTATTGATTTCCAGTCAAATCAACCAAAGGGAAGGGGAGGGGGGAATCAGAAGAGATTGGGCATATTATATATTATATATTATATATATATATATATATATATATATATATATATATATATATATATATAGGTATATAACCTAATCATGTCTTGTGGCACCTTTCTTCCTAGAAGGAATGGGATTACCAATATTTTCTCAGTAGTGTTGTTTCTCCCTTTCAGAACATCCCCACCATTTTCAGTCCATTTTTGGCTCCTGTATTGTTTATTTGTCTGTACTTAGTGAATACTAGCAGGTTACACGGCTTCGCCCGGACTAAATAGAAGCAGGTTAGTAACTTGCAATAACTAGAATGAAAAGTAGCGTTATTTCCAAAGCGCTTAAGCGTTTTCCTTGAAAATTGCTGGCTCAACGTATTCTGGTGTTTCTTAACTAAAGTAAGATATTGGATAGCGAAGAAGACCTTAATTAATGTTTAACTACCAGGAGAAAAGTCCATTTTATTATAGTCAGAGATTTAATAGAGGCAGCGGTTAGGTTGGTAGCTGAGGTGATTAAAAAAAAAAAGTCGGTGAATCACCGGCTGTGTACTTCCCCAGCAACTATTCGATCTGTCTCGAAAGTCCCTCCCCATTGATCGATTTGGCTGAAAATCATGAAAATCAATAGGTGCGTCCTTAGAGGATTCTGGATACACATATAAAATGTCGTCTAGACACATTCATTCTATCGGGAGTTATTGTGTTGACAGGCACACAGACAGAAATTATTTTTTTTCATTTTTGGAATCTGGAGGTCGGAAAACATGAAATTCCGTTGAAAACTCCGCATCGAATTTCTCGTACATTTCGTATGGGGAAGTAAAAAATCGAAGTAGTGCCGAAAAGGTGAGGTAGCTTGCTTGCTTACTGTGCTGAAGACTATTGTTACATTAAAACTTTTGCTACTGAAATTGTATTATTTTTTTTCAGTGAAAACACATACCTACAATGTTTACACATATCTAAAAGTAGTAATTGGACTCACACGGTTCTTTATCGGAGGAGTAACAATACTTTGAGCACGCCGTCCTTCGGAGTGGACGTTAAATTAGTGTATGTCAGGTACTCGTTAAGTCCTATATCACTGGGTAGTAGGGTGTCCACTAATTTGAAAAAGTCCGTTTTCTCAAGGTCCCTTTCCAAAATCGTGTGTAGTTTGGTAAAAAAAAATTTTGTGAATTTTTTCAGATTTTTCAAAATGAATTTAAAGGTGCCTGTGAGAGGTCAAAGTTTTACATGCAGTTTAAATGGGGTTTTGGAGCTGTTTGAGACTTTTCAGCGTAGTTCCCGGTATTTTAATCGAAAAAACCTGAAAATATGAAAATTGGGGTTTTGAAGGTCGCTGATTTCAAATTTCATGTCAAAAATGCACGTTGAAAAGTTGTAGTCGTCAAAAAAACGGTATAAAAAACGTAAATTATCATTTTTATGGAAATATCAATCAAATATATCAATTTATTTGTTTTCAAGGTCTCTAAACTCAAATTCAATGTCAGATTCAACATTTGACAATTACAGCTGTGAGAAACAGTCATTAATTAGATAAATTAGATTTTTACATCTGTAATTTTGACAAATTAATGACTGTTTCTCACAGCTGTAATTGTCAAATGTTGAATCTGACATTGAATTTGAGTTTAGGGACCTTGAAAACATATAAATTGATATATTTGATTGATATTTCCATAAAAATGATAATTTACGTTTTTTATACCGTTTTTTTGACGACTACAACTTTTCAACGTTCATTTTTGACATGAAATTTGAAATCAGCGACCTTCAAAACCCCAATGTACATATTTTCAGTTTTTTTCGATTGAAATACCGGGAACTACGCTGAAAAGTCTCAAACAGCTCCAAAACCCCATTTAAACTGCATGTAAAACTTTGACCTCTCACAGGCACCTTTAAATTCATTTTGAAAAATCTGAAAAAATTCACAAAATTTTTACTACACACGATTTTGGGAAGGGACCTCGAAAAAACGGACTTTTTCAAATTAGCGGACACCCTACTGGGTAGCCATACTTCCCCTAGGATTCCCTCAGTAAAGCTACCAGGGATAAGAGCATCGGATGCCCAATGGTATATCAAGGGTTCATAAGTCATTTTCTAAATGTCGAACAGATCAGAAGGAATTTAAATTCAAATAAAAAACAAATGTTCAAATTTAAAATTGCCTGGGGCACAGAAATCTAACCTTTTGTTAGGTCCCAAGCCGTACGAAGTATAGTTATGTAATCGGTCAGACATTTTATGTTACGTATTCATCGGAATTTCATGTTTTTTATGTTTCCCGATTTCAAAAATGAAAACAAAAATTCCTGTCTGTCTGCAAACACGATAACTCCCGATAGAATAACTTTAAGTACGGACGACAAATATTGATTTTTAGGCAAATGAAGAGCGGGTAAACCTGAATAACTGTACTTGGTTGATTTAAGTTGAGAAATGATTCACCGACAACATTTGTTTTTGAAGAAGTACTCGAGCATATGTATTTTACATTAAATATACAAGTGAAGGTCAATTTTAATGCTACATATTGTTATATTGTTTCATTTATTCAAAGTATTTATTGTGTTCCCTCAATGAACAACTGACAGAGCTATAAATGGTATACCTACTCGTAATTTCTCATTTTGAGTTCAGAATATCTCTGAGTTAATATTTATTAATTCATGGTTGAGGAGTGTGCTTTACAAAAGAGGATTTGTGTTAAATTAGAACGTATTTTATGAATATTTTGGGATTGCCTCGAGGGGTAGACCTTAGACTGAGATCCTTTACAGCTTACATTAGATCAAATGAACAAATTACTGGGTTATCTTACCAGAAACCAGGGGCCCAAATATCCTCTCCAAATTACAGGAACTATGCGGAAAAATTGGTGAATCACCGGCAATGTACTTCCCCAGAACGAATTAATCAATTAACTTTTCGCTCTCCCTCCAAAACCAGTCGACCGCTTGTGCTAATATTCAATAGTTGACTTACATAGGGACTCCTCAATCCTCATAATAAATTTTGTGTCCATAAATTCATTACATCAGCAGTTATTAGGATTTTTGAATTTAGCCCCTCCCTTGAATCCCCTATGATGTATAAAAAAATACACACATTAAAATTATTAAATTATTAATATTAAAAAATTATATTTATTTGTCTATAAAAAGCAATTTTTTTAAAGAAAACAAATGAGTAAAAAAACAAAACACGGCCATCAGCTGTTTTTTTAGTGTGTAGAGTGACGAGTCGAGGTCTGGGTTGACTTGAGACGGGCTGAGTGAAAAATGGAGAGTGGTGTTTAGGCTTAATAATGTAATGAACTAAATAGGAGTGAATTGACGGTGAAATTGATCCGCAAACAAGGTCAACAGTACCTTATTTATATGTACAGGAAATATGCCCAGAAATATATAAATTAAATTTAAAGAATGGCCAAAATATAAAACAAAAAAAAAAGATTGAAATAGTGTAAATAATTTAGTTTGTAAGATTTTTCTATACTAATATTAATTTCAGATATTAATTGTGAATGATAAGAGTTGAGCCTAGTTATAATAAATGTTATAAAATGATAATAAAAATTAATACGACTTAAAAAAATTAATAAATAGTAAATAATAATAGGATGACATACCTATGCAAGTTTGTGTCGACACTTTCACTACACCGAGTTTATTAACGATTTTTTTTAATTAATCCTTTCCCCTGATCCCCCCCTCTCTTTTGGTCCATATAGCAGAAAATCGATAGGTGTTGTCCTTATGGGGTTTTGGTCAGCCATATAAAATTTTATGTCGATACATTTATTCTATCGGCAGTTATTAGAGATTTTGAGACACATTTCACCGTGATAGTGTGGCCCAAATTCGATGCTTAGATGGTTATATTATAAAAATGAAACAAACACCACTTTTCACTATTTTTTATTCTGCCTTTAAATCTATCATTGACGATTTTTCGAAAAGAAAATGTTATTGATCGAATAAATATTTCTCCCCCTCCTCAAGGGGAAGGTAAAGTTCAATGGTCGATTTAAAATTAGGTCAACAAATGATGAAAAATGGTATTTGTTTCACGTCTGTAAATGTAAAATATGGGAGAAAAATGAATATGGTATTGAAATTTGGGCCCCCTCAATGTTTCCATGAATACTTAATCCCATAAATATTATTTTTGACATTTCTTTTTTTTCAGTAGGTACTCTATTTTCAGAGTTTGAAAAGAAAAACATAGCATAGCATTGGAAGAAAAAAAGTTTGGATAGAAAGTTCAATGATGGATAAAAGTTGGGTTAAAAAGTATTTGCGCTAATATTCAATACATGATTTACATAGGAGCTCCAAAATCCTCATACTACATTTTGTGTCGATAAATTCATTACATCGGCAATTATTAGGCTTTCTGAATTCAGCTCCTTCATTTGAACGTCCCCTTCCCTTCGGCTGATATTGCTTAAATTTGACAGGTTAGGTCCTCATTGGGTTTTAACTTCAAATAAGAAATTTCTTGTTGATCGTATAGTCCTCTCCCTTAGGTAATCCTCCATTTTTCAGCGAAGAGGAATGATCAGATGTGGGGGGGGGGGGGGGGGGGGGGGGCAGAAAAAACCTAATAAAAGTCAACATAATGAATAGAATAGTTTTATTTGTGGGAGTCCAATGGCCTAGATTTTTGACGCCTTGCACTTGATTAAATTAATTCAATAAGGTGACTTGTCTTCATTGAGCTTAGGACAGCTTCCATGGGTACCAAAATATATATACGGACGGGTCGAAAAGAGAAGAACATGTAGGCTATGCAGTGTTTAAATACAGGCTACCAAGCTACTGCAGCAGTTACACTGCAGAACTGAGCGCCGTTGCTGAAGCATTGGGTATTGTCACTTCCGATGCAGGTCGGAACTACATGATTTGTAGCGACTCCATGTCCGCTCTTCAGAGTTCAACAGCTTAACAGCCGCTGCCCCCTTGTATATAAAATACAAGAACTTCTTGGAAATTGCACAAACAATAAAAAACAAGTAATTTTTTGCTAAATCCCCCTCAAATGTAGATAAATGGCAAAGCTCCAAAAGACAGAATAGGCAGGAGGAGGTATGTTTGATGCGGCTCCGTGCAGGCCACACTCGTCTAACCCATGGCCACCTCATCAACAGGGCGACGGCCCCGGGCTGTGGCAGGTGTGGGGCCTGGCCTCTCACAGTAAGCCACATCCTGGAGGAGGGCCCTGGATATGAGGAAATACTAAAGGCCATGAGTTTACGAACAAGAGACCTACATGAGATACTCGGAGACGACAACATAATGAATATATCGACACATTTAGTTGTGAAATACCAAATTTGGGTTTAGCCCAAACAGTTGATTGGTTTTGGAGAGAGAGCGATAACTTAATTGAATAATTCCTGCTGGGGAAGTATATTGCCGGTGATATGCTGATAATTTTTTTTTTTTTCATTTTTGGAATCAGGGTCTTAATAGATGGAAATTCCATTGAAAATTCTACTTCGAATTTCTGACGGATTACATAACTACTACGATACATAATCCCTATCCTTACCAGCTGGGGAAGTCAAAGGCATGCAATTCCTACGTTAATAAAGTCCCTTTATTATCTTTTATCCGTTATCAGCAGATTAAAGGGTCTCCCTAATAGACCTTTCTCCCTAATTGAAATTTCACACAGTAATTATTTACTTATTATTATGAAGTTTTAACTTTTTGGAAAAAATTTAAAAATATAGAATATTTTTATAAAAATATTGTAGCCGCATTGCAGCGCAAAGGGTGCTAATCACAATTTAAAACGAATTAATTAACTTTTCGCTCATCCTCCTAAACAAAAAGGACCGTTTGCGCTAATATTCAATAGTTGACTTACATAGGGGCTTATATATCCTCAAACTAAATTTTGTGTCAATTAATTCATTACATAGGCAGTTATTAGTTTTCAAGTTGAACCCCCTCCCCTGAACACCCCTTCTCTTCGAGACGAGCGAAATCTTCTAGTCGATTTCGCTGAAATTTAACTGGAATTGTCCTCATAGAGTTTTAACAAAGAATATGAAATTTAATGTTGATACATTCAATACATCGGCAGTTATTGGGTTTTTTTAGGTCTCACCCCTAATTCTCTCCTTACCCTACGGTTACTATGGATGCGAGTTCTAACGAAAATGTGTTCTGACGAATTCGTCCGAAACAAACAAACTGTTTTCCAATGAGAGTGTTTACACTGGCAGCGAAGAACACGTCAGAACATGCACGACGTCGTCAGAACCAGTTGAGCGTTCAAACAAGTTTGATTTTTTCGTGCGACCTGCATCTGTTTTGGGTGTTTTCATGCGTTGAATTTTGAGTGATTTGTTTATTTAACCACGGATAACGATAAATTGATAAGTCTTGTGTACGGGAACAGGTGTTTGTGGGATATGAGAGACCAAAATTATCATAACAGAGATATTTCTCGGCAAAAGTGGGAGAAAAGTCCCACAATTCTTGAAATAACATTTTAAACTCTCCTTTGTCGTCTCTACTAAAAAATAACTGGTTGACATGCTCTGTTTTTCCACTAATTAACAACAATAACTTCATTAACGGACTTTCAAGAAAATAAAATTCATCAAGTTCGTCCATCTTTGCTGGGCGGAAGAAACGTACTGACTATCAGAATAACAGAAAACGCGCACAGTGTAACCGCGTTGTTCTGACGAGGATTTGGGACGTACTCGTCCGAACACATTTTCGTCCGAATTCGTATGCACAGTAACCGTAGCCTTAGCCGCGAAGGCCACGCTTTTCTCGGGAGAAAACAAGAGTATATTTCATGCATTGAACAAACATTTATCAATCCTTTTCATGTACAGTGAAACATAATCTTTTCATTTTACAAAATAAAATAATTAATTATTAGCTATAATTTATTTAAGTCAACCCATAAGAGAATAATTCTAGGTATTGTTAGAAGGAAACTGCCACATGTCAAAGAGATCTGACATAATCAAATATTTAGTTAAGGGATTGCTTTTCTGTCAACTTAACGTTTATCTACTTATGCCCTAAGTGACAACTACATTTCAAATTAGAATTAGTGTTAACATATGTTAAAAAGTGACAGAATGTCAAATGGATTGAGGAGAGCTTTCATGTGGGATAGCGAAGTCGTGTTGAGGTTAGTAAGAGATGGGCGACATTGATGTACACACATCATTTAACTTTATATAAAGATGGCAACCACTATGCTCGCCTAAATCCTTGATATTGAAAATAAATAATAATAATATGTATTTCCGTTAAACCATAACATGGTAATTGGATACACCATAAGAATAGATATACATTAAGGTAGCTTATAAATTAGGTACATAAACAGATATTGACTTAAATTAGAATTAACAATTCTACTAAACAATAATATAATATGAAAAAATAAATACTTGAAAATAGAAGCACAAAAATAATAATATTAATAAATTCAGTAGATATGTTTTTCAATTTAATTAAAATTGAAATAATATTTGACGGGGTTAGAATCAAAAGTGACATTTTTGAACCATTTTGGTGAAGTTAACAAGTAAATTAAACATATCAATAGTGACCTTGAAATTAAGATTTTTATTCAATTTTATGGTTTGCTAACAGAAACTTTCACCATAAAAGCAGTAGACAAAATATTTCCGATTTCGATAAATTGTAGATTTTTTAAATCAGTTAAGAACTTAATGTACACTTTCTTCAAAGTTTTAAAAATGTCACTTAGAACATTTCGATTCTAACCCCGTCAATTGTGGTATTTTTCAAGACATTTCGAGATGTTTTTAAGTCCCTTCATCAGGTCCCAATTTGGATATTGGGACTTGGGTAAATTATTTCGAGTCGAATTGATAGTCACATGTTCTAACCTGACATGATAAGGTTTTGGCCAAAATCAGATGAAAATTGAGACTACTTTACATCAGGGCTTAAGTTCATTTTGTTTTTGTTTTTTAAATAAAAGTTGTAGGAAATAGAGAGGCATATTATACATGAAATATATACTTATTTAATATACATTAAAAGGACGTCTTAAACTATTTTTTCAAAGGTTTGCTTGATTTACGTGAAAACGATTAACCCTATGAAAAAATTGGTTTTAACCAATAATGTTCCTTATAAAATTTCCAAGCGTCTAGCTGCCTTCAGATTTTAGGTAAGTCCAATACGAACAAACTGGGGGCCGTGCGGGCTAGGGCATAGGGCTTTGGTCTCACCTTGGTTGTCGGTTTGAATCTCGTCCAAGGGAGAGTTTTAAAACCAATAAAAGAATGAAAAGAATTTTGTGAGACTAACTCTTGGTAGAATATTTAAAGTAAGATGGCGGAGTAAAACAAAAGTTGGGAGAATATAAGTTTAAAAAAATAAGAGTAGAGAGAATAACAGAAGATCAAGTAAAAAGCTGAACAGAAAAGAAGAAAATTCTTTGATTGGAAATAAAGTATAAAAAAAATAAACGGAAATAAGTCAATTCTTTGAAAGAGATGAACGCGTATTTAGCATTTTAACCATTAAATAATAATATAAAAAAATTGGTATATTTTGGAAAAACTTGTTTTTATATATATATTTTTTTCTTACATTACAACATCATCTCTACTCAAATTAAGAACTGGTATAACATTTGGAAAATTTACACGGACTCAAGAGCAGATTAGGCCGGGCAAGTGAAGAGAAGATGGTGGATATCTTGCTGGAGGTCTGAAAGGCAAGCTTGGCAGATATCCTCAGCACCTCGTACCTCATCCTGTCACGATACTTAACATTCTCTATCAGCTAGTTCACCCCCCGCAACCCCTCTATCACATATTCACATTAGTAATGTACTATTTTCACATATTCCTCATATCTACACTGTAGAAATGTCATATACCAGGTGTCTATCTCTTCTGCACATCATCGTGCGGTAATTGTTCGTCTAACCTCCAAGAGGTCTTCCAAGCACAAACATTTCAACGATTATCAAAAGTTTATAAACACTTTAAACAACCTAAAAAAAAAAAATAAATAAACTCTTAAAGTTATATCGAAGACAATTAAGAAGGGTAATAAAACGGTGATGTATAAACATTAACACAAGGATGTATAGAATTAGAAATAACATCAATGAAATTATTTTGTCTAAATATACTTTTACCGTTCATCAAATGAAAATTTATTAAGTTTTCTTAGGGAATCATAAATATATTTACATAATTTTTTTAAGAATTATGACAATAAAAAATAAGGAATTAGGTTCATTTTAAATATTCAGACATTGAACAAATTAAAATTAGATATTTCATTTTTAATAAAAAAGTTAATTAATTTGAGGGAAAAAAACTTTGTTTATATTTCTTGAAAAAGAGGCGGTAATTTTAATTGTTTCCTTCTTACATAGTTCATAATGATAATTAATGTCTAGAAAGATACCGAAATAGAAACCCTATTAAGAACATTTTGAAATAATCGACAGTGATGCGCTTCTCCAGCTCAAATTATTAGTAAATCAAATAAGTGTTCACTCTCCCTCCAAACTTTTTCTCCCTCCGCCTAATTTAGCTGTAAATAAATAGGTATCTTTTGCAGATAAATTCATTACTTTGACAGTTATTGGTTTTTTTGTACTATTCCGTTTTATTTCGACCGATTTGCTTTAAAATCTAGTTCAGGATACTCATATAGAATATATAAGGGTTAGGTTAGGTTTTATGACTCATGCCCGACTCTACTGTGGGAGTCCTAAATTTTTGCCTATCCTAAATTTTTATTCACCTAGGGTAGGGTCTTCCCCATCTACGTCTTATCCGAAGGACGGCGTGCTCAAGTTTATTTTACCTCCCAGATAAAATAAACTAAGGGCCTCGGTTGGGTTTCGAACCCACCATCCTGAGCTCAGAAGACAAGCACGCATACCATTGAGCTACCGGCGTCCTCTAGAATCTATAATATTCATTATATTGGAAGAAATCAGGGTGGTCTTGTGCCCGTCTCTACTGTTGGAATCCTAAATTTTTGTTCACCTAGGGCTTTAACGAGTAACTGACATCATACAGGCTAGGGATCATCGCTTAACATCCCATTCGAAGGACGGCGTGCTCAAGGCTTTTTCACTTCTCAGACGAAAAAGCTAAGGAAGAGTCTCGGGCGGTTTCGAACCTGCGATCTTGAGCTCAATAGGCAAGCATGCTAGCTCTGAACTACTACCTCCCTCGAAACTGTATATAAGAATTGAAATATTCCTGACCAACGAAACCAATTGATTTTTGGCCATGGTGGAAAAGGAGGAAGAGTTTAAAGGAAGACAGGAAACTTAGTTCATACATAATTCGGCTAGCGAAATTACATTGTGTAGCACTCAATAACAAGTTTACTTTAGATAATTTTAGATGGTACATCTACCCACGTTTTGGAAATTCCCTTTCAAAATTTCGATTTGGAGGAGGGGAATTATTATTATATACAACAACAATAACTGGGATATCATATCAAAGATATGACGAAAATATAAATCTTTATTGAAGATACAAGTGGGAAGGTCTTTATCCGCAGATCACAGGGGATCTATTAGATTTATATTTACGAACATGTAGACTATTTTAAGGAGGAACCAACTTCAAATATACTCTATGTGTCTTCCAAAAAATTTAATTTGTGGATTAGCCGAGGGGGCGCTGATGGAGAAGCTTTTATAACGATTTGTGTGCTTATCATGCTTCCGACCTCTAGATTCAAAATATGAAAAAAAAAAGTATGTCTGCTAGTGAACAAGATAACTCCCGATAGAAAGAATGTATCGACACGAAATTTTATAGGTTAGGTTTTATGACTCATGCCCGGGCTTAACTACGAGGTCATATCGCCTACTACCAGAGCGCTCTTTCGTCACTCTCGTGAACATGAGCCCGACTCTACTGTGGGAGTCCTAAATTTTGCTTACCCTAAATTTTTATTCACTTAGGGCAGGGGTCTTTAACGAGTACCTGACATCGTACAGGCTCGGGATCATCGCTTAACGTCCCATCCGAAGGACGGCGTGCTTAAGTTTATTTTACCCACGTTAAATTTTATATGTAAATCAAGATGACACCTATTATTTTTCAGCCAAATCGACCAAAGGGAAGATGGGAGCAGGCTCAATCAAAAACCATATTAACTGCCAATGGAATGAATGTATTGACATGAAATTTCATATTTAAGGTCAAAACCCAATGAGGGCATAACATGTCAAATTCAGCGATATCGGCTGAAGTGAAGAGGGGGGGGGGGGGGGGGGGGGGGGCTTAATTCAAAAACCCTAATAACTGTTACTGAATTTATCGACACAAAATTTAGTATGAAGATTTCGGAGCCCCATTGTAAGTCAACTGTTGAATATTTGCGCAAACGGTTGACTAATTTTGGAGGGGGAACGAAAAGTTACTTGATTGAGATACTCGTAATCAGCTTCAGTTACAACTATTATAACGCAAAGTTACTCCGGGAGAACGCCGAATAACTGTGTACCCCCGTCTTTCTACCAGGAAGAAGCAAGAATTTGATTTTTCTGTCATATTGAAATTCAGGGGGTCGGAGAGAACAGGAAACCTGGTAAAAAGTTCGAATTTCGGACGGAACCCCTCCCCTACTTACTACATACAGATAAAGAAATAAAAATCCACTGGTAAAATCTATGTTCAATTCAATATTGCCTCTTTTTACAGAATAAAATTCTATTCTCTAAAAATATATAAGAGCAGTAGTAACAATAAGTTAGCTTCAAAAAAATAAAAAGAGCAATTTTAAAACGTATGCAGATTTATTCAACTGAAAAGTTTCACTCGCCGTTGTAACCTAAAAGAAGAAAACAAATAGAAAAAAAGACAAAAAATATAATAAAAAAAAAATTAAATTAGAAAAAATATTGGTCAGGACAATTGAAACGAAATAATTCCAAATTTTTCCAGTTACTTTATTCCAAAAAAAAACTGATATACCTAGTTAAAAAGAAAAATGTAATGTAAAAAAGCAAATGTGTGAGTGACGCGGTACTCACGAGAATTTATGTGTAAACATCTGCTTTAGTTTCAAAAACTTGCTGTCATGCATTGATTTTGATTAAAATTTGTTTTATAAAGTTACAATAAGAAAAGTAGTACAAGGGATTAAACTTTCAAATTTATTGTTCTTCAATTTCTTTTATACATGAAATTATAGGTTTGTGACAGCTAAAATAAAAAAACATACAACTGTGATTGTAGTGTCTCTAAATACCGCGAGAATACAGCGTCGATAGTAGTTTTCGAATTTGTTGTTGAAATGCTTCGATTCGTATTCACTTGTAGATTAAGTTTGTCATTTAACTATGAAATAAGCTGTTCGGTATCTCCTGAAATGGGTAAAATTATTATTTGTTGTGACAATAATACAACAAATATATTATTTATTGATCGATATTTTCAGCAGTTATTATTATTATATATTAATAACAATATTATATAATATCATATAATAATATATTGAAATATATATTATATTTTTTTAGATTTACTCTGCTATATTATTTTCTTTTACCACAAATTTTATTTATTGTGACAATAGAAATGCTCAAAAACAGCTGATATCACAGATAAAGAAGTGTGTAGTTATGTGTGTGCGCAAGCAACCGTCCGATACACACACTTATTCACATCAACGAGACTTATAGCCCCTACCGAGAGCTAAGATGTTTACACATCAAAAACTTCATAAAGGTTGTATTTTGATTACACAAAAATTTTTCAAACCTATTGATTTCAAAAATGTTTAAAAAATAATAAGAACCGTCGGTAAATCACCGTCTCCCTTTAAAACCAATTTACCAGTTCGGTTGAACATCTTACATAGGGACTTCTGATTTATATGAAATTTCATGTCGATACATTTTTTACATCGGCAGTTATTACGGTTTTTGAGATGAGTTCACACTTCTCTGCAGTCGATTTCATGGTTAATTTATATGTACATATATATGAGGGGTACACTAGGGTGGCCGTTATTTCTAAAAAGTTCTAGTTTTATTGCTCTCAACCCAAAATCCGGTTTAGAATATCAAAAAAACAATCCCTGAATTTTTTCAGATTTTTTCAATTGAATTTACCCGAATCTAATAGAGGTTAAAGTTTAACATGCGTTTTAAATGGGGTTTTGGAGCAGTCGCGGATTTTCGAGCGTAATGTTCAGTATTTTAGTTCTAAAAATTTGATAAATGGTATATTTATGTTTTTGGGGTCGCGGAACTCGAATCTAGTGTCAGCATTTAATTTTTGACAGCTAGAACTGTCAAAAATTAAATTCTGACACTAGATCGTCCGCGACTGCTCCAAAACCCCATTTAAAACGCATGTTAAACTTTAACCTCTATTAGATTCGGGTAAATTCAATTTAAAAAATCTGAAAAAATTCAGGGATTGTTTTTTCGATATTCTAAACCGGATTTTGGGTTGAGAGCAATAAAACTCGAACTTTTTAGAAATAACGGCCACCCTAGGGGTACACATACAAAATGTTGAGTCAGTCAATACATTCATTCTATACAGTTCTTGAGTTATCAGGAACAGACAGACATACATTTTTCATTTTTGGAATCAAGGACTCGGAAAATATTCCGGTTACATAACTTCTCCTATACATCGTCTGGCCTGGGGAAGTAAAAACAGTCTATAAGTATGGAAAAGAATGCTGCCGGATGAAAACCAACAGATGATCCATCATAACATGAACAGATGTGTCCCAGTATTTTTCCAATAGCCTATGGTCATATATTTACAGCAGGGATATTATATTAAAAAATGTCTTCCTATTGAGGACAGGGGGCGGCTTTCAAATTTAAGCACCAACTTGGATCCTCACAGCAATGGCTACCATTTTTTTTTACATATCTTCGGTAAATCAACCAACAATGTCGGCCGCGAATTAATCATTTTTTTCATAATTTCAGTTTTTTTTGTTGAAAGATTCATTACTTCGACAGTTATTAGGGTTTTTGAGTCCTCTGGTCCCTTCCCCTTCAAACAACCCTTTTCTTTATCATTAATTACTAACATTTTTTTTAGTACATTTAGATTCAATTCAAATCAGATTAATAATAATTTATATCCATTGCATATTTACGTTAATTCATTTAGCTTTTTTAAAAATTAACTTCAATTATTTATCAGTAAATTCATTTCAGTTCATTTTATTTTAATTTAACTAGTATTTTGCGTCAATATTATGTTCGTTCACAAACACACAATTTTTTTTTTTAATTTTGGAGATTAACTCATGGATTCGTAAAACATAAATTACGATTGAAACTAGAAATCAAATTTCTGACAGCTTACATACTTACCTAGGGTTTAGCTACTGGGCTCAAGATCGCGGAATCGAAGCCTCGTCGAGTTCCTTGGGTTTTTACTTCCTACGCTGAAGCTTCTATGTTGAATTTTCATTGGAATTTCATGTTCCACTAATTTCAAAAATAAAAAAAAATATTAAAAAAAAAAAAAAAAAAAAACTTGCTATGTGTGTCTATGACGTTAACTTCCGAATGCATGTATCGACATGTAATTTAGAATAAGAATTCAGAAGCTCTTATGTATATCAACTATTGATTGCTAGCCCAAATGGGAGATTGGTTGTGGAAGAAGAGCGAAAAGCGAAAACTCAATACATTAATTCATGTTGGGGTAGGTACATGGCCGATGATTCACCGACGACTTGAGCAGGCCGTCCTTTCGGACGAGACGTTAAGCAATAGCCTCAAGTCAGGTACTCGATAAAAGTAACTAAGCCTGGCTAGTCAAAAGGTAGGACTCCCATTCTAAGTCGGGCTCATATCCAGTGATGACCTTGTAATTAAAGCCCGGGCATGAATCACTAAAATAATCAAACACACATAACTTCCCCTATACTTCGTACAACTGGGGAAGCAAAATTAGAAGGAATTATTAAAAGCTCAAGTTACTAGCTTTAATTTTTATTGTATTATACAGAGGCGCTAAATATTTTAATTAACAATACATACAAAAATTATAGTTCTGTTCAGGAAAAAAGTTGTACAAGTGAAATCCTGGCCAGTTCTGAGATCTAGTAGCAAATTACTTATTCCATTTTGGGGACATGAACAAGTAACTTAAACATATCATTGGACAACTCATATCAGACTGAAACGCACAGACCTCAAAAGACGATTTGGACGACTGAAATCAATTATCGAACGACGATCGACATTATCGCTTGAAAACAAACTTCACATATACAACACTATACTAAAACCCATCTGGACTTACAGCATAGAGATATGGGGATCAGCCAAAAAATCAAACATACAACGTCTTCAGTCAATACAATCCATTACCAATGCGCCATTTTACGTTTCCAACCTCACATTACATAATGACCTCAACATCCCATTTGTACCTTCAGTTATCAGGACACGATATCAAACTTTTCACGACAAACTCCATTATCACGCCAATCCACTTATACAAGAATTATCTACAAACACTCTCCCCACAAATCCACCACGACGCCTCAAGCGGATATGGCAGAGGAACCTGCTCCAGGACTAGCCTGGACTCCTCTTCGGTCACGTAACTCAGTAGTACAGCCACGCACCTGACACTCCACTATTTATCGCAATTGCAAATGGCAAATGTTATGCCATTGTAAATAAATAAACATATCATTAGTGAAATTAAGATTTTTATTCAATTTTATGATTTGTCAACAGCAACTTTCACCATAAAAGCAGAAGACAAAATATTTCCGGTTTCGATAAATTATAGATTTTTTAAATCAGTTAAAAACTTAATGCACAGTTTCTTCAAAGTTTTAAAAATGTCACTTAGACTATTTCCTTCATCAGGTCACAATTCGGGTATTGGGACTTGGGTAAATTATTTCGAGTCGAATTGATAGTCACATGTGCTAACTTGACCTGATTAGATTTTGGCCAAAATCAGACGAAAATTTAGACTACTTTACATCAGGGCTTACGTTCATTTTTTTTTTTTTTAATAAAAGTTGTAGGAAATAGAGAGGCATATTATACATGAAATATATACTTATTTAATATACATTAAAAGGACGTCTTAAATTATTTTTTCAAAGGTTTGCTTGATTTACGTGAAATGTCAACATGTCACTTAGACCACTTTGATTCTAACCCTGTCAATTAATATAATATTAACAGTAAATATTATGGAAATAAACAGAATTACTTGATCTGGGTCAGCTCTTCCTTGTTAGATAAAATTGAGGACTTCAAAGTTTTACAGTGTGTGGAAGTATCGGATCATTTGATTTGTCAACTAACTTTAAATTTAAATAATATAATACCATCAAATAATTCTATTAAAATAAACTACAAAGAAAAAATAACATGGGACGACTCAAAGGCACCACTTTTTTATCATCTACTGCAGATGTCACAAAACATATATTTTAACGATACATCGCTAGATAAATTATACGATAATTTTACTGGTACTTTAAATGTCACTGCCATCATTACAGATATGTTGAAATTAGTGAAAATCCCAGCCAAACAGAAGAGTCATCACAGAAATAAATGGTTCAACGAAGAGTGCCGTGCAGTGAAGAAGGAAACAAGAAGAAGCTACTGCAGATGGAAAAAGAAGCCCACTCTAACACTACTTGAGAAATACTTGGAAAGTAAAAAGAAATACAAGAGGTTAGCTAAAGAAACCAAAGCAAGACACTACAGACATATATCCGATGATATCGCTGCCGTTCAAAATAGTCAAACTTTCTGGAAAGTCATCAAGAAATTCAAACCTAGACCCTCTTTAGTCTCCACAATAAGTCTGAAAATCTGGGAAAATTACTTCACGGATTTATATAGCTCAAAAAGCATACTACCAGAAACATCGCTGCCAAACACGACACTTCGGCATTTGGACTCACCTATCTCGATGAATGAGATTACCGAAGCAATACAGGGTACAAAAAACCAAAAAGCACCGGGGACCGACGGCATTCCGAATGAAGTTTATAAGTGCCTAACCCCTGCATGGCAACACTACCTGCTGAACCTGTTCAACAGAGTGATGGAGGAAGAACGAGTGCCGAGTCAATGGTCACAACTTGCAGCATTCCTCATCCATAAGAAAGGCGACCCAGACGACCCACACAACTATCGAACTGTAGCTTTAGTTAATACTATGCCGAAAATCTTCACCTCGATACAAAACAAGAGACTTTCAGCCTGGATAGAAACAGAAGGCTTACTACCAGAAGCACAATCAGGTTTCAGAACAGGCCGAGGCTGCTCCGATAACATCTTCTGTTTGCAAGCTATTATATATAACAATATCCGTTTAAAAAGTAGGTATCTTTATGCTTTTTTCATAGATTTAAAGAAAGCTTTTGACTCCCTAAACCGCCACATCTTATGGAATAAACTATCATCCATTGGAGTGAGTAAAAAGTTTATAGCAGTGCTTCAAAGTTTTTACAATAATGCAAATGTAACAGTTTCCACACCTTCAGGTCAAACAAAGAATATCAAGGTAGAAACAGGGGTGCTGCAAGGAGATTCTATCAGTCCCACTCTATTTAACTTGTTCCTGTTCGACATAGAAAAATTATTTAAAGAAAATGGCTTCAGAGGAGTAAATATCGATGGCAAAAACGACATTATATTCCTAATGTATGCAGACGATTTGGTAATGTTTAGTGATACTCCCAAAGATTTGCAGAACAAACTTAATTATCTCAGCACTTACCTGAAAGAAAACTTACTAGAACTCAACACCCAGAAATCAAAAATTCTCATTTTTCATAGAAGTCCTAACCAAAAACTTCAAACACCATTCTACTACCAAGGAAACATAATAGAAGTGGTAAAAAAACAAACTTACCTAGGAATTCCTTTTTCAAAAACAGGAAAATTTAGCGAAACTGCAGACGTCTACATTTCCAAAGCGAACAAAGCCACAGGAGTAACCATCCACACTTTAGCGGCAGCAAGATCGGACAGTTGGGACACCAAGAAGAAACTGCTGGAGTCAGTCACACTGGCCACTCTGTTGTACTCCTCGGAAATATGGGCTTTAGAATACCTGGAGAAACTAGATACGGTGCTCACAAGATACTACAAAAGAGTACTGAAGCTTCCAAAGTCAACTCCAAACAGCTTCGTGAGAGTAGAGACTAACAGCTACAATCTTAGTGCCATCGTAATCGGAAGAGCAGTGGGCTGGTGGAGCAAAATACTGGAGATGCCGGCCGACAGGTACCCTAGACTGTGTTACGAACGTCTCCTGTTCCTGGGCAAGCAGCCTTCAGACCTACCGGCCTACAACTGGGTGACTCAACTCCGGAATATCCTAACCTCTGTAGGCTATTCATGGTTATGGGATACTCAGGACCCTGATCTTATCAGCAGGCATAAGAAAAAGATTGTGAGTAGATTTGAAGAAAGGAGCCGCGATAGAGACATTCAGCACATTCTCGAATCTAACTATAACCTCACATACAAGGATATTTACTGTTACAACGTCTACTTAAAGCTGAGGACAAATATCGAGAGGACGAGAGTGTTGGCTCAGATACGGCTGTGTAGAGAAAGCCTGGCTAGAGTGACGGTGGGAGGAGTGACCTACCTCTTCAACAGGGAAGACAGCTGTAGTGTCTGCAACGAAGACCGACCGGACGACATCCACCATTTCTTCATGGAGTGTCCAGCCTTCAGCCAACTAAGAAAAAAGTACCTGGTAGAAGCACTAAAGAGCCCGCAACCTCACAAGACCCTTTTCAACATTGCAAACAACCAAAACCTCAATAATATTATACTATACATAGTAAGGGCGCTAAAAATTAGAGGACATTGAAGTATTCAAATAAAATACCATTTTTATTTTTGTTTTAATTTGTTAATTAACACTTAGGTTCTATATTACTTTGTATTTTATTATTATTATTATTTTATATTTTCATTTATTTGTACTTTTTTTAAACTGAATAATGTATATATCATAAACAGGCCGAACCCTGAGCCTAAAAGATGTATTTCTTAAAGGCTAATAAAGAATTGAATTGAATTGAATTGAATTGAAATAAACAGAATTGTGCAGAATGGGTTAAGAAAAAACGTGGGAATGAGGTTAGGCTGATCAGGTAAGCGAGAAGAGCCTCTGATCCCACCATTCCACTCCATTCCCACCCCGCATCGCTACCACTTGCATTTTTCTCTACTCCAAAATGTTATTTATTTCCGTTATTTCAACGAATAAATGTATGGAAAAAAAATGTTAAAATGATTATATTATTCAGTAACTTTTTCACTTAGGGATCAATCAACTGAGAAAACATGAAATGGCTTTTTCTGCCTCCATGTTAACCCCCTCACGATTAAGTGATTATGTATCCTAAATGTTATTCGCGAATAGAGATTCACAATATGAAGATTAGTTGAAATATGTTCACCATCTTCTCGTGATGAACAAACAGATAGGAAATCAAAAACCACTTGTATTGCCATAACGTAAAACGGATAAATCCACAATACACAATTTTATTTATGAAGATAAATATGGATTATCTACAGGAGTTCTCCATACCACCTTAATCTCTTAACCACCTTAAAATACCAATTAAGTTTTCATTCTCCGTGTAAAACCAATCGACCGTTTTGGTTAAAAAATCAATAGTTAACTCACAGAGGGACTTCTGAATCTCCCATTTCTTTTCTGCCTTGAGGTTCGTGGGCTAAAAAAAACCATGAATCTTCTACTAAATTTTGTGTCGATACATTAATTACATCGGCAGTTATTACGGTATTTAGCGACAAGGTTTTTTAACCTCCTAGATAAAAGACCGCCTCGGCCGGGTTTCGAACCCATGATCTTGAGACTAGCCCAGTAAACGTAAACTATACCATTTTCAAATCAAAAATATATTTTTTTTTTGGCTTTGAGAAGGGGAATAAATTTCTCTATCTTCCGTCTCTCTCGCACACGTGGGTTCCTTTTAGCCTTAAAGATTGCCTTTAAACATTTCATTCACAAAAAGATTGTTATCATTTCTCAGCCAGACAAACTTTCTATTCATAAAACCAGAACCAAGATTTTAAAGAGGAAAACGAAGATCTATTCTAAAAAAATTAATGTTTTCAAAGTTAACGTAATTATCTATGAGACTTCTATTTGAGATAAAAACACAATCAGTTTTCGCTGATCATCCGTTAATGAGCTAGGACAATGTTTATGCTTAACCCCCCTCACGTTCAAAATTTTCAGACGCCATATACATAGCCTATTTTTCAATCAGGCTCAAAAGGATGTTATGTGTATCGATTGCCACCAGAACAAATTAAATCGGATATATCTTTTTCAAGAAATCCTAAAATCCACTTTTTGGTTTTAACAAAAAAACGACTGGACCGAATTTGATATAATTTCTTTCAGATCATATTTACTTTGCTACGTTTCGATTGGCACCAAAGCAGAGGCGGTATCATATTTCATTCACGATATATCGTGCAGGAGAAATTGACTACGCACGAACTTACGTACACACATTCTTATTTTCAAAAATAGTGTAAAAATACTGTAGTGACCTTAAAACATAAAAATATGTTGAAAATTTTAAATTACGATTTTCGGACCCATTACAATAACTTCCCTATATGCTGGGAAATTATTAAATAAATTCATTCCATGGGTAGTTATCGTGTTCAGACGGATATAAACACACATAAAGACAGACTATTTTTTTTTCATTTTTGGAATCAGGGGGTTGGAAAACATGAAACTCCGTTTAATACTCAACATCGAATTTCTTACCGATTATAAAAAAAAGTTTCCTATTTGCCGCCTGTGAGTCTGTAAACACGATAGAATTAATGTATCAACATGAAATTTTATATGTGTATCCAGAACCTTCTGTGGGAGTCATCTATTGATTTTCAGCCAAAGCGGTCAAAGGAAAATTGGGGATTAGGAGGAGGCTTAACAAAAAAATCTTAATGACTGCCGTTGTTACGAATGTATCGACACACAATATATTTAACTTATATTAACATCAAATCGATTAAAATTTCCTTCAGGCGATTACTAAACCATCTAGGACATAAAGCAACTTTTCTTGTTAAATTTGATTTAAAATAAGACACCGAATAGTGAAATATGAACAGAATTGAATAAACTGATCTCTCAGGGAGAATGGATTCAATTTAATCAAAACGTAATGAATTCATACTCCCAACGGCTGTTAATTGAATAGACAATTTCAATATTTCTGGAAAATAGAGTGGTTACTATTGGTTAACTGATTAATAAATCCCTGAGGAGGAATTTTAAATAGTATTTGTACACTTCAAATATAAGAGAAAAATGATGAGGTTATACATTGGAGGGTTCCGTAGCTGAAAAATCCATTGATGTACTAATAAATATATATTTGATAAATACTTTCATAGAGTAAGTCTATTTGTGACTACATACTACTAATAGCTACACTACGTGTCCATATCTCTATATTTATGTTTTCCAACAGTACGAGTACGCTTAAAACAAAAAGAAATTACCGTATTTACAGTTTTGAAATCTATATACAATACAGTCAATTGGTTCAAGAATTCCTGATTCATCTCTAGTGGAATGATCCGCAAGTATATGGAAATGTTCTAAAATCGTTTATTATATAAAAAGATAGAATTAAGTCATTTCCAATAATATGCTTTTAAATCCGGAGGGGACATTATCTGATAATAATACAGGTTATACTTTTTTTTTTTTTTTTAATTGAAATATTTCATTATGCATATTTACAATCGGTACAGACCATAAGTAAATTTGATGACTATATCCGGCATCGTTGTAAGCTAGTTACACTGTATATATCATAAAGGTTATTCTTGAATAGACAAATTCAAAATATGAAGTATATATATGTACATATATGTAAACATATCTATATGTAAAATATGAATTATGTTCAGCAGCCATTTCCCCACGATGATGGAACCAACAGAATGACAGACAGACAGGCGTCAAATACCCGTCATTAGTAAATTCAACCAACGGAAGCTAAATGTACAATACTAGCAGGTTACTCGACTTCGTCCGTAGTAACTTTAAGCAGGTTAGTAACGTTATCTGCCCGATTAGTAACTTTAAGTTACATGTTTTAAAAAATAAGTTGAAACAAAAAAAAAAATATTGACTATGAATCAATGGGATGCAACATATGATTTCGTTAAATTCGGTCTAGTAGTTTTTGTAGCCAATTTGTTACAAAAAGACGAAGGCTATCTGTTATAGATAGATATATTCTGTCGAGGACGTTGTTAACTGCCAACAATTTTTTCATCATTTTGATATAATATAGATATTATCTTTAACTGTTTAGGCAGCATATGCAATAAATGACTCGTGGACGGCCATTTCTCCTCCGACTTGCTTCACTTTTATCATCACTGCACAGCTCCCTTTTGACAAAGCGTGAAGATTTATAGACTATGTGTACCGGACAGAAATAAATTTTCAATAGTGAAAGAAAAATCCAAATTTGAACAAAATTTCTCCCTTTATATGTAGAGAAAACTTGAATGTGAAGATTTTCTGTAAGTTTCATGTTCAAATTCAAACTGGTAGTTTATAAGCCATCATACGATTCTTATAACGTCGAGGTACTTCTAATTTTGCTTAAATAACATCATTTTTCAATGTAAATTTTTGAAACTGTTTTTT
Source organism: Aradus depressus (assembly GCA_963662175.1). Lineage (NCBI taxonomy): Eukaryota > Metazoa > Arthropoda > Insecta > Hemiptera > Aradidae > Aradus > Aradus depressus. Next base: position 84,814,071 of record OY759214.1, read on the forward strand.
CAATGTTTCCAGCAGTCTGTTCAAACTCTGAAAGGGGAGAGAGAGAGAAAAAAATATCAACTTGTTTGACAATTCTATGGTATTTCTGTTGGTTCAGACGTTAATCCAACGACCCTATCAAATATTCCAGCAGTGGAACGTCATGATTACAAATTGTTTCTAAATTGCCCTCAATCCAAGACAATTTAGAACAATGTGAAATGTGACAATGACATCTCTTCAACAAAAGACGTAACGAGAGTACAATGAAAATACATACATTTATATATAAAAATGAATGTATATGGAATGTGTATTGCTTGTAAACATTTATGTTAATTCAAAATAATTCCATGCACTTTACCTTACGTGAAAACAAACATCTTAGCTCGCACTTCCATCCAAAAAAAGTCTTACTGTATTAATCTCATGAAACTAATGAAAATACGAACAGATATACATAAATCATGTGGAACAAAGCCAGTTGTGGAAGGGATAGGTGAATTTCTCTGTAGTGTGATCGAAACTGCCTCTAGCTCTGACGGCGTCTTTACTTCGTTGTCGAGTTACTGATATCACACAAGGTTATAAGCTATTTTAGCAAATGTAGTGAAAATTAAGTTTAAATTATTATCAGCAATTTTAACTAATATCAATAAAATAATTTAATATTTTCAAAATTATTCCGATTTTTTAATTGTGATTACTTTGTGATAACACAAGTATCATAAGTACCGCCAAAAAATTAATTGTAACAAATGAATTATAAGTGAATGAATCCTTGCTTGGAGGCAAAGAGTAAAGCAGAGTAGAATTATTTATTCAGGTCGGATGTCAGCGTTTTATTTTTTTACATATTCATATTTAACATAATACAAAATTATATGTGACATTAATGGATTATAGATATTATCAGATTATTAATATTATCAGGTTATAAATATAATCAGATTATATTCACATGTATCTTATTTAATATGTAGGTATCTTTTTTTAGTTACTACAAGTCAATTGCATCAATTTTACCAAAAACATGAACTGAACAAATAAAATAAAATATTAAAAATTGTATTACTGAAATTTCATTCTTTCCGTATTTTCCAATGAACACACACACACACACACACACTTGCTAAATAGACTCACTTCCTTTCTTTTTTTAATTGTTTCTACTTCTTCTATACGAAGTTATGATATTGGTCAGAAATTCGATGTTGAGTTTTCAGCGGAATTTCATGTTTTTACTATGAGACAGTTATATATTGATTAGATAAGAAGAGATGAAATGTGAACTCAATTAACAGAACCTGTTCGTGCAGCAGTTCTTAAACTGGGGAATACGGCTCCCTTAGGGGAGATACAGACAGACTCCAGGGGAGCTGTGAGTTGCCTCTCAACTATTTTTTTTTTTTCATTCGTTTTTGACGTACATAAAATTCTAGAATGCGTAAGAACGAGAAAACTCACTTTTTCCCGTAAAATTTGAAAGAGAGGAAATTCTGAAACTTGTTAAAATCCCATCGTCAGCATTTGAGGAAGAAAAACTCGTCCCTTTTGGTTTATTAACAATATATCTTAAAAGGACCTTTAAGGCATCTGGTTATTAACAATGGCTGTTGAAGACAATTAAAGGCACTTAAGGTATATGATCTTTAAGACATTGAGAAGCTTAATCACTGTTTTAAATACACTAAGTCCCTTTAGGCCAACTGGTTATTAACAATAGATATTAAAGATACATAAAGGCGTTTTATGTCACTGGTTATTACCAATAGTTATTCAATACATTTAAATGTCTTTTAATCCATTTAACAGACCTAAGCTCCTTAAGACATTTAAGCCATTTGGTTATTAATAATAGTTATTAAGGAAATTTAAAGGTTCCATTGAGAGGCTTAAGTGTGCTTAACGAATTAATCAATTACGTTTTGATCTCCCTCCAAAGCCAGTAAACCGTTAGTGCAAAAACTCACTATTTGATTTATATAGTAACTTCTGAATCCTCATACTGAGCTCTGTATCGATACATTCATTACATCGGCTATTATTAGGATACTTGAATCGAGCGCCACTTTGATCCCCCCTTCCCTTCAGCCAATTCCGTAAAATTAATACGTGCCGTCTTAAGGAGTTTTGAATTTACTTATGAAATTTCATGTCAAAACATTCATTATTTACTTACTCTGCCCGTATGGTCCTTGTCCTGGGCCGCCACAACGATCTTTCGCCATTCTTCTCTATCCTCGGCCTCTCGTCTCCATCTTCTCACACCCATCGTTCTGAGGTCGTCCTCCGGCCAACGTAAGCGGGGTCTACCTCTTCTTCGTTGTCCTTCCGGGTGTCTGACTCCATCCAATATAAATGCTCCTAGCCATCGCAGCTGCCCCTGATTCACTAAGGCCACCAGGTCCGGACTCTTGTACAGGTCCCTCAGCTCCCTATTGGTCCGTATCCTCCATCTATCCCTCTCTGGAGTAGAGCCATATATCTTCCTCAATACCTTTTTCTCCCATGTATTGAGCAAGACTTCGTCCCTCCTAGTCAGGACCCAGATTTCACTCGCATATGTGACGACCGGTCTCAGGACTGTTTTATAAATTGTTATTTCGGCGTCTCGGGACACAGTCCTCGATCCGAGCACCTTCTACAGTGACTGGTAGCATCTATTCCCGGCCGTTATCCTCGCTTTGATTTCTTCTTCAACATCATTCCTTTCCGTGATAACTGCCCCCAGGTACTTGAAGCTATCCACCCGGTTATACCTGCAACCTCCAAGTACGAGTTCCTTGTCTCTTACTTCTTTCCTCGTGATTCTCATGTACTTGGTCTTGCTCTCGTTGACAAGAAGACCCAGCTTGGACTCCTTCGTTCACCCGGTTATGACCACATCGTCCACATATGCGAGATGCTGACGGCCTGATCGTGCCATTAGGGTTCGTGCGAATGCCCCTAATAGCTTTCTCCAGAGTTATATTGAAGAATACAATCATTACAACGGCAGTTATTCGATTTTTTGAGTTATCCCTTATCTCCCTTAATCCCCCTCATTCCCTTTGGCCGAGTTGGCTAAAAATCAATAGGTGTCGTCGTTAGAAGGTTCTGGATTCACATATACAATTATGTGTCGATACATTCATTCTATCGGAAGTTATCATCTTCATAAGTATATAGACAGTAAATTTTTTTTTTCATTTTCGAATCAATGTTTTGACCGATTAATTAACATCCCCTATACTTTGTACAGCTGAGGAGGTAATAATATTATGTGATCCCATTTGAAATAAGAAAGTTGAGTTCGAGATTATTTTGATGGTAAATGGAATCCATGGCAAAAATTAACTAGATACTACTAACAAATATTTTCAGAGGAAAACCACTGATCCTATAAAGTTTTTGTATCTAAAAATCTACAACTTTTACCAAAATTACTACTTAGTCCACCTCAGGTAGGATTCTACTTGGGATACATTATCTTACATGAATGTGTGTATGTACATTAATGTATTTAAGTTATACTACCGCCAAGAGAGGACAGCACAGGAAGCAAGATTAATTTTACTCCTCAAGTTGATCAAGACTAGTCGATACCCAACTTTCTCGATTAAGGCAGAGTTGGATCGATTAATCGCAGCGGTTAGTTTTTGAACTGATGAAACTTTGCCGAGATTCCAGGCCATCTTTCTAATTGATTTTTTGAAGCGCTTCTTTCAGAATTTGATGTGTCAACGGTGGGATGTTAGATGTTAACGTGTCCTTAGCATAAACAATAGAACAAAGGAGATATCACGATCTAAAACTAGAAGACATTTTCCAAATGAAAAATAGACCATAGTGAATCACCGGCAACGTACTTCACCAGCACGAATTATTATATTATCTCCAAAAACAATCGATCCCATTCGGTCTAAAAATCATGAATCTTCATAAAAAATTTTGTGTCGATATATTAATTAATTCGGCAGTTATTAGGGTTTTTGAGTTCATCCTCCTCCTTTGATATCCCCCCTCCCTTCGGCCGATTTCGCGGAATTAATAGGTGCCATCCTTAGGGGGTTTTGAATTGAAATAGGATTTCATTTCGATACATTCATTTCAAGGGCAGTTATAGAAGTTTTTTTATTAAGACCCCCCCCAATCCCTCGCTTTTGGTCGATTTGGCTGAAAATCAATAGGTGAACCCTTATGTGGTTCTAGATACATAATATCGTGTCGATACATTCAATCAGGAGTTATAAAAGGTAGGAAAACATGAAATTTCGTTGAAAACACGACATCGAATTTCCGACCGATTACATAACTTCCCCTACACTTCTTATAGCTGGGCAATTAATACTTGTCATCCCGGGAAGACCGCTTGGTCAAAATTAGGATGAGGGATCTTTACGAACGCAATCCATTAATACCTTCGGATGGGACTGCTTCGGACGGTCCCTAGCCTGTACGATGTCAGGTACTTAGACCTAGGTAACTAAACCTGGGTAGACCAAATTTAGGACTCCTAGAGTCAGGCTCATGTCAACCAGAGGGACAAAAGAGCGCTCTGGTAGTAGGCGATATAACCAAATAGGCATCTCATATGTGATAGTAAGATGTTGTGGGACGAGATTTCTAATAGAAATAATAGACGTTGTCTTCCCACTGTTTTATTTTACACCAGAACCGGTTTTCGACGTCATCTTCAGTGGTTAGAAGGGAGGATAAGTTAGGATTAGCCAGTTGTCTTCTAACCGCTGTGCTGTGAGAGTGGGATGAGCCACTGATGATGACGGTGTTGCGTCGAAAACCGGTTCTGGTGTATAATACAACAGTTGGTTGTTCCGGCATTTCTTCCAGAGGTGTCTTCTTATTTTTTTGGCAATATTTCGGGACACTTACACGTCCCTTCTTCTGGTCACTTCACTTATTTCATAGTGACCAGAAGAAGGGACGTGTAAGTGTCCCGAAATATTGTCCAAAAAATAAGAAGACACCTCTGGAAGAAATGCCGGAAACAACCAACAGTGGAACATCCCAGAGAAGTTTAAGAAACACATAGAATAAAACAGTGGGAAGACAATTTTATTTCTATTATAAATAGGCATCTCACTGACATGATTATACTCGAAAATACAGCATTTTATGTATTTCTGAAGACCTGAAGGAGACGAGGGTTTAAACTGATATCGACAAAAGGATAATATAAGAAAACCTAGAGACAGTGGAGAAAACTTTTTTCAATCGCCTCATTATAAATATAAAATAAAACCTTAGAAAACAATCAATTCACACAGGATTCTTGTATTCTAACTAAAAATAAATTTAATAAATATTTCAAGTTTCAAAGAAAAAAAATACAAAATTGAAGAAAAAAATATTAATTACAAAAAGACAAAGAAACGAAGGTTCTGTCAAAAATAAACTCCAGTATTTCATCATTAATTGGGAAAAATTGTATATTGGTAAAATGTCACTCTTTGGACAGTCGGAAATTAGAAGGGAAAACGTGAGATGGGGGAAAATATCCACAGATTCAGCATCCAAGGAGATAACATTATTTTGTAATAAAATTGTGCCATCTTGTAATATTCAAATTGGGGTGGAAGCCTTTCAACCCCTCTCACCACTTTACCATTCAATTTTTCGACAATGGTACTAAGATATTACGGAAAGTTTATCTATATATATCAAGTCTTTCATATATATTATATAATACTAGAAGGTTACCCAGCTTCGCTTGGAGTAAGTTTAAGGGGGTTAGTAACTGTAAACAGGTTAGTAATGTTAACTGCCCCGGTTAGAAACTTTGAGTTAGATGATTTTAGAAATAAGTTGAAATTTTCAACGATTCTGAGGCCATGTTCCCCCCTCGCCTCATCATAAATAGAAATTTCTGATGCCTCACGGCTTATTTAAGAATTTTAAAACGATGTTCTATTCAATGTTCAATTTAAAACTCGAAACCCATATTAGCAGCCCCCAATTCCCCCAATGTATAGATACGTCAAATATCCATATCATCAAACGTTGGAAATTCGATTTGGTACATTTTTGGTTTTATACATTAACCTTGAAAAGTCAACCGTTAAAGAGTTATTTTATGTTTTGATCCCCCCTCCACTCACAATTTGGAGATATCACATAAGTGAGTTTGAAACAGGCTTATAAGAATGCTCTTTGGAAAATTTCATGACAATCCGATCAACCGTTATAGAGCTAGCATTCATTTAAAATTTTGTCCCCCCCACCCCCACCCCATTTCGCATCAAAGTCGATTCAGTAGCTTTTGCGCCGACTTGATACAAATGTACGGACAGACAAAACTCTTAATGAAGGCTATCTGTTATAGACAGATATCTCTGATGTTTGGGCAAAAGGGCTCAGAATAAGTCTCGTGATCCAAAGGACAAGTGCATTTAAATATTTTTACCAAATGTAACTGATTGTTGGAATATCGTACTTTGTTTATATTTAACACTTTTATTGAAATTTCAAGTAACATAAATGTGTTTTACCTGATTTGCAGGAATTTTTCAAACCTTCAGAAATTCCTCTCCTAAAACTCAGATTTGCTGACTTGAGCCCTTTTGCCCAAACACCCGAGATATATGAGGTACATGTATTGTAGAACTTTTATTATCAATAAATTCTCCATACATCATTTTCGACATTTTGTTTATGTCTACCAAAACTAAATAAGCTTCCCAACGGTGAAAGAATTATCCTTTTGAGACCGCCTCAAATACACAAACTTTCGTTATATATAATGTATTATATAGTACGTGGTTATTTCGGAGTTTCTACGAGAGAGCCTAAATCGGATACGAAATTCATATACCAAAAACTAAGGGGTCACCAGACTACGTTATTTCTTAATCATTTCCTCCCTGCTAAAAGTCAACTAAAAGAAAACGATGCATCACTGTCACACTGCACAGACACGAATCATTAAGATTACAAGAGAACAGATGGAAATCAAAAAATCTAAACCGAAATATAGATAGCTTAGCACACTTTAAAACAGAAGAACTTTCAGAGTTATATTAAGGAATTTATGAATGGGCTTTCTTAAATATCTACAATTCCAAAATCCTACCTACCTTTCTGGGATTACGGCTAACAGATGATATACGAGGCAACACATCCTCACATCCACCGCTATACGAAGTAGTAGGCGAAATGACCTCTTTTTGAACCTTAATAAGTAGTTAGTACTGACTAACAAGAAGAAAAACAATATTTTTTCAAACTTTTATAATAATCGTCTTTGTAATGACCCCTTTTTAACTAATTGATTCTTTTGGATGCAGTGAAATTGACATAGGATTAACATCGTTGTCCTACACAGCTTAATGTTCCAGATTGGCTTTCCCCCTCCCCCCCCCCCCCCCCCCCCCAGGGTGTACCAGATCCCTGTGGGGCCCCACCACCCCCGTCCGCCGCGTGGAGGGGAAATAGCTATTTTTTATTTTGTATTTATTTAATAACTAAATTCATGGTGCTACAGTCGGTTGTAGGACCCCGCCATTCGTCGGAGCGATCGGTTGGGTTCTCGAACGTATCTTATGCTGTTCATTCCTTCGAGAATTTAGTTTAGTGAAACAGTCTGGAAATGTAGGACGAAGAAAACAATGAAAAACAGATGGACAAAGTGCCGACTGGATCTTCAACAAGTTCTCAGCTGTTTAGCTCTCCACTTTTCCAATCTTAGATTTCTTAGTTTAGGATTCTTCGGTCCCAACCATCACTGAAACCGAATCAATTCAACTAAGTTACATAGTAGAATGAGTGATTAAAACTTACACGGGAGATTCCTCGATTAAAGACAAAAAATAATAAATAATTAACTTTCCTTGAACGTTAACAATGAAGCCAGGTGAGGAGGTCCGTGCAGACAGCGGGGTTAGGAGAGGATCAGAGCAGAAAAAGGGAGGAAGAGATAGGATAAAGGAGAGGGTCCGAATAGACAAGGAGGGAGTCCGAATAGACAAGGAGGGAGTCCGAATAGACAAGAAGGGGGTCCGAATAGACAAGGTCCGAATAGACAAGGAGGGAGTCCGAATAGACAAGGAGGGGGTCCGAATAGACAAGGAGGGAGTCCGAATAGACAAGAAGGGGGTCCGAATAGACAAGGAGGGGGTCCGAATAGACAATGAGGGGATTCGGATAGACAAGAAGGGGGTCCGAATAGACAAGGAGGGAGTCCGAATAGACAAGGAGGGGATCGAATAGACAAGGAGGGAGTCCGAATAGACAAGGAGGGGGTCCGAATAGACAAGGAGGGAATCCGATTAGACATGAAGTGGTCCGAGTGACCAAAGGAGAGCGTTATTAAGAAAACAGAGTCAATAAAGACCTAACAAAGGACAAGTATTTATCATTCTAAACATTTGTAACATTAAACTATTTTTTTACAAATGGTGAAGAACGGATGAAAGAAGAGTTTGCAAGAAGGCTACGAATTATCCTTTTCACGTCATTATGTAGATTCAAGAAATATTTGTTAGTATAAGAACTATAAGTGACCCAATTTATGATTCTAAATCATTCAAGAGGTTATTCAGAATTAATGGTTCAACTCTTCAGTTAGATTCAGCAAAAACATGGCTGGCATAATCTGGTTTACAGAGAACCATACTAGCCTCATAGCAAGTTCTGTACTTATTATCAAGGTTTTTAGATTGTTTTTTTTACTTCCTCACCTATAAGGGGGAAGTTATGTAATCGGTCAAAAATTCGATGCGGTTTTTCAACGGAATTATTACTAAAGTCATAACTATAAGTGTTAGCTCGAAGTAAAGTGGTATTAAATTTCGTCCGATATTGGCCAAAATCTAATCAATACTAAGTTAGTTCATTACAAATTTCAAGTTCGTAGCTACAATCGTTTCTGAGTTAGTGCGCTCAGGAAATTGCAATCATACAAACATTAATAATAATAACGTTATTTCCGTTAAACCATAACATGGTAATATAATAATAATAAAATTAAGATAGCTTATAAAATAGATTTATAACTACTTGAGTCTAATACACGTATGATTAGTAATAAAAAAACTATTAAAAAAAGTAAAATGAAATTAATAAAAACTGAATAAATAAATACTTAAAAATATATGAGTACAAAAAATATTAATATTAACACAGATAAGATAGACCAAATGTAAGTAGATATATTTTTCAATCTAATAAAAATTCTGGAAGTGTCTTTATCACAACGATGTTTCGGGACGTTCTTACGTCCCTTCCTTCATCAGTTCCCAATGTGTGAGATATACACAGAAAGACTGTAAAAACAGGGCGTCAGTAGCTCAGAAGTAGCGTCCTAGCCAAAATTTAGTACGCTCGTGACGAAAGAGCACTCTGGTAGAAGGCGTAGTTAAAGCCCGGGCATGAGTGTCATAATAAAGATGACATCAGCGCGAAAATGAGAAGGGGAACCTTGAAACGTGAAATACCAGTGATAACACCATCTCTGATCTGCGCACGATTACAACACTTCCTTATACTAATTGTAAGTAAAATGCGCTAAAAAACAACAAAATTATGTATACGTTAAAATCAATATAACATTTAAAAGCTGGAATACAATCTATTGCTTTCTCTGTGTGAAAGGGGACCACAATCGTAACCAGTAATAGAATATTTATCCAATTATGTAAATAATCGAATGAAAAATACAAATATTTCCAATCAGTTTCTTCTTCAATGTGTGGAAACACTGATTTTTCCACAATGACATTTACCATTCCCTTAACCGATTCCTGTTCAAATTAAATTTTCATTTGATTGCATCTGAATCTGCAGTATGTCTTTTGAAAAACCTCATCTAAAAATATATTTCAGTAATTTATTGCCACTGATAAAGGAGTCAATTTCTAGAAGTTTTTTAACGGAGTTCTGATAAGTTAGTTCATTAATGCAACTTTCAGAACAATACTTCCCTCTTAATGTAATAAATGGTTAGTTAGTTATTATAACTCATGCCCAGCCTTTAATTACAAGGTTATATCGCCTACTACCCGAGCGTTCTGTCGTTGCTCTGCTGGACATAAGCCCGTCTACTACAGTGGGAGTCCAAAATTTTGCCTACCTTAAATTTGTATTCACCGAGGGTAGGGGGGTCTTTAACGAGTATCTGACATCTTACAGGCTCGGGAACATCACTTAACGTCCCATCCGAAGGACGGCGTGCTCAATTTTTTTTCGCCTCCTATAACGGCTTCGACCGGGTTTCGAATCAGCAGATCTTGAGCTTAGTAAGCAAGCATGCATACCACTGAGCTACCTGCGCCCTCTTTTAATTTTAAGTAAACAGGAAACATTTTGAATAATAAAAAAAAATATGAGATGAATTTACTAGCTGAGATTCATTATTCAAAAACAAATTCAGACCGGGGAGACTTGCCTCAGCCTTACATCTCAAGAAAAATATGATGAAAAGAAATTAAACTAACAAGATAATAAACTAAGGGCCCCGGCCGGGTATCGAAACCGCGATTTTGAGCTCAGTAAGTAAGCACGCATACCACTGAGCTACCGGCGCTCTCTTTTAATTTTAAGTAAACAGGAAACATTTTGAATAATAAAAAATAATATGAGATGAATTTACTAGCTGAGATTCATTATTCAAAAACAAATTCAGACCGGGGAGACTTGCCTCAGCCTTACATCTCAAGAAAAATATGATGAAAAGAAATTAAACTGAAAAGATAATAAACTAAGAGCCCCGGCCGGGTATCGAACCCGCGATTTTGAGCTTAGTAAGCAAGCGCGCATACCACTGAGCTACCGGTGCCCTCCCTAATAAGTGGTATAAAAGCATGAGAGATACAATAAACATTTTAATAATCAATATTTATTTTCTTATAAGTACATTTAGTATTGTTATCGTGCGAAAATTCGAAATTGACTTTTTAACAGAATTTCACGTTTCAAGATCCCAGTACATTTTGTAAGATACGCTCATATTGAGACTTAATCAAAAATCTATTCAAATAAACGTTGTAGAGAAAACAAAACATTTTTAGAAAATTGCTCGATTTAGGCGAAAACGGTGTCCTATCGAAAAATGTTTCTTATTAAATTTCCAATATCATCAGTATGACCTGATTTGAAATAGGATTGTTCTATCAAAGTTATAGAACCCCAAAAATAAACAAAAAATTTCTAAAGTAGTTTATATGAAAAAAATAAAATATATGTGCCCCCTCCCAAATTAAGTTCAAAATGGCACTACAGGGTATAAAAAAGTCACTTTCAGAATTATAGGGGAAGTTATATAATCGGTTAGAAATTCGCTAATGATTTTTCACTGGAATTTTATGTTTTCCGTCCCCATGATTCCAACAATTTAAATTAAAAGAAAGTGTGTTATATATGTGTATCTGTGAACACGATAACATTCGATAATAATAATAATAATAATAAATTTATTTCCGTTAAACCAATACATGGTAATAGGAGACGTCAAAAAAATGTATACTTTACGATAGCTTATAAATTAGATTTATAACTACTTGAGTCTAATACACCTATGATTAACAAAATTATAACAAAACTATTGTAAACTATGATAACAAAAAAAAAAAAAAAAAACTATTATAACAAAACTATTAAAAAAAAGTAAAATTAAATTGATAAAAACTGAAAAAATAAATACTTAAAAATATATGAGTACATAAACAAAATTAATACATGATACGTTTATAATAAGTAGACACATTTTTCAATTTAATAAAAATGATAGCTATTTTTCAAAAAAAAACTCTTCGGAAGTGTTTTTATCCCAACGATGTTTCGGGACGATAGAATCGACACGAAAGTTTATATGAGTATCCAGACGACAACTTTTAATTTTCATCCAAATCGACCAAAGGGAACAGGAGAGAATCTACTAACTGCCATTGAAACGAATGTATCGATACATCATTTCATATGCAAATTCAAAAACCCATAAGGACGACACTTATTCACATTCCGCGGAATCGGCCGAAGGGAAAGGAGATCAGAGAAGGGAGGTTGTCTCCAAAACGCTAATAACTGCAGATATAATGAAAGTGTAGGAGGCAGTGGCTTGTGCTTTTAACAAAAAAAGAAAAAATATCATATGAGATTTTGAATTTTAAAATTAATTAAGATATATTTTTTAGAAGAGTTGGTTTTTGCAAATAGTATAATTATAATGAAATAAAAGTTATTTGTTTGATATTTGTATAAATAAGGTAATGAACAATTGGTGACCCCGACGTCATGTAGTTCACGTCAGTTCAAGGAAAGCAGTGTGGAGAGTAACTAAACACTTGTGCTAGGAATCGTTTAGGGAAGTGTACTGCCCTCCCACTCCGCGTTATCACTTCCTTGTCCTTTTCGTTGTCCTGAGATGTCAACAGTCGAGGATCGACAGCAACAGGTGGGTGAGAAGTCAGAACGGTTGTCCTTGTCATTAGGGGAGTCTCATCCGCAGTCTGCGCTGTTTGATCCGCAGCCAAGAGATAAGCAGACTTCAGTCTGTCGATTGAGATGTTGCAGACTTTCGCTTTGATAACGACAGTAAAATATTTGTCATATTTCGTTTTAATTGGAAAAGGACCTTCGTATACAGCCTCTAGCGGTTTCTTGATCCTGTTCACCCTCACAAATACATGAGTACAACGTGACAAATCTTTGTGAACGAAAACATTTTGTTGGGTTTGCTGTCTGACCGGGACCAGTTGCAACTTCCTCAAGCTGTCTTGCAGATTGGAGACAAAGGCATCAAGAGAGTCCCGCTGGTTAGAGACCGCAACACCTAAAAATTCACCAGGGACTGTTATCGATTTTCCATAAGTCATTTGTGCAATCGACAAATGTTTGAACACAATATTTATGTGGATTCATGATTTTTAGCCGACTTCTTTTCCCCCCAAGATCATAGAAATGATTCGGGGGGGACAAGGAGGGCGGGGCCTCCCAGCGAGAGAACGGAGAAGAGGCAGAGCCTCTAGTATAATAAACAAAGAGAAGTAGCAACTTTCCATTAGCAGAAGGACGGCCGGTGAACTGAGAGAGGTGATGGAAGGGTACAACTTCCAGAAATTGCATTTTCTTATAGAGAGAGATCCATTTCATAATGTTATGGTTACGTAAAGTTTTAAGTTTCAATGTAAACTTGTGTACCACAAGAGTCTCCACAAACGTACCAGCATAACAATGTAAAACAGATTGTTCTACTAAATTGAAGGTCATATTTGCTTCTGTTTCATATTTGTAATCAAACTTTCCAGATATTCCATAGTCTATTCCACTTCAAACCACCCAAAGATTGATTCCCCATTGTTGCACACTTATACTAATTGCTGAGGGTTTCTCGGCATAAGCAACCCAGTAATGCCAGTATATAATGATTTTGTGGAGAGGGAGAGAGAGTGATCTGTAAACGTGGTTGGTATAAGAAAGTCCTGCAATGGCCACATCACATAAATTCTTTCTCTTCTTCTCTTTTTTTATAACTGTGGGAGTCCTAAATTTTGCCTACCCAAGTTTACTACCAATAATAATTAATTTGTTTTGTTTTTTACTATCAATAGTAGTTACTTGTTATGTCTCATGCCCGGTCTATAACAACAAGGTCTTATCGCCTACTACCTTTCGTCACTCTGGACATGAGCCCGACTCTACTTTGGGAGTCCTAAATTTTGCCGACCCTATATTTTTATTCACCAAGGGAAGGGGTCTTTAACAAGTACCTGACATCATACAGGCTCGGGACCATCTCTTAAAGTCCCATCCGAAGGAATTAATGGATTGCGTTCGTAAAGGTCCCTCATCCTAATTTTGACCAAGCGGTCTTCCGGGGATGACAAGTATTACTTCCCCAGCTATAAGAAGTGTAGGGGAAGGTATGTAATCGTAGTTAGTTATTATGACACTCATGCCCGGGCTTTAACTACGAGGTGTTATCGCCTTCCACGAGTGCTCTTTCGTCACGAGCCCGACTAAATTTTGCCTACCCTAAATTTTTATGAAGTAGGGTAGGAGGGGTCTTCAACGAGTACCTGACATCGCACAGGCTTGGGACCATTGCTTATTGTCCCATCCGAAGGACGGCGTGCTCAAGGTTTTTTCACCTCCCACATTAAAAACCTAAAGGCCTCGTTAGGGTTTCGATCCCTCGCGCTATATATTACTCTAGCATGCTACCCCTGAGCTCCCTCATTTATTTTATATAACATAAAATGTATTTCCAGATACTGAAAGATAATTAACAGTAGCCCTCTCTATTGCAGGATGGTTGGAATCTGGCTGCTCTGGATGGTAGTCATTATTCAAACAACGAGAGGGACACCAGAGGCAGCAGAGGAACAGAGAGAAAACAACGGCATCAACACTCGTCCTCTTACAGCTAGCAACCAGCCGGCGCTGACAGGAGAAGAAGCAGGAAGGGGTAAACGAGAACTACCCTACGAAGAAGACTACCTCGATGAAGAAATGCAAAAACGGGGACCTCGGAGGATCCGCTTCTCGAGTTGGGGAGGAAAAAGAAGCAAAGACGAATCCGATATTGAACAACTTAAAAATTTTTTGTCAGCAGACAAAAAGAGTAAATTTTCCAGTTGGGCAGGCAAAAGAGACTCTGAAACAAATATGGACAAAAGGGCTAAATTCTCAGCATGGGGTGGTAAACGGAGTGACGATCTGGAAGACATAATAGATGAAAAAAGAGCGAAATTCAACAGCTGGGGTGGTAAACGGAACGAAGGAAGCGATTATAAGAAACCAAGATATCCTTTTTGGACAGGAAAGAGAGCTAGGTTTAACAGTTGGGCTGGTAAGAGAAGCGAAGACTTCGGCGATGGGAAACGATCTTCATTCAGCAGCTGGGCAGGAAAACGAGACGAGACCAAAGATCCTGAGGAGATGGAAGATGCAGACCGAACGGGGAAAAGAAGTCCAGACTATCTAGGAATCACTGGAATGAACAATAATCACAAAATTCAATACTACCCAAGTGGAATGGTGCAGGGGCCTCAAAACGTCATGAAATTGTGGCAAGATTACATGTCCAAAAAAAGAGCACGTTTTTCTTCATGGGCTGGAAAAAGAAATGGTGGATTTTCTGGGAGTGAATTTTTGGGTACAGAGGACGAAGAAGAAAAAAGTGATGACCTGGTGAAAAGGAAGTTTTCAAGTTGGGGCGGAAAGCGTGGCGGTAATGAATCAACAGCTGAAGAGGGAATGAACGATGGGAGAGAGGAATATCAAGGAGGGATAGTGAAGAGAAGCGTGTACCCATGGGAACCAGAGCTAGTCTACCAACGGAAGGGTCTTCTGGAGAAGTGGAGGGGGGGACACACCATCCAGACCAGGTCCCTCCCTCTGCAGCGTGTCCTGATGGGAGGACACAGAGACAGGTCCTGGAGCTCCCTCCTCCGTCCTATCCGCCGCGGTCCTGACTTCTACGCCTGGGGCGGCAAGAGGTCGGCGTAGTCCTCCATCTCCTCCTCCTCTCATACCAAACAACCAAAAGCATCAACAACTAAAAGAAAGGTTACTTCTCTGTTTCGCTATCCATACTAACTACAGAGATATATTTATATTGTTCATCTTCTAGATTCTATCTAATATATCAACACACCTAATTTAAAAAAAATTATTATTCACTAGAAGACGTTTTAATTATATGTACTTTTCAAATATACAAAAAAATAAAATAAAAATAATAATTTTAAAAAATATGTAATTATTAATTATTAAAATAATGTATAAAATTATTTGTTGTTACTTCTATGTATTAAATTAATAAAATTCTTATTTTATTCAAGGTGTTGTCAGATCAATAGTTCTATGAAATAATACAAATAAATTGCATTCAAAAAAAATAAAAAGATAGTCAAAACAGTTCATACTCTAGAATATAGCTCCTATTTCTTAAATAACCGAATCAAAATAATAGTCTGAACACAATTAACTAAAATATATGCTAAACAATTATATATTAAGGATAGGTACTGAACGATAACTTCAGAAAAATAGTGCAGTAAATACCAATTATAACTTTCTGAGAAAAATGTAATCAAAGAATGTAATACTTTTTGTAATATCAATTTGTCAACAAACCCTCTACAGAAAAAAAATGTTTCTGTTACATCAACAAAAAAGCTATTGTTGGTAACAAGATCAGTTCTGTCTTAAAAATGAAAAATATAATAACGATGAGACATTTACACAGAATTAGTGGGTGGACAATATCAAAAGAAAACCTATCTAATGAAATTAGAGACTAACTAAGATCAGTACATAACTTCCTTTGTTAGAGAAGTGAACAAAAAAAATATAGAAAGAACAGAAAAAATTATATCGTACAGTAAAGTAAGTCAAGTAGAAATATTAAGAAAATTGTATCAATTAGCAAAAACTTTCATCAGAAGAAAATGTGATGATGGTAATAATAAGCTATTTAAATGTTTATCGCAAGGATAAGAACATAGTCACTAAGAGGTAAGTATACTTGTGACGGAGGCAAGCGTACAGTCACTTCCAATATGGAATCATTTAGCGACATGTCCAGTTACACTTGTCGCGTGAATTTATATATAGGTGTGGTCTAACTTTAAGTTATATCGCGCGGCTGTAGAATAATTTTCGCAGACCCACGTTGTGGGGACAAGCTGTGAAACAGACAGAAGGTATCTAAAATATGTAAAGAAAAACGAATGTTTTTTAAAAATATTGTCTATTTCACAAGATATATAAAATATATGGGAGTACTTTCGGTATTGTTTCAGCCACAATTATCGCAATTCAGTATTTGTTAAGTCGTGGCTGAAGATGGTAGCAATACCGAAAGTACTCCCATATATTTTACGTATCTTATGAAATAGACAATATTTTTAAAAAACATTCCTTTTTCTTTATATGTTTTATTAAATGTTCCACAATATATCCGCGAAAATGTTAAGTATCATTAAGAAGGTGTCTACCCCGACGGCTCATCCTCTGCGATTCTACCTGCACTGGGATATTTTCTATAAGGTAATGGTATATTTTTGGCTTTAAAATGAAATGCATAGGCAGGGAAGCGATAAAATGAAAACGCCTTTCCTTACATAATAAAGAACACTTATGCACTTCCAACTTACAAAACAAATTAACACAAGACCGAAAAGAATAAATGTATATTTTCAAAACTATGTGAGGTTTTTTCACTAATTTCATAATTAAGAATCCATAGGGTGAATTCAACTTACACCTAAATTCAGAATTTACATTTAAGTCAAATTAAGAATAAATGACATTCTAATATTACTTAAGGGTCCAAGCGACAGTTTGCACAAAGCAGTCCTGAGGCTCATGAGACTAATTTGAACCACTTAGAAATTTAATATTATTATCCCAAAAGCGAAGTACTTATAAGCAATCCAGGAGTACTTCTTAAATAAAGTGATTTGCCTCAGTGTGAATCGATTCTCTGCTCCTTGGGTTCTACTGTAAAATAACGTGATTTGTCTCAGTGTGACTCGATTCTCTGCTCCATGGGTCGTACTGTAAAATAAGTTGAGTTGTCTCAATGAGACTCGATTCTCTGCTCCATGGGTCGTACTGTAAAATAAGTTGAGTTGTCTCGATGAGACTCGATTCTCTGCTCCATGGGTCGTACTGTAAAATAAGTTGAGTTGTCTCGATGAGACTCGATTCTCTGCTCCATGGGTCGCACTGTAAAATAAGTTGAGTTGTCTCGATGAGATTCGATTCTCTGCTCCATGGGTCGTACTGTAAAATAAGTTGAGTTGTCTCGATGAGACTCGATTATCTGCTCCATTGGTCGTACTGTAAAATAAGTTGAGTTGTCTCGATGAGACTCGATTCTCTGCTCCATGGGCCGTACTGTAAAATAAGTTGAGTTGTCTCGATGAGATTCGATCCTCTACTCCTTGGGTTCTACTGTAAAATAACGTGATTTGTCTCGGTGAGATGCGATCCTCTGCTCCTTGGGTTGTACTGTGAAATAAGTTGGTTGGTCTCAGGAGGTCGAGCCACCGGAGCAAGTCACCATTGGCCCTTACTGCTTCGGTAAAGTGCATGAGTTTGTACACCTCTGCTCTCAGATGAACGTGAACAATGACATGTCAGCCGAGGTAAAGCGAAGAACAATGACAGCGAACAGGAGCTTCTTCGGCCTGAGGCATCATATAAGAAGTTGCCTCCTTACATGGACAACAAAGTTCAGGCTTTACAAAACGTTGATCCGCCCCATCCTAACATACGGGTCCGAGGCTTGGACTATCTCCAAGTCAGATGAACCACATCTTCTGGTCTTTGAAAGAAAGATCCTCCGCCGAATATAAGGCCCAATACGCGATGGAGAAGACTGGAGGCGACGCACGAACCAATAAGTCTATTCCCACACTCACGAACCAGACACTGTAAAGGTCATCATGCTGGGAAGACTCAGATGGGCCGGACATGTGGATGTCGGACCGGCTTTGTTTAGAACAAGCTATACTTTCATCCTTTCAGTAGTTGTTGTGTGGCACATGTAAATCCTTCAGACACAATAGAGAATGGTTATAGAAAATTCTACGTTGGTATCAAAAGTAAGTTTATAGTGAAGGACAGCTGAGTAAAAAGGATTTATTGATAAAAAAACCAACTACTAGGTACGAAACACGAATGGTTCAATAACCTGGAAACAAGTGAGAATCAGATCATGGTTATTAGGACATTTTTTGTTCATCTTGGTGTGTATTAACACCCCTTAAAAATTGTTCACTGATTACCATTCTCTGTGTAAATACTGATCACAAAAAATCAACTTAATAGTGCCTGAAAAAAACAATATGGTAAGAAAAAGAGTCTACGAAGTCCTATAAATTTACAGCAACGTCAATTCCACTATGATTTAACCACTAAATTATGAATTAAGTCAACCAAACGGTTAAGACGCCTCGAATTTTGAACACAGGATCAATCATAAATGTTGCCAATGTTAAAGTCACAATAATTTCAAATACTTTTTTCGCAAAGGTTAATAGTTTCACTATTTCTGAATACTGATTTTTTTCTTTTACCGGTCCAAATGTTTTTACCTGGAAGCAGCCTAAGAAGCTACATAAACTGAAATTTCTACTGAGTAATTACGGTATTGAACACACAGATCTCGATATTCAAATAAACTTCAATGAATAAATATTATTTCGTCGTATTCATGCAAAGAAAATTGATAAAATAAGGTGAAACATAAAAATAATTTAATATAAAGTATAAAAAAAAAAGTTATTACTCACCTTTAGTGATAGTAATTAAATGCATGTAAAAAAGCTGTAACTGTTATGTGAAAAACAATAAAAACAACTAAATTCACATTATTGTACAATAACAAGGTATTTGTAACCTGTTGTTACGTTACCTTCTCTGATAACGAATGATAACAAACCATAATCATGTGATTTAAAATTTTTTAAAGTTGTTTTTATTCCGAATCATCAAATAATAACAAAATTAAATATACCTATATTTATATATTTTAAATAAATATTGAAAACCCAATTTACTACAGCTTCATTAAATTTTTATTTTTTAGTTCCTCAGCTATGCATAGAATATATACTACGATACATATATTATGTTATGTAATCGACCGAAAATTCTATGTTAGAATGAATATATCAATATATTTTATATGTTGATGCAGAACTCCATAAGGACGATACATGTTTTCCAGCCAAATCGGCCAAAGAAGGGGGTCCTAGAGGAGACTCAACTCAAAAACCCTAATAACTGCCGGTGTAAAATGTATCGACACTAAATTTTATACATGGGTTTAGAAGTGAATAATCTTGAGCCCGATCTTGAGCTAAGTAAGCAAGCACCTAAATAAGATTCGTCCTGTTTGGGGCTGTAAACTTTGTGGCGGGGGGTGTTCTTGGAAAATGTTACGTACCTAACTCATTAAAACTATTTATTTTCATTATTTCATTCAGTTTTTTAATTTAAAAAAAAAAAAATAGTAAAAAATGAGTTTTACAACGAAAAACTCATTTCGCTAGTCATGTTAACTTACTGTTAACTAAGATCTGCCTCGTGACAGTTAAATTAAGTTAGTTATTATTATTTTTAAAAAAGTTAGTTGTGATTATTCATGTCTGGGCTTCAACTGAAAGGTGATATCGTCTATCACAGAGGTCTTTCGTCGCTCTGGTGTACATGAGCCCGACCCCAGGTCTTTAATGAGTACCTGACATCTTACACGCCAGGGACTATCGCTTAACGTCCAATCCGAAGGACGACATGCTCAAGATATTTTCACTTGCCAGATAAAAAAACTAAGGACCTCGGCCTTGTTCCGAACCCGTGATCTTGAGCTCAGTGGGCAAGCACGCTACTTCTGAGCTACCGGCGTTATCTCATTACAATTAATGTAGATTTTTCAACTTGATATCCTACCTTTATACTAACTCTCCTTATAATAAATCATCCTACTATCGAGAGGTTTTATCTCCAAAACACTTTTTAAGAGAATAGAATAGTTTTTATTTATCGGCGTCCAATGACAAAGATTTTTGACGCCTTTAACTCGATTAAATTAGATCTATGAGGTGTGTTGTTTTCATCGTGTTTAGGACAGCTTCAATAGATGAGTTGTCGTCTCCGAGCATCTCATGTAGGTCCCTTTTATGCAAACCCATGGCCTTTAGTATATCCTCATATCCAGGGCACTCCTCCAGGATGTGGCTTACTGTGAGAGGCCAGGCCCCACACCCGCCACAGCCCGGGGCCATCGCCCTGGTTATGAGGTGGCCATGGGTTAGGCGAGTGTGGCCTACACGGAGCCGCATCAGACATACCTCCTCCTGTCTATTCTGTCTTTCAGAGCTTTGCCATTTGTCAACATTAGCTTTGATGGACCTAAGCTTATTTGTTGGGTCCATGTTGGTCCACAAAGAGGTCCAGCTCTCTTTTATTTTGTGATGTAGGCAGATCTTTAGGTCCGGAATTGTCGTTATTATTCTTCCTTCTCCAGGCAGCGCTGCTGCTTCCCTTGCCATTCTATCCGCAGCATGGTTCCCTTCAATACCCACGTGTGAGGGAATCCAGCAAAAAACCACTTGCTTGCTATCCCTTATGCAATTCCCGAGAAGCTTTTGTATTTTATATACTAGGGGGCAGCGGCTGTTAAACTGTTGGATACTCTGAAGAGCGGAGATGGAGTCACTACAAATCATGTAGTTCCGACCTACATCGGAAGTAACAAAACTCATTGCTTCAGCAACGGCGCACAGTTCTGCAGTGTAACTGCTGCAGTAGCTTGGCAGCCTGCATTTATACACTGAAGACTGGGTTACCACAGCATAGCCTACATGTTCCTCGCTTTTCGATCCGTCCGTGTAAATGTTTTGGTACCCATGGAAGGTTCGTCTTATTTTAGAGAACATGGTCTTGTAGACATTTGGTGGGGTTTCTGCTTTGTTTAGTCGGCCTAAGCGGGATATGACTTTCGGCTTGGGTAGTGTCCATGGAGGTTCGTCGGTATTCTCAACTGTAGGGATTTTGTCTAGGAGTTCTAGAATATGTTCCCTTGCTCGTATGCCCAGGGGGCGGGTGGCCCGTTGTACAGATGGAGATTATCTGGCTCGAAGCTGTATTTGAAAGCTGGGTTCCAACTGTTCGGAAGCAGAGACACGATGTAAGAGATCCCCAAGAGAAGCCTTCTGAAGTGTAAAGGTGGTTGTCCACATTCCGCACAGATGCTGATCACTGGCCCAAAATGACCTTCAGTCCATTCTAGATAGACTACAAGAGTGGTCGACCAACTCAAGCCTTAGATTCTCTCTGCAAAAGACTCACTTTTTAAGATTGTTTATATATAAGTGCCGTTTATAAGCGTATACAAATTGATAAGCAACGCTCACAATTTTTTAATAAAAGAAAATAGTGGAAAATATTCCTAAAATGGAGTCCAAATATTGAGGACGTAGTCACAAGTGATCACAACAATGAAACATTGTAACAAAAGAGTGAAACATTGTAATATTTAATAAATATTCAATTGATTTATTAGGTCTACCTTAATAAAATGTCTTACATTTTAACCAACTCGTGGGCATAAAAAATACAGACCTCAACCATGTGACAATGAAAGAGAAACGAGAATTTTGAATGAAGATACAAGTCGCTTTCAGTGAGTGTAGTAGTGGTGGGGATGAGCACTTCGGTCTTCTCTCTCTCGACGGCTTAGTCTAATTAGATCATATTCTGGCAGGGACGCCGAAAGTTCAGAGGTAGCGGGGTTGCGAAATCCGGCCGAGGCCCTTACGTTTTTTATCTGGAGGTAGAAAAAACCTTTACCAGGGCAACCTGAGAGGACGGTAAGGGATGATCCCGAACCTATATGATGTCAGTTACTCGTTAAAGACCCCTACCCTTCGTGAATAAAAATTTAGGGTAGACAAAGTTGCGGACACCGAATAGTCTGGCTCATGTTCACCAGAGCGACAAAAGAGCGCTCTTGGTAGTAGGCGATATGACCTTGTAAAGCCCGGGCATGAGTCACAGTAACTTACATAAGTCTCTCTTCACTTCTGTTGTAACGGGTACTGACGCCGAAACATTAATTAAAAAATAATATTGCCTAATACTGACCTCCTAATTTGGCCGTTTTTATTACTCTTTTAAACAAGGAATGATTTGAATGAATATTATTTCAGGTATTTTAATTTAGAAAGGATGGGCAACCGGCTTAATGGAGGATAAGAGCTGGGGGTTCGGAATTACAAATGCACTTAATACACAATACTCATTCATCTGATAACGATGTTGATTATTAATTGGCAAGAACAGTTCTGATAAGGTAATGATCGGAGTCCACATGCATATGCACATTATACAATTGAAACACGCAGTATTAGCTGAAACGGAAATTGGAGGTCCGACATCCCCACTGTCCTGATAACTGCATTTTTATGCAATTTTGTCTATCGCGAGTGAATTCCTATGTACTGATGAACTTTACAGGTCTACTCTACCTGATAAAATGGTTGTAATAGAGAAAACAGTCAACTTAAGTTGTAATTACTCTATGCCGGATTTGTAAAGATTGTTAAGGGAAACAAAATAACAAAAATTAACACATACATATGGGACTTCTTTATTTAATCACAATAAAATTATGACACATCTCATATAATTATATATACCTATATATGAGGTTTGTAGACTATATTATAGTCCAAAGAATATATTTTATGTTACTAACAAAGTCCGAACTGGAAGAAAGCTGGCAGTGTGCAATGAATATTGTACCATGCAGGCATTGCAATTATTTGTATAGTCGGAACTGAACCGAAAAACATAACTTCTTATAAAAAATAAAGGAAAGCGTACGTTTTTTTAAAAATTTTGTCTATTTCAGAATATATATATACATATAAAACTCGATATTGCTACCACTTCAGCCACGACTTAACAAATACTAATGAACTCATCAGTATTTGTTAAGTAGCTGAAGATAGCAATACCGAAAGTACTCCCAATTTTATACATATATATATTTTGTGAAATAGACAATATCTTTAAAAAAAATGTTTTTCATTTATTTTTTATCTAGTGTTTCACAATATCTCTGCAAAAATGTTAAGTATAAATAACTTCTTATGTTACAGTTGCTTTTCAACCGAGTCGATTAGTATCTCGACGAAAATGTCAAAATGTCTTCGACCGCTCAGGGTGTCCTCTCCCATCGGTTGAGAAACACTAAAATTTGGAAATATTTGTTAGAGAGCGGTCCCTGTAGACGGAAAAGAGGAAAATATAGGTTAGTTAGTACGTGTCAGTGTGAAAAACTAACAATATCCAACTTTTAATACAAATTGATCTTGCAATGCCTACAGTATCCGAAATTCGTTGTACCAAGTCAGTACTTTTTCGAAGTTAGCATGTAAACCTGATTCACACACGATGTCAATTGGTAATTTCACATAGTGCCTAGGCACCTAATGAAATGCAGCCTGGTACTATAATTAACATATAATACATGGATTTTTAAGGCTCGAACTTGGCTATAAAAAACAAAAGTGACACAGAAAGTACAGAGTTAATAATGAGAGGATTGTCTATAGTACAGGTGCTCAAAATGACCGACCACACTGAGACAACATACTCGTACACTCCACAAGAAATTCAAGTACCTTATATCTTAGTGCGTTGTAATTTATTTACACATAATAAATAACAGTAATTGTTTATTTATTTTTAGTTTCAATTTAAATTAAAATTCTTTATTTTGGGCCAGACCATACATGTTCTTCTCTATTTAATATGTGCATAATGTTCTCAAATAATTTTTTTAATGTACAGTAAGAGGGCCTTGTTCTTGTGAATACTTAACAATTATATCGATTTTTAATTCATAAATTAATATTTTTTCAAATAAATATAATTTTTTTGTTTTTCAAAAATCGAAGTAACTATGTTTATTTAACTAGTTGTAACTTTCAGAACGCTAGCCCCTTGTTGTGTCATATAGAACAACATTTTGAATAATTAGTTAATAATTCGTTACCTTAATCAGCAAAGACAGAATCATTAACTGTTAAGTCAAAGAATAGTATTTTGTTGAATTTTGGAATGGACAAACAACATTTTATAGGAATTTCTTTAGGTTAAGAAATGTAAGTCTGCAAAGGATGACAATTTTGTCAATAAATGGACTGAAGGGTTTTGCTGATTAAAGTAACATAATGTACCAGTGTTAGTTAGAATCTTATTGTAAATTTCAAATCCCTAAAATAGAAATAAAATATAAAATTCTATAAAAAAAAAAAAAAATAGAAGAAAATATATATGGAATCTTAAATGCAAAGCCTATGTAAAAACTGTGCATTTTTTTTGTTATGCATATCACTCATCCCATTACCATCACTTTCTACAGTACATAGTATGTAAATAACTATCTATCTAAAAACTAAGGATAACTTTGTACATAAAATAAGAAAATTACTAACTAAAACTAAATTAAAAAAAAAAAAAAAATTATTTCCAATAAGAATGTTATCAACACGTAACATAATACAAAAATTCCGGTGAAATTCAACAACGAATTTATAATTTTTTACATAACTTCCCCTATAATTAATAAAGTTCAAGAAGTAAAATAGTCATAAGAGGGCAGTTGATGAAGGTAGTGACTAATACAAGTCTAGGGGAGAAAAACTTATAGCGGTTCAATGCGAAAAAATACTTTAAAAAATGAACGTTCGTTTGACAATAACATAAATATTTGAATAAAATACAATAAATAAAAACAATCTTTTCCTGAATTATACAATAGTAGTAGAAAAATAAGATGAAAATGTTTGAATGTCTCCCCAGTATTTATTATCAATAACAAATCCGAGTTTCGAACACTATTGTGTCATCCTCAGTAGAAGATAGTTCAGTGTGCGCACACCAACATCGCCATGGAGATGGCACAAGTGTTCGAAAATAGTTTTTGTTGTATATAACAATCATGGAAAAGACTTTTTGTTTCTTTCTATCATAAAGGATACAAATGTTTGTTACCTGTCAAAAAACAGCTGATATAATTAAAATATACATGTATTAGTAAATATAAAAGAAAAGATAACATAGTTTTGGTGATCCTTTTCTTAGTACTTCCTGGGAGCGGAGCCCAGAGGTTTGTAGGCATCGAAGCGATCACCCTGTTGGTAGCCTCCTGAGCCACCCAGAGGACCACCCATACCCCCCATAGAGGAGGAGAGAGGTGCCATGGGGGGGTACATGTGCCCAGGACCACCACTCCGCCCAGACACCATCATACCACTCCCAACCCACCTAGGACAGACAGAGGAAAATAATATAAGTATTAAAAGTATGATTAAAAAAGTAAACGAATAGTAAAAAAAAGAAACTCTTCGGTAAGAAGGATATATTCAGAGTAAATAAATTAAATATTAGTATAAAAATATTTAACAAAGAGTAAAAAAAATAAAGGCAGAGTAAAAAGGATATATTTACGGTAAATAAATTAGCCTGGGTATAGGTCCCGAGCCTGTACGATGTCAGATACTCATTAAAGTAATGTCATAATGTCATTAAAGACCCCTAACCTCGTTATATGGCGATATAAGCCCGGGCATAAGTCACAATAACATTAACACATCACAATAACTCTCTTTAACTTAACATCGTTTTGAGTAATTTAGTATCAATAGTTTCCAAAATAAGAGGACAGAGGTCAAACATTCGTTAATAGGAATACGTGGAGGCCAACGGAACCCTAAAAATTAATTAAATATGGAAGTGCCTGGTATAATCCACTCACATATTACCTGTCAGATTGAGCAGGGGGTCGGGCCCAGGGTGTCACCTCTGGTTTCCTGTCTTGAGACATGGGCCACGTCGAGTCCCGTCCACCGCCACCTCCCACTCCTCCAAAACTCTTGCTCACCCCACCACTCCACCCATCCCCACCGTATCTATCACCTGAAACAACAATCACATTAAAATAATATACATTTTTTCTTAGCTTTATTACTCTCCCAATTTATTTTTGGTCTTTACAACCTAGCAAATATACGTTTTGGAAAAACTCCCGTCATCAGCATAAAACTAAAAATGTTACAATCAATAAAAATAACATCGTATGATGTTCGTTAATAATTCATTACACATTTCGCACACGTATTTCTAAAGTGACACAAGTCAAAAACCTGTATTTTAGAGTTATCACCATGGTAAGAATTTACGACCTTGGAAGAAGTTATGAAAGAACTGGAACGACAACAAGCCGAAGACGACGAAACTATTTCAGAAACAAGTGATTGCACATTGCAGTGCGTCGATGTTCTCGACAAGCTTTGTCACGACAAAACCACGACAAGAAAAACCAGAAGATGGCCGCTGCGATATTTTTTTGGAATTTTAGATATCGGAGCGGTCAACAGCTTCGTTGTATTCAAGTGGAACGCCAACCAAGATTCATGGTCTAACGATGCCTGATCAATTTTTTAAAAAAATCTTGCAATGTCACTAACGAAATCTTTGATGGAAAAAAGAGTTAGGAACTTACACCTTCCCCTAAACTAGTTCTATTTTTTCTCGCTTTTCTATAGGCTCCAAGATTTTTTCCCTCTTCGGAATCCGTCTCCATTGCAAGATAATATTAGAAAGGAGTAACACAGAAAAATACGAAGTCAAAGTGAACCTAAACCTTTACAGAAATATGATAAATAAGAATATATATTTATGAAATTGTAAGTACCTTTGGAAGGAGCATCCCTGTGAGACACTCGACCGGCATCAGGCTTGAGTCTGTGTCCCTCGTCCCGCCTCTCCCGATCTTCCCGATTTCTGAAAGCCGACGAACTGCCAGAGCCAGCTCCTCTTTCAGGAGGATATACTCTGTGGAACAATAAAATAAAATGTATTATGTTACTGGAAGGAACTAGAATATATATTTAAATGAATGATATAAAATTCCATTGAATCGCATGATTTTTCTTAAATAGTTATTATGACTCTGGCATATGAACCCGACTCTACAGTGGGAGTCCTAAATCTATTTATTTATTAACAGGCCAGGCCCACAGATTTCAATACATGTATTAATTATTTACATATTAATAAACCTTATACATATGATTTATACATATTACTTAATTAATCCATACTTCACCACTTTATTCCCTAAATTAGATTCTATCCCTACATCCCACAAGTATCTTATCCATTTTTTCATAAATTATATTTCATCACAGACACCTTCGAGTTGAACCAATCAATGCTATTAAATGCATTTGCTTCTCTAGCCATTCTAATCAGTGGCTGATTTACATCATAATTTGTATTGCCAGCTTTTACAAAAAACAAATTCTGCGATCTTGAGAAATACGTTGGAACTCTCAACTTTATTTTAGACAAGTCTGCAATCTATCTGCGAGTTCAACAGTTTAAACAGAAAGACCATATCAACCATCAATCTTCTGGTCCTCAACATTGGTAGGTTTAGTTACCAAATATGAGAGGGGGGTGGGGAGTGGGGGGGGGGGGGGGGGGGGGTTCTTTAACGAGTACCTGACATCGTACTGGCTCGGGACCATCACTTCTAAGGACGGCATTCTCATGTTTGTCTCACCTCCCAGATTAAAAACCCAAGGGCCGCGATGTTGAGTTCAGAAGGGAAGCAAGCTACCCCTGAGCTAACCGCGGCCTCTATATATGTTATACGTTTTCCATTCAAGATTCATTTGAGACCCTGTCCCGACCCAACAACAATGTCCATTGTTATTTTCACATAATTGATACAAAAACATAAAAACTATATTTTTCATAAAAATCAATTTCAGACAAAATCACATTAATAGGATTGACAACGCACTTACACTGAATTTTTCTAGACCTAGAAATAAAAACAAAAATGCACTGCTTGAGAACGAACCTTTCTTTAACTCTATTTGCGTCGTCCCTTCGTGAGGACCTAGCAGGATCTTCGTACCTCCGTGCAGGGGGAGAGGTGGCTTCACGTCTCGAACTCTCCTTCTTGTAGTCAACACCTCGTCTAAAATTGAACAATAATAATCAAATCAAACATCTCCGACATAAACAATTACAAAGTTCTAAAAGACAAACACTACAATAGATCTTCGATTTTTAAATATACGTATATTCATAATGGCTGTCAATGCTATCTTACTAACCTAAAAGGAAGAAATAGGATACAAAACTGTTATGGCAACGGTAGCATGCTTGTCAACTCTGGGCAAGATTGACAAAACTTTGAGCACGACATCCTTCGAAGTTAAATGGCGGTCCAGAGCCTGTCAGGTACTTTTTTAAGATCTAGAAAATGCACCAGACCGACGACAGAGCGGTACTACGATCTCGTACTTGAAAGTCCGAAAAAGGGTCAAAAAATATATCCGGTATCTTCTGCCAATTCCTCCTCTACAACCTTACAGTCAACCACATTCACTAATGTAATGAACCCTCTGCTATAATAAATCAAAGGAAACCAAATTGAAAATGAAGATACATTCAGATATAATAAATACAGCTACCACAAAAATGTGATTTCACTCTCATGGTCAACCATATTCACTAACTTCATCATCATCCCACTCCTAACATAAATCATAGATCGAAGGAAAATAATTAATACAGTACAAGGCTACCATAAAAATGCACTTTCACGTCACAGACAGGCTTAAAATCACTGTTTAATACATACGTAGGAGATACATGGACGACATCATATCGGCGCCCAGTCTCCAAAGCGGGTCTCTTTCTGTCGTCGTAGCCGTCCCTTGAGCTAGCCATGGTTCGCTTGTTCCTTCGCACCTCGTCAAGTCTGCAACATCATCAGTTGAAACATTTATATTTATCAGCCATCTCTATAAATAAGTTTTTTTGGTCTCTTTCCAGTGCTGTTAGACATGCCTGTATTATTAAGTTAAATGATTCTATAATCCCCCGATTCTATAATCCCCCCCTTCTCATTAGTCGATTTGACTGAAAACCAATAGGTGTCATCATTGGAGGGTTCAAATATCATGTCGATGAATTCATTCTATCGGGAGTTACCATGTTCACAGACATTTACTTTACAATTTTGGAATCAGGAGGTCGAAAAACATGAAATTCCGTTGAAAACACGACACCGAATTTCTGATCGATTACATAACTTCTAGTATACTTCCTATAGCTGGCAAAAAAAAAAAAAAAAAATTAATAATATTGGAAGAAGCCCTGGCACACGTGTATTATATGTAATGGGGACTATTTTGAAGGGGATAACAATGATGTAGACTAATAAATAAAATTCTTTTCAAAAACAGAAAATTCCCGTTATTTTTTTAACACGCCTCGTACATTCCTGAGATTATCTAATACATCAGTGATATGTAGCAAGTAAAGCATGAAGTGTTTAGGTGCAAGAATGACACATGTGATAATCACGTCATTGAGAACCTAAACCTTCTCCGACATTAACCCCCCCTCCCCCCCAGAGACCATTCCTTAATCTTTTTTTTTCTCAATCATTTATTTTCTTTCTTTCCGGGTCAATTATTTGCTCATTTTCTCGTTATTTTACGAGTAGCTTCAAATTTTGGGGTCTCCCCCCTTCTATCCAGCAGAATGTTTTCTTAGGCCTCCCATATACGTTATTTTTCCGGGCAAAACACTAAATTCTGTACACAAGCTGTTCTAAGTGGTTCTCCCCACGTGAGTTTCATCATTAGTTCCGACAAACAGAATAATTTGGAGTATGGTTTCAAAACCAAAGTGAATTTTATCAAAATGTAAAATGAAAAGCAAAAAACTTCCACTCCATTAATTGTCTACTTCCCCAGCCATACGAAGTATGTGATCCATCACAATCCCGATAGAATGATTGTAAACACGAAATCATATATGTGTACCCAAAACCCCTTATGGAAGACACCTATTGATTTTCAGTCAAAGGAAAGAGGGAAGCCTCAACACAAAAACTCTGTCATTCTAATGAATGTATATCGATACAAGTTCGTAACCCGACCGAGGCCCTTAGTTTATTTTATCTGGGAGGTAAAATAAACTTAAGCACACCGTCCTTCGGATGGGACCTTAAGCGATGGTCCCGAGCCTGTACGATGTCAGGTACTCCCCTACCCTAGATGAATAAAAATTAGGGTAGGCAAAATTTAGGACTCCCACAGTAGAGTCGGGCTCATGTCCACCAGAGTGACGAAAGAGCGCCCTAGTAGTAGGCGATATGACCTCGTAGTTAAAGCCCGGGCATGAGTCATAAAACCTAACCTCGATACAAAATTTCAAATGTAAATTTAACACCTCATAAGGACAATACCTATCAATTTGCTGCGGAATCGGCCGAAGAAAAGGGGGATCAGAGGGGAGGCCTCAACTCAAAAACCCCAATAACTGCCGATGTATGCATCAAGACAAATTTTAATATGAAGAATGAAAAGCCCCTGTGTGAGTATTGATTTTCGCCTAAACGGTCCATTGATTAATTCGTTCTGGGGAAGTACACTGCCGGTGATTCACCAACTTTTCATTTTATATTTTGAAAAATATACTTTCTTTTCACTCCTCACTCACTATCATAAACAACTAAATATCAGATTCATTTGTAATAGTAACGAATTGAATTCAGTTCTAACTAATGAAACCTTATAATATTTATATTTTGTAATAAAACAAAAATAAAAATAAGCGATTACATTACAATAAATTGTGTAGTGTAAAAACATAACCCTACTTACTTCATTTGTTCTCTCAAAAGAGCTTCCTTTTCTCTTGCTAGTTTTTCTCTTTCCAGTCTCAACAGTTCTGCTTTCTCCCTTTAAATGTAAATAAACATAACAGGCATACACAAAAATTTATATGGCATGTATACGACATATTTTATGTATGTATACGACATATTAAAATATGTATACGACATATTTTATGTATACGCAATTTACTTGTCCCAGTTATGTTTATTTACCATCAAAAGTTGAAATAATATATCTGATATACACTCAATAAATCACTACCAGTTATGTTTAGTTACCATCAAAAGTTGAAATAATATATCTGATATACACTCAATAAATCACTAGAATTATGAGTTGAAGTAAAGAATTACTTCTTTCATTTTAAACTTGAAAAATAAAATAAAAATAATAATAAATAAAGAAAATATGTGAAATTGTAAAACCTTACAAAATAAAAACATCCTAAAACGGAGGTAAAGGAAAATAACTGAATATCTGAATACAGACGAATGATTAATAACACGTAGAGCTCAGAGAACCTGTAATGACACCTTGTCAAATAAATTGCGTTAATTCTGCCTGTTGTACAATATAAATTTTTTTTTATCTGCGCCCATCGCTGGCATTTCAGCCATGCGGTGTCTTGCAGCCCAATAGAGTGACGCCTTATGTTTATCGTGGGACATGTTACCCCGGTCTTGGACAACAGCAAACAGCGCAGAGCAGGTCGGAAGGTGGTCTCCCCTGTCATTTCCCCTGAACAAGCAACCAAGTTGGCCACCGCCACCCTCCTAGCCACATTGCCAGCGATCTGATGTTTCTCCTTCAGCAGGACTCCCCATCTCTTGCCAGCAGCTTCTCAGGCTGGTGGGCGTGTCAGCCTATCAGCCTTTTCGTTGTCTGGGATCCCGCAGTGGCTAGGGATCCATTACAGTACTATAGTCTTTCCCTTACCTCTGATCTTACGCCTGCAAAGCAGCACATTCAGCGAAGTGTGCTCGTCAGCTCCCGGTTTAGTGAGGGACTTAATTGCGGTTTGAGAGGAAGGGCCAACTTTCCCATATGTTCAACAGCTAGCAATATTGCCGAAACCTCTGCGTCAAAATTATTCGACCCCAATATAAAAGTTAATGTAATTATGAGATCACCCTCGTAGACGCGGTATAAGTTACACAGTTTGAGAGAACGTATTTGCCTCCTTAATTGGAGGTTACAAGAGGGGGGGGGGGGGGGGGGGGGGGGCAGGGTACAAAGGAAAATGCTGTCGATGAATCCCCGGTAATGTACTTCCCCAGCTCGAATTATTTGTAATCAACTAGTTTTTCACTCTGCCTCTTCGGCTCTTGTAATTGAAAATTCTAGAAAATTATTTTGAACAAAAAACAAAAATTATGAAATTTCGTGTCAATTTATTTACAACGGCAGTTATTAGAGTTTTTGTTTTAAGCCTCTCTCCTTACCTTCGGCCGTTTTGGCTGAACACCAATAGGTGTCGTTCTTATATGGTTCTGCACACACATATAAAATTTCTTTTTGATTTTTGGAATCAGATTGTCGGAAAACATAAAATTTCGCAGAAAACTCAACTTCAAATTTCTGACCGATTATATAATTTCCCCTATACTTGGTATAGCCAGCTAGGTGGAGAAGTATAATGAAGCGGAGCGCCATGACAGGTCCTCCGAGCAGAATGGATGGATACGTAAGGTCCTGACTTACTTCATCTGTTGTCTCTTCAGATCTTCCTTTTCCCGTTCTAGCTTCTCTCTCTCCAGTCTCAATAGTTCCGCCTTCTCTCGTTCTATCCGCTCTCTCTCCAGTCGGATCTTTTCACGTTCCCTGAAATATGAATTACAACTTATAAGATAATTTCATCATTTTTAACATTGTTTTGTACATAAGGAAATAATCCACAAAATTAGCTACATTAAGCCCTTCAAAGTCCATGTTCTAAATTTTTGGCTAGTACAACTTCGAAAATAAATTTTTCAAATATCTTTTACATTAAAATTTTTCAAAATGTTTTAAAAAAATAATTATAAAAAAAAACACCTTTCAAGACGTATAGCTTCATCCCTATGCTTCCTTTCAATGAGCCTGTATCTTTCTCTGCGTCTTCGTTCATCCTCACGAGCAGCTCTAGCCCGCTCTCTGGCCCTTGCTCGCTCCCGCTCTTCCTTGATTTGCGAAAAAGACAGAACACCGTGAGGTGCTCTTCGCGATGAGGAGGAACGTCTTCTTCGCTCCCGTGACTTCTCCCTCGAGGTTCGTGATCGTGTCTCTGAAGTGACGTCCCGAGTCGAATCGGCTCTTGCCCCAGACTCGGAGCCCTCTTCCACAACTATCACTTTGTCCTCAGTGGCTTCACCATTTTCATCAATCATATCCTCTGTAAATGACAAGAATATGGTAAAAACAGTATCGTAAAACTTTACACTAAGTGTAAACTTATACGCTACTGGATAATATAATTTGAATTAGATAATATAATCTTTATGTGATCCCACGACTGATATCCGCCTTTCTTCCACTCACAAAGGGTTTAAGAGCTGTTCGTAAGGTCTTGATGTATTGCTGTTGGTAAACATCAGTTGCTTTTTGAAACTAACCCCTTCAAAATACCGCTTCGATTAAAGACGAAGTGAAGAAGTGTCTGAGGGAACTTGTGGCCGTGACGGGCATGAGCGCTGCCATCTTGACGAAGAGCTATTCTCATGGTAATATATTGAAACAGATCCACTGGTAAATAATGGATTCGTACATATCATGTATAAAAATAGGCTTGAGTTCCAATTCGTACAACACAATGGCCCTTCAAGGATATTTCTAGTCGTTGGCACAACCAATAATGTTATTTATTTCTTTAAAATGTTCTCAAGAAGTTCGACATTACTACTGGAATAATAACGATGAGAAAAAAACAAAAATACGCATCTCTCAGTCTAGACATTAATGAATAACAAGCTGGACAATGAAGAAGTTCAGGAGTTCGGAGGCATTCTTTAGAATAGTTAGTGTTGAGATCCGCAAAGAATCATCAATAAGTTTTATCATATAATCATCAATATGTTTTACTGGTTAGTTTCAGGCTTGATGATGCAACTTTTACAATAATAAATTGGTAGTTCCTAATTGAAATGCAAATAGGAAGCGTCAACGAAAATAAACATTATGATCAACTGAACTGGGACATCGCAAATTGTTTTGCTTCGAAATTTTGTTGCCCCAACATTAAAATAGTACCGAAGTATGGTTCTTCTTATTTAAGAGAAATATACGTAACATTAGGAACACCATTTAAATGTCCGGAGGTTACCAGGTCTTAAAATATTTTTTTTTCCCTTCCTTCTACTTCTTCACTCAAGTATGTAGTCGCACCTCCAGAATTCCGAATCTACCAATCCTGCGAAGCCAGTCTTGAACTTTGACAAGTTACATGATCTTGAAACTATCATCAGTACTACAAAAAAACAGGCTTTAGATACGAAGTTATAGCAAAGATTTGTAAATAATGCACTAGTGCTTCTTTACTGATGTGTACCATGTCAAGAATAACAGAAAACGTGAAGAGAAGCGAAAGATCCAAGGATACCATGAAATTTCCAAATATGAACATCCTTCCTGACCAGCACTGTAGAATAGACGGGAGATCTGGTGTGGGGTCGCAAGCAAAGAGGGTCTGTGGAGGCCAGAGTACCAGATGCAAACTAGACAGAGCATCACTTCCGAGACCTTCATCACTACATTCTAGTGGGTAAAGATGCCATTCGGTCGATAGACAAGCGTTTCACAAATCTTTGCAGCACGACACACTATTACTTTCATAACCACCTTACACTTAAAACTATAATTATATCAAAGTTAAGAGCATAAGAATAATATTATAATAAATGAATAATAATATTTTTTTAATGAAATATATTCAATAGATTACCAGTTCCAGGAGGCACAAGGGTATCTGATTCAGCTATCTTCCGTCGTTTTTCCTCACTCCGACGAGGAGACATCTCAATCCTACGTTTTTCTTGTGACCTTCCCTTTTCCTCGATCTTCTTCCGTTCCTCAGGTTTTTTCTTGTCCTTTTCTTCAACTTTCTTTTTTTCTTCAGGTTTTTTCCTTTCTTCTGGTTTTCTCGCGGTCGAAGTTGGTTTGTTGGCAACCTTCCAAATAATACAATATTTAGTAAGTAATTACGATTGAATATATGAGAATGTGAACATGACAAAGAATCAATGTGACCAGCTCACTTATTGTTATATACAACGAATTTCTGCAAATATGGAAGTGATCCAGAGGAACTGAAAGCGGGCGTGACTCTTAGGAATGTACAATTATCAAAGTATTTATTTATGAAAATATCCATGATCTTTGAAAACTACAGCTGATGGCTTAATATTGAAATATAATGTAATGATTCATGTAATCAGCCCTTAGCTAATTATTACTATTATCGATAGTACACGATTTACAACAGAAAGTATTCAAGAGGTTTCACAGAGGCAGGAAGATAGCAATCTCATTGGGCGTTGAGGGCAACATTCTCATTGGTTGGGAGACAAGGGACACGTACTAATTGGCTCAAGGTGACAGGAGTTTAGTTATACTGGTTAACTTGTCATTGGCTGGTCCGAGCCTAACTCCAAAGAAATTAGAAACCCCCTAAATAATCAACTCTCAAAAATAGATAATCTTATTTAAATAAACAATAAATAAAAACAAAATAAAATTTTCTTATTGAAATAAATGCAGGATGAGAATGAAAAACGAACGAAGAAAATACAAAAAGTGTTTCTTGAATTTATATAAACAATCATATCTCTTGATTAATATAAAAAAAAAAAAAAATCTTAAGAAATACACGTTATAAGAGTTCCAGAACAATTTCAACATTTCCACTAGAAATTCGAAAATCTGCCGAATTATGTTGAGGGAGTCGAGGTTCTGGTCGTGTAAATAAAAAGCTCAGTTTTGGCCAACGTTTCGAATTCTATTTATTTCCATATTCAGGGTCTTATAATGACTTGAGTGGATGTGTGTGGTGACAACACATGTGTTTGTTACAAACGTATACCACCTTCACCTCACACATCCATTCGCAATCATTATAAGGACCTGAAGAAGGAAATAAAGTTTCCGAAACATTGGGCAACAACTAAGTTTTTTTATTTACAAGACAAGAACCTCGACTTCCCCCAACATCGAAAAAGTGTTGTCGACTCTATCAATCACTAATACCAAATTATGTTGCAGATCTACTTAAAAATAGTACAAAGACCGACATACATGAGTCATTTGACAATCAAGTATACATACATCATCTTGATATATTAATATTTCACTAAAGAATTTTTTGGTTAATTTCTTTAATACATTTAAGAAATAGATTCAATGTCTTTGTACATTCCTCACTATCCACCCATTAATGTAATAAGTTATAATCTTTTGACATACCGCTTCAACAGAGATCAAACGGCCATGCAGTTCAGTCAAATTGAGTCCTTTGATGCACTTTTGTGCATCCTCACTAGTGGCCATTGTGACAAAACCATAACATCTGGCGCCAGGAGTTTTAGCATTTGTTACCACTTTGGCAGCAACAACCTTTAAACAAAATTGGCCACTGCATATACATTATCTTAAAATATGTTGTCAGTAACATTCAAAACAGAAAATAAATACTCCTAACAGTTTTGACAAAAAAAAATCTATCATAATATTATGAGGAACTGTTTTCATTACCTTTCCAAGTTTTGAAAACACTTGTTTAAGGTCTGTAGCCCTGGTAACCGAAGATAAACCACTGACCCATAGGTTTCGATAATTACTCTTCTTGGCTAAAAAATTAATAAAAAAGTATTGGAATCAATATAATCTGAATAATAATAATAAACCAAATAAAATTTTTAAAAACAGATAATCACCTTTATCGTCGGCTGATTTATCTGGGCTGAAATAATAACAATAACTTATTAGAAAAAAAATATATTTAAAAAGAGAAATTATTAAACTCCAGTTAAGAAGAATTCCCTTGGAAGAAAAGCTTCCGGTTAGTTTTAAAAAATCTTCTGGCCAAAGAAAAAAAAAAAATCTAGTGAAAACGAGAATGGATTCAACCATATGAAATCATTAATGTGACATTGGAATTCATTTTAGCTGAAGTTTTTCTAATAATTACGATAGAAAAAAATGTTAAATAGGTAACAATTATTAATATTTTCCTCCCAGAATTCAATTGGACAATAAATACCAATTTAAATTTAACAAATTCTGATAAATTCAGGAAATCGCTTCAAAGAGATACAACATGTCTTTGAATATTAAAAGAAAACACTCAATCATCTAACTTTCTCATAAAAAAAAAATACATAGAAATGACTGATGCTCCCATAAAATAACTTAGTTCAACCACACTGTACTTCACTTCAGATGGTCATAAAATATCAACGAAAAGAAAAAACCCACAATTTGCAAGGTTTTTTTCCAATCTGGCCAACAAATCTAACGAGGGATCGACGAAAGTTCTTTTTATCTAGAACTATGCTTCATAAATATAAGAAGTTGTAAATAATGAAGTTCTATATATATTTTACAGGTGATAATTTTCACACATCGTCTCCTGTGGATCATGACGCTCTTCTGCGAGGTAGATGTAGGCATGGTCAAATGCTGCAGACAAATGTTTCAATTTCGGCCCCAGTAGAAGAAGAAAGCTTCAGCAATGGTAACATGAGAGAGCACAGTGTAGTTGAGCATTCCAATATTTTCTGTGGGGCTGTCATATACTTTTGAAATTAACTTAATTTTTAAATAAAACATTTTTATTCCTCAAGAGGGACCATTTTTAAGTCAAGAATTTAACAATTTACTCCGAAAGACAGCGTTAAGTAAATATTACCTTTCCGAATTACATAAGGCAGAAAAAAATCTTGTAAAAAATAAAAATAATAAGACGTTACTAAGTGGGATCAGCTAAGTTATGTCTGTTTGTTAAGTCTAAGTAGGTCTATTTACTTATGTTACTCGCCAGAGAACATGACCTGTATTTTAAAATACATATAGTTTATCCCATGTAATATAAAAAAAACATCTTTACACAAGGGAATAAAAATATATATTCGAAATACTGAATACCACCATTCGTTTACATAAAAAAAAAAAAAAAAATGGAATGTAAGACGAAAACATTCTTGTTTCCATAGTACATTTAAGCGAAAGATAAGAAAATGTCTTTGTGGAGGGTTGCAAAACATTTTATATAATGGCAAATTATACATTTTATTACATTTTTCAATCATTACTACCCTCATAAGAAAAAATATATATATATTTTCTTGGAGATGGGTATCTCCAAAACAAACCTATCCTGAAGGACCCCCTAATTCCATGTTCAAAATGGGTAATCTCCAGGGGAGGGGGGCCCTTCGTGATCCTCTTCAATTTGCAACTTCCTGTTGTCATCATTTCTTCATGGCAGGTTATGATGAGGTCAGCAGCAGCAGCACGTTGGACGCAGTTGTCCCTCACCTCATACTCTCCTCTGCCGACGAAGACACCTAGAGTCGAGCTGGTGGACGGACGGGTGGGCAGGCAGACCGCAAGTGGAAGACTGGAAAGATTGGGTTTTTTTTGTAAAGGAAATCACCTGGTATTCCTTCCGTCGGTCTTTCGCTGCTGCTCCGAAGATGTCCCTGGTTTCTTCGACGACGTCAATCTGCTTACGCCACGCTCCTTCAAATCTGAGGCACATACCAACAAATCATCATCATCTTCGTTAACTGAACGCCATTCTCGCGGCCATTGGGAAGACATACCTCAGTGCAGCAGCGTTGTTACCTGAAGCTCTCCATTATTTTTAATTAGCAGATCCTAACAACTATGTATTTGCATAAATTATTAGTCAAATATAGAAAGTAAATTTAAAAAATCATAAAGTGAAGAAAAAAGTAATTCGTTGAAGGAAGAATCTCAGCAGCTTACTTCTCAGATTTTTGGCGTTGAGTTGAAATGACGATTTTACTGGAAAAACCAACTTGAAAAAGATATTAGTTAGTTCAGTAATTTAAAAAAAATTGGCAATCGTGAAATCTACACGATTAACCAAATTGTGCAGGCAGATAATATTTGAAAAAACACAAGTATGAAATAAATCCTCCCTTTATTTTGCTTCTCTAGCTTTTCTTTATGAGTCACAAGATGGAGACAAATGCCCATGGGTTTATTCGTGAAACAAAAATCAGATGACTGGCAAAAACAGGAGAAAGTCAATGCGACTCTTTCAGAATAGGATTTTTTTTTTTTTTTCTTATAGCGTTGTACCATCAAAATTGTCATTCCTGTTGGGAGTAATTCTATACATGGAAGACATTTCTCAATCATTCTTCTCTCTCTTTTCCAATGTTCAGATCAATTACTCAAAACTGCAACATGTTTCACCTTCAGACATCTCATATAGTACTTTTTGCTTTCCCCTACACCCGAAGATGGTGTCTGGAGATACGAATATATAACAAAAGTAACACGTAACTAAAAAAAAAAAAAAGGTCTGTTTTAATAATTTTCTTCAAGAATGATTTCGTGGTTTCGTTTGTTTTTTAAGAGGCAAAAATCCTCCTGATGTTTTATCTATGATTAATCTCATTTGAGAACGAACTAACCACATTCCAAACTTAATGAAATACAAATGAGGAAGCCTGTTTCATCCGATGTTTCACAGACATATCTCTGAAAAAGCTAACGACAAAAATCACAAAAAAACCC
This sequence comes from Aradus depressus, assembly GCA_963662175.1. NCBI lineage: Eukaryota > Metazoa > Arthropoda > Insecta > Hemiptera > Aradidae > Aradus > Aradus depressus. The sequence continues at coordinate 84,854,021 of OY759214.1, forward strand.
ATTATTTTCATGATGATTACTATAAATAATACACTCGTAAATATAATAGGGTGAGTAAAAACTAAATAGCGTTCTCATTTGTTAGATTGAATGGCTGGAATTAGTTTCCAATAATATTATCATTTTAATAGCTAGACCTAACTAAATCATTTCGTAAATATAATGGCTCACCCTCTTTGATCAGACTCCCAGTCTACAGCGTATACGACGGCTGGCGGATCCCTAGAAATGCACGATCCAAGCCAAAGCCCTTACCAACTAACATTGCAGGCAGTTTGCTTTAAGATCTGGAATGGTTGCTGAACGAGATTAATCCCTACAGTTCTCCACCAACAGGTTTAGCGGTTGGGACTTCCAGATAAACATGATGAGATAGGCTCCGTACCACCTCTCCCAGACTACAGTGAACCGTCTCACTTGCATGAGGTGAGAATGTGACCTCACACCCTCTTACTAAACAAAAGCTCACAGAATTGGAGGGATTAGAGTTGCTACCTATCCCTGCACACACAAAGAGATTTAAAAAAAATAAAACACTTTCATTACCTTCCCAAGTTTTGACACCCTTGTTTAAGATCGGTAACAGTTTCTTTCAACTGAAGACAAACCCCTGACCGTAGGTTTCGATAATTCATTTTCGGTATAATCACGGGGTACCGCCAAGGAATCGGGAAGCTATATTCTGAATGTTAACAAAACTATATTGGATTGTAAAATTACTTGAATTTGAAGCTGAAAAACGGTCATTTTTTTTTTAACTCACCCATCTAATCACTCAATATTTATATAATGGATAACTAATACAAGACAATAAAAGTCTTCATTTTGAACAGAAAGTAACATACCTTTACTGTCCTTGGTGAGAAGATCAACCTGGGTACAAAAAAAAAAAAAGTTGAATTAAAATTTATACAAATCAATATTTATTATGAATTAGATTACCCACAATGTGTATAGCGATGGTGCAGCTAAACAATACTAGCACTCCTTAATTAAATATTGTAACCGTTGGGATGTCGTAGACATCGATTAAGGCTATGAAGCTTGGCAAAGAATAGATTGATGTGAAACGTCTTTCATTTCGGTCAGCTAAATCCATATGTAACGAAAACATGTAACACTAGTATTGCTTATATTTTTGCAACCGTACTAGCCGCGCGCCTTACTTTGGTATCGTTGTAGGGAGGAAATAAGCCATTACTCGATCACGCATATGTCGGAGTAGTCGCGTTTGAGAGATCTCACTCTGTCGTAATAGGAATACCCATCGAACTCAAACCGGTGCTCTTCAGGAGTTGTAAGGCTTATAGTGTAATTTGTTGCAGAAATTTGACGATTGCTCGGCTATGGCGCTAAAATTTCTTTTTGTTCCTCATATGCAATTTATCTATGAGGCATACGGCTATGATACATCTATTCGGAAACATCTCAAGTTTACTGTTGCGAGTGGAATCTAATTGGAAGTTGTGTTAAGTAGTCTGCGAATGAATAATAGGTAATCATTTTTTTAGAAGTGTTAGGAAATAAACTGATGGCACGATATGGATTCGCATTTTGCATGGCTAACAGGGGTTTCGAAATTAGGATAATGATTTAACCAGAAAATAATGGAATTGTGAGTAAAAAATATAATAGCCTTCCAAAGGAATATGAGGAAACTCAGATCTTAAAAAAACCTACCTCTCCGGCCATTAGCTTCTCATCTTCTTCTCCTAGTGTCAAGTTGATAGAATCTTCATTGTCCACTCCATTCATATCATTCTCATTCTTATCCTTTAAAAAAAATATATATATATATTCACATCAATATACAGTAAAATGCCGCATTTAATATGCTCTTAGTTTGTTATTGTGACTCACCCCGGGCTTCCACTGAAAGAGCATAGGAGTATACAGACATATATATATTATATTTTCATTATATCTGTGATTCTTTTTTTATTTAATAATAATACAAATGAATATTCCCCTTAAATTTAGAAGAAAGAATACCGTTAGGTGAACATGGTATATCGGAAGTTATGAAGTTGGTACGAATACTGAGATGTTTACAAGAGATTCAGGTTACTTTTTATAATAGGTCTTTTTCCGCATCCATTCTGCAGAAGATATGAAGTGATGGAGGAAACCATACGAAGAAATCCAGTGCGTATTTGAAGGTTATTCACACCACCGATAGAGAATAATTGACAAGGAAACAGAGGTTCGAAAAGATCCTGCGCTTTGTAAAAGAGATAGGAGAGTAGTACTAATGAGAGGATGTTACGGGCCGTTAGGCTTTAGATAAGTTGGGTACATAACCCGCCCCTGCAATCAATCAAAGGAGTTTGTAAAATGTTTGAGTTTTGAGGTTTCGCCAGAGCTTCAAAGTTTCAGAAAAATTCAAGAAACGCCATATTTGAGGGAGGCATTGATGAACTACCGACACAAAGATAGCACGAATATTGAAGTATGAATAATAGTGAAAGACAACAAAACAAAGAAAAAATTCCTTAATGCCCTAGCATAAGATATATGAGACACCTTAAAAATCTTTACTACATATGAGGAGGGGGCCTCCCTCAACATCTGCAATGCTCTTTATAGCATATAAAAGGTAAAGAATACATGCAAAATCACCTCAGACTGATGTTCGAATTCGCCTTCTTCGATGTCTTCACCCTCTTCGTAGTCCTTCGGTTCATCCAGATCTTCCAAATCGTCCTTTATATAAGAAGGTTCCTCACCATCTTTCTTCTCCTCCTCTTCCTCCTCTTTCACCGCTTCCTCTTCAGTCTCCTTCATCAGCTTGTCTTCATCCTTCTCTTTGACATCCTCCTGTTCACCGGAGACATCTTTCTCATCTATAGTCTTACCGACCTCTACCCCTAGTATGTCTCCATCACCTCTATGATTTTCTAATTGCTCCTTTTCTACATTTCCAACAGAGTTTTCTTCTGTCTTGGAAATTTTCTCTTCATCAGCAGTCTCTTTCGTGACTTCGGATGCGTCATTTGATTCACTTGTCTTATTTATCTCATCCTCAGTTTTATCTGCCTCTGGAGTAGATGTGTCAACCTAAAAATAAAATAAATAACATATTTTTATTTCAATGTTTAAAAAAAATTTAATGGCTCGTATAGGATGATAGCACGAATAGGTGAGGCGGAAGAATGAAGGGATCTCACTCAGCAGAAATTTCGAAAAAGAATTTTACAAGTCAATAATTCTACTTTTTAAAGTAAATAAATGTAATATGTAATTTTTGTGAGAAATTAAGTTTTGAAACACTCTTCAACAGGCACATTTCGAAGAGGGAACATTATATGTTCCGTGTTTCCAACTCTATAGAGGAGACCGCACTTCAATTGCTTATAAAAATAATCAAATGCAAGATCACGGTATGTAATTTATAGTTATTACCTCCATTTTGAATTAAGGAAGGTTTGTTGAACAATTTAATTAAAAAAAAAAAAAAAACGAAGTTAATCAAATTTAGATTAAACAAACTGTAGGTTAGCAACAAAAACAGCAATCTCCGCATCATCATACCATATGATTAAAAAATAAGTAAAATGTGATATACATTACTGAATGATAGATAGATAAACTAAAGTACACAAGGTTTAAGGGTTCTTCACAAAATACATATTATTATAGTTATATCCTTACATTCCATAAAGAATAATAACAATTAGTAAATATGAGATGAATCATTAAGAAAACAAATATAATAATGATAAGAAATGAGCAATAAAAAAAGTAACTAAATAAAAAGATACAAACAATATTTAAATTAATAAATATGGACTTCCTCTTTATTAGAAACTGAAATTTAAAATATACTGATGGACAAAATTAAAGCACTACTCAATTTTAATAGTTTAAAACTGAATCTATCATAGAAACTGAAATTTAAAATATACTGATGGACAAAATTAAAGCACTACTCAATTTTAATAGTTAGGTTTTATGACTCATGCCCGGGCTTTAACTACGAGGTCATATCGCCTACTACCAGAGCGCTCTTTCGTCACTCTGGTGGACATGAGCCCGACTCTACTGTGGGAGTCCTAAATTTTGCCTACCCTAAATTTTTATTCATCTAGGGTAGGGGTCTTTAACGAGTACCTGACATCGTACAGACTCGGAACCATCTCTTAACGCCCCAGACGAAGGACGACATGCTCAAGGTTTTATCACCTCGCAGATAAAAAACCTAAGGGATTTGAACTCTGAAAAAAGCTATTAGCCCAAACGGATTGTTTTTTGGAGAGAGAGCGAAAACTTATATAATTCGTTACAATGAAGTACATTGCCGGTGATTCGAGAACTTTTTCTTTTTGAAGTTTTATAAATATGTTCACATTCCGCAACAAAGTTGTTTTAGTGTACTTGTGTGCTATGTACATACATTGTGTTTGTATGTGCCTGTGTCTATGTGTGTAGAAGGTACTCAAGTGGAGAGAAGTGATTTGATTGTGTTGTCGATATAGAACCCTCCCTTCCCAGTCTCGGCACCTGTTCCACACAACTAAAAGGAATTGAATCACTGCTCCTGCTCTCAAATCACTTAAGATAATCACTGGAGAACAAACAGCTCCTTTGAAATAATTTTACCTACTTAATTAGTAAAGTTACTATGGTGCTGTTACCTGCCAAGTAACGATCTACATGTTTGATGTTACCCTGTTAACATGCTTCAAATTAAACACGACCATTTAAACCGACTTTAGAGGAAATTCAGGCACTAGACCATGGCAACGTAAACTTTATGCTTCACGATCCACTTAGTAGCTCAGCCTACTGAGCTCAAGATCGCGGGTTCGAAACACAGCGAGGCCCTTAGTTTATTTTATCTGGTTGGTAAAAAAAGTAATTTGGATGGGATGTTAAGCGATGGTCCCAAGCTTATACGATGTCAAATAAAAACCCCTTACCTTAGATAACTAAACTTGGATAGGCAAAATTTAGAACTCCAACAGTTGATAAAATAAAATGATAGAAAAAACACTTTTTTGAACACTTATATTGTCTAATTCCACAAACATATACTTAAATGTGTACCAGTTTCGGATTACGCCATCGTCAGCACAATGTTCAACAATAATTCAGATATTTGCCAGGCATACATATTTATTATTCATTTATTAAATATGTACGCCTGGCAAATATCTGAATTATTGTTAAACATTGTGCTGACGATGGCGTAAGCCGAAACCAGTACACATTTAAGTGGAATTAGACAATATAAGTGTTCAAAAAAGTGTTTTTTCTATCATTTTATTTTATTTATTAGTATTTCCAATATATCAACACAGAACGCAAAAAAAAAATGTATTCGGACATCCAACAGTTGAGCTAACAGGGAAGGGATTAGAGCATCGGATACTCAGGTCCCTAGGTGCACACGCCAGCCTTACCAAAATATATATAACAGCTCCGCGTCCTTTAAATAAGATACAAAAATTTTTACTTTCTCAGCTCTATATGGAAAGTTAAGTAATCAGTCAGAAGGTCGATTCGAAGAAGTAGGACTTTCCACCCTCTCCCTCATCCCCCAGGGACGTCCCAAGAGGACAGGGTGTCACAGCCTTAAATAATTTCAGTTAAATATGACAACCTAGCAAACATAAATGTCACTTTTGAACTTCGTGTTGAGGTAAGTCGAAACCGGTACACATTAGGCATATATTTTTGTGGAAATAGTATAAAAGTTGAAGCTGGAATTTCGTGTTTTCTGACCTCTAACCTAAGGGATTTTGAACCCTGAAAGAAGCCCTTATATGTCAACTATTAGCCGTAACGGACGTTTTTCAGACGTTTTCTGACCTCTTGATTCCAAAACTGAAAAAAACTGTCTGTGTGTGTGAGGTTGTGAACACGATAACTCCCGATAGGAATAATGTGACTTGAAATTTTATATGTGTATCCAGAATCCAAGGATAAAAACTATTGATCTTCAGCCAAATCGACCAAAGCGGAGCTGGATCATTAAAAGCAAAACTAAAAAAATAGGCTATGTGTCCTATGTGCATTTGCATACCAATTAAAAATCTACGTATATTTGGTCGGTTCATCTCCTCCTGGCGGAGAATCAAGAAAGCCTTCTAACCCGGTGCCGGGGCCTCCACCGACCACCGACAGGCGTGCGGCGGCTGCCCCCGGCTCTGGGACGCAGGCAGAACAGAACCCCGAAAAGATCCCGAGATCACTCGGGGTAAAGAGCTGGAAGAACGCAATAGGATGATGTGATATTTTAATAGTTTAAAACTGAATCTATCATATCTATCCTTATTATTATTCAACTATAATACAGTACTGCAATAATTGGTAATTAGGAATTATTATTCTACACATAAACTAAGAATAACACTTTGTTTATTCTTATATCGATATGTTAATCCCTTTTTCACAAACGTTCAAAAAAGTGTTGCCCTTCAATTTTAGTGCTTAGAATTCGTTTCTTTTTTTTTTTTTTTTTTTTTTTTTTAGTTGATTTCATTTGGTTTTATTCGTAATCTCTTACGTATTTAATTTCTTTCAATGGCCCGTCAGGCATTTGAGTGAGTACGATAGTGTTAGGACTGTAACATTAATAGAGGAAGGGTACAGCCAGCGTGAAATCGCCAAGACACTGGGTGTACATCACTCGACCATAGGCAGGGCTTTTCAACCCTTTAGAGAAACAGGGCATCGCACCAGAAGGCGGGCACAGAGTCGACCTAGGCTTACAAACGAGAGAGACGACAGGTACAGCCGTCACTTGACTTTGCGAAACCGCAACATGACTGGAAATGAGATAAGAAGTCTCATAAGGCAAGTCCGAAATGTTTCCATTTCCAGCAGGACTGTAAGAAGAAGGCTCAATGAAGCTTATCTTAGGGCCTGCTCTCCTTACCACAGATAACAAAATGGCCAGGTTTCAGTTAGCATGTGCAGATGGTCGTAATTTCACGTGGAGGCGCACAGGGGAGAGTTATGCCCCATGTGGCATTTCATGGTGGTTCATTGATGTTCTGGGATGGCATTTCCTTCGACGCTCGTACCGAGTTGGTTGTTGTCCGAGGAAGGTCTCTAACCTCACAGAGGTACTTGGAAGAGATAATTGAGGAACATGTAGTGCCATTTGCGCCCTACATCCGTGAGATTCTTGCTAGTGCAGGATAATGCCAGGCCCCGTAGAGCAAGTATTGTGGAAGACAACCTGAAAGAGGTTGGAATTGGGTGCTTGGTGTGGCCACCACTAATTCCTGATTTAAATCCAATAGAAAACGTTTGGGACCAACTTAAGCGACGTATACGACGGCGGAATTTGGTTCCTAACATCCTTGAAGAGTAAGAAAGGGCTGTTGTCGAAGAATGGGAAAACCTTCCTCAGAATTCGATCAAAAATCTTTTTCAGGGGATGCAAAAGCGTTTAACCGATGTGATTCGTGCCAGAGGTGGAAACACTCGGTAATAAACAGTAAAAGTTATGTTTTCTTTAAAAGTTTTTTTTTCTTCCTAATTTGTCCTTTTTTTTTTCACTCATGTATTTTTCCATAAATTACAATTAAATTTCATTTTAAAATGACTTATTTTTTCAACCAATAATATTTTTGGATAAGCAAAATATGAATAAATCTTATAACAATAAAAACTTAAAGGTAGTGCGTTAATTTTGTCCATCGGTGTATATAGTGCATGTAATTAGGAAACAAAAACAATTCAAAATAAAACATTTGAAAAGAGAGAAATTGTATATCAGTAGTTAGTAGTAACTATGGGGGGGGGGGGGGGGGGGGGGGGAATATTTTACTAAAATTTATAGGTGTTGTCTTTATGGGGTTCTGGTATAATTCGCCATACTTTCTATAGCTGTAAAATTAAAAAGCGGACAATATCACAACCCTGACTGCACGAACTGTCTGCATTCGTATCTCCTTAGGACATTCTCCATACAGACTAACTAAACAACTATAACTGTTATAGTTTAACTAACAGACTTTAGATACAAAATCAAAAAATCTAGTTGAGCTACTATAATTGATTTAGCACCCATATCCGAACCAGGATCAAACAATCGAAACTAGTCCTACTTGGGTGCACATCACACCTCGCAGTTCTACCACATACAAATGTAGCATGGGGAAAATTGTTAAGAGTACCCTTACCGCTTGAGGCTAATCATTCTCTCCGATGAAAACTCAACATAGAATTTCTGATTTCGCCAATACTTTCTATAGCTGTAGAAGTAAAAAAGCGGACAAAATAACTACCCTGATCGTACAAACTGTCAATTTTTGTAACCCCTTAGGACATTATCCATACAGACTAACTAAACAACTATAACTGTCATAGTTTAACTAACAGACTTTGGATACCAAATCAAAAGTTCTAGTTGAGCTACTATAATTGATTTAGCACCCATATCCGAACCAGGATCAAACAATCGAAACTAGTCCTACTTGGGTGCACATCACACCTCGCAGTTCTACCACATACAAATGTAGCATGGGGAAAATTTTTACGAGTACTGAACCCTTATCGTACTCAGTTTTTTAAAAATATAACATCGTTTATACATATCGTCGCTATTATGTCAAAACTCAACTCATCAAGGGAGAGAAAAAACATTTTTAGTTCATTTGCATTAGGTTTATTGACTTCAAATTTGAACTATTTCTTTGTGAGAGTGTATGATATATCAACCAAAGGGTCATCAAAAACAAGATTTATTATAACATATCATTTTGCAAACTATTATTTAAATATATATACAGTACTCTCCCTTATCAGGCGCTCGCAAAATAGTATCAAATTTGTTAAACTAAAATTAACATTCAATTATTGGATTATCAATTATATGAGCCACGTGTATTTACGAGCACATAATAATTCCGTAACTCACGAATCTTTTATGTATTTTTATTGTACATATATACATATGTACATTGTATTTATAATGGAGGGAACGCTAATACAATATTTTATTATTTCACTAATATCCTATAAATAAATTATAATAAATACATAGTTAAAAATCAAACATTTATAAAAAATGTTTCCTAAAACAGAAGAACAAAGGTACCGTCCCGCCCGTGGCACAAAAATATCGTCTTATCGGGAAATGAACACTTAACTAGTAAAGTCAAAGTTTAATTTTTTCCACAGAAACGCAACAATGGCTTCCACTTCAAAAAGAAAGAAAATTGTTCTTTCCATCCAACAAAAATTCACGGCAATTGAAAGGTTGGAAAAGGGGGAGACAGTTGCTAAAATAGCCAAGGGATTAGGGGTTGGTGAGAGTACAGTTAAAGACTGGAGGGAAATGCAACTTAAACTGCCCTACAAGTGGTGTCATTTTAAAGGAAAAAGCCATTTCATTGAATCAAAGCATGAATGGGGATCCTACCTGTGAAATACATACGTTGTTTATTCCTTAGCTAAAAACACTTTTTTTTATGCTTTAATTGATATATTTTCTCTCATTAATTGATGATTTCCGTCATTCGGCGTCACGTCGGTCCCGGCAACGCCGGATAACGGAGAGTCTACTGTATATATACCTTAATAACAATAAATTAATCTTACGAAAACAGTTATTTTGAGGAATGATAAGAAATAAATGTTACTTATGAGTAATAATGAGGCACAAATAAAATACCTTGTCTTCAATGCTTTCTTCAGTGACTTCAGGACTGTTTTCTCCATTCTTATCATTGTCACTTATGTCTGTGGCTTCTTTGTCATTGTCTATTTTATCTGTTGCTTCCTTGTCACTTTCAATGTTGTCTACCGTTTCCTTGGCATTCTCAGACTTATTTGACTTCTCAACTCCATCGTCTTTGTCAGTTTTTTCATTTATTTCCTCGTCTGAATTATTCTCTTTTCCTATTAAACAGAAAAAAAAAAAAAAAAAAATTGTCAATTTACATATAAACAAAACACAAAAGTCGTAGGTCGGCAATGTTCTTTTCCAGAATACTAAATACAGAGAAAGTAATAAAATGACTGACAATATTTTATGGTATATTTTGATTGAAATACTGCATTGTGAAAAAAAAATGTATTTCTAATGTGGTCATAATATCCAAGATGTACCTGTTCTACTCGGGGATAGTGAGCTTCAGTCGTAAATGTTAATTCGAATTTCAATTAAAGTTCCATTTTGTAATTATATTGATTTATTTATATAAGTATATATATATATTTATATTACAACGATAACTACGGTAAAAGCTCTAGTTCGCCTGCTCCCCAATCGTTATATGAATAATCCGACTAAAGTTAAATATATAACTTCTAAGTAAATGCTTTGCCAAATAAAAGTGGAAAATAACAAAAAATACTTGAAGGGAAGTGAATAGGAATGACGTTTTACTTCAAATCACTAGCAATTCAAATTTTTCTAGCATGCCTGTTGGGTGACTCGTGGGTCAAAAAATGAACAGCAAATTTCGCTATTTGATAATTAAAAAAAAAAAATTACATGTTTTGGGTCTTACTTATGACTATTAAATCATACCAGAAATGAGGGCAACTCCACTCGGTCAAGGAGAAATTAAATTTTTTAGTGTCGCAACCTCGTCTCTTCCCGTGGAATGAAGTAACAATGCCATAATGTACATTAATTAAAAAAATTAATTTCCTAACCAATAAGAAAAAAATTGACCGATCCGGGGAACCATAGATCATTTTAAGTTATAGGAAAAAGACAAACCGCATTAAATTAACTACAATGTTTTTTTTAAGTTTTCCAGAACAAATTCACGTTAAGTTCTTTCCCTCAATGGCGAAGGGTATGCTTTCATACGTGAATAAAAAATGTACAGTATTAGAAATTTAGTACAATCTCTAGAAAGATCAATTTGGATAGCATATATTCCACGCAACAAATAATTTAGGTAAACTGTAAAAGTGCCATAGTGATCAACTAACGCAACACTAATTAATTGAATATGAATGCCACATACGAGCATTGATCGAAAAGAAAAACTATCAGACACGAAATGATACAACATAACCTACAGAAAATTAAACTAAATAACGTCTTAATGATTCCAACATAAATACCGTCTGTTGTGTAAGTGTTATCCATAACAATTAGAAGTCTGGTATGTTCAAGCCAATAACAGCAGTCAAGTAATCAACGAAATACAGAGCCAACCACTTATTAGACTGACTAAATATGTATCGATAAAAATTGGGAAAACGTTTACTCACTACGTGTACTTTTCAGAGGAGTTGATGTTTTAGTCTCGATTTGAAACAAAAACGTATCAGGATCGTGTCCTTCATCCAATAAAGCCTAAAACAAATAAAAACAAATTAACACTAAGGGTATAAATATTGATTATAAAAAAGTATTAAACATTATGAATAATAATAATAATAATTATGAGTCCATAAAAGTTAAAATTTATAAAAATATCCCGATTTATTTTATTATATAAAATGTCTGAAGCTAACGCCAAGGCTTCCTAGGTGAGCCGCAAAGCGCTGAACAAAGTGAACAAAAATACCTTATGTAATTTTTTCACTAATACTGCTTTTACACCCGACGTATCGAGTTCTCTCTTTTCTAGCTCTACTTTTAAATCTACCACTCTTAACTCCACAAGTTTCTTGGCCTCCACTTCACCAGCCATGATGCGAGAATAAAAATGGCGACTTTTGTGTTTCGACGAGGCACTTGTAATCAATGCTAACTGTATTACATACAAATAAAATATCATTACATTACATAAGATCTCAATGCACGTAAGTACATTAATATAAGTTTAAAAAAAATAATCCAAATATTTTAACATTTTCTTGATATTGGCTTTTGAGTCTTTTTTACATTGGAAACGAAAATTGTTTTATCATTCAACAAAAAATATTTAATAGGAAAAAAAAATAACAAACATGTTTCATTGTATCATTAGAAATTAAGTTGTACTCAAAAAAAGGTGTAGATATATTTATTATACTTTTGTTTGTATTGATCAGATTTAGGTAGTAGGGATTGCTTTAGTTTAACCTTGCTAATCACCGGTTTTGTTGTTGGCTGTTCCTTTGTTAATTTTGTAACTTCATATATCTTTTGAATTGTGTTTATAATAATCAGTCATTTTGTTAATTGCAACGTAGGTTTAATAAATATTAATCTCTACTTTTACCGAGCTCTATCTTATTATTATCTATCATGGCTCGAGGACGAGGTGGCCGAGGAGGTATGGGAAGAGGTGGTTCTACTGGTATCGGCCGAGGAAATGTACCATTTAAAGTTCAGAAATTTGTTCCTCGCCACCCTTTTGATATGGTACTCTGCGAACCAGCTTTTCCCAGAGTGAAACCTGCAGTTAATGACGAAGCTTTCACACAGGTAAGTCGTATTCATACCAGTTGTTATATTTAGTTTGTCAGACAATGTAAAATTTGAGCTATCCTCCAGTTTAATGGGGTATTTTATTTTGTTTCGTTTGCGACTCTGTCATGTGTGGAGGGAGTTTGGATTGACCATCGGGGTGAGGGGCGACCACTGGCCTGCGGCGATTGTTATAGTCCCCAGCCTGTCTCACGGCTTTATTCTACTCCCATCAGGAGCTGACTAATCTCCATCGCCAGCTGCCTAGATTCTCTACCCTGACCTGGTTATACTTCAGACTGTCAAATTTTTTTCTTCTATTAGTTAAATATTGTGACTCATGCCCCAACTTATAACTACGAGGTCATATCGCCTATCAGAGCTCTCTTTCGTCCCTTTTGGAGAAGAGCTCGACTCTATTATGGGAGTTCTAAATTTTGCCTACCTAGGTTTATTCAACTAGGATAGGGGTCTTTAACGATTTCCTGAGATCGCTCAGGCTGGGGTCAATCGCTTAATCTCCCATCAAGAAATTATAAGAAAAATAATTTTACTTTTTATCCGAATCGGTTGTAGTCTTCTCTATTTTACTTGATTATAGGAAGATTATCGGATTTTTTTTTTTTTTTTTAGTTTCACATTATTTTAACATTAACAATAATACAAATACCTACCTCGTTTTGCTATTTCTTTAATCCTTTATGTCAACTTTAGTAATAAGTAATTTGTAACAGAATACCTCCTTTTTTGTAGGCACTGTTGAAAAGAAACACGGATCTTACTCCATCTTCACAAGAACAAGCTTCAGTCTTAAATTTAGTGACTAAAATTCAAGCAGTTTTTGACAACTTGATTGTGGCTCCTGGAAATTTCGATGCTTGTGTGAGTATTGACATGTATATATATATATATATATATATATATATATATATATATATATATGTTTTGGGTTCCCCTTGTTGACAATCACTCTGTCGTGCGGCCAAGAGAGCTCGGGATCAAGGAAGGTCAGGTTTATAAATTTTATGATAATGTGAGGCTGTGACGAGCTGGAGGTGGCCACCGGTCGACGAATCTGCAACGATCGGCAAATGTCCCCTGCCTGTCTTTTACTGCTTTTTTTCTTCTTCAGCCAAGGTCTCCGCCACCAGCTGCCGCAGATCTAGTCCCAGATATGACCCGGTCCCGCGAATCAACTCCACCCTGGGTCTCGATGCCACCAAATGAACAGTTTGGCTTATTCTTCCTCTTAAAGAAGAGCTTGGAGTTGAAATCTCCGTGACCTGATAATATCTGGGACATCCAGTGATCAGGTTGTACCCATGTTAGTCTAGGCGTACCTGGACGGGAAGTATGCATAAGTTGTTCGGCCATCCGGAGATCGTGACCATCGTTGTTGCCATTTCTCCACTATCCATTCTTGACAATGTCCTTGCAAGGCTCTGGTCTGAACTGTCTGCGTATCTCTTTTCCCAGGGCTAGGCATAAGGGCTCATCAATATCTGCTCTTAAAGACATCTACAGAAGTACGAGATGACAGCACCATCCATGACCAAGTCAATGGGGGGTGCTCCCGCCAGCACCTATAGCGCAGCCGTAGAGACAGTTCGATAGGCCTTTGTAACCCTTATAAGTGCTGCTCTCTGGGCTTGCACCAGAATCACGCGGTGCCGTTTTGTGGGACGATGCCACCAACCGGCAGCAGTGTACCTTGCTACAGCCACGAATACTCGGTGTAGATGGACCTACAAGCGGAATATTGATATGTGATTCTTGGAATATGTATGAAATGTATGTTATAACGATACACAAACTAATTTATACATTTGAATTTTCAGCAAGTGGATGAATCGCGGCAAGTTGGATCATTTAAAAAAGGAACTATGATCACTGGCAAAAATGTTGCAGATATTGTTGTTATATTGAAGACACTGCCTACGAAAGAATGTGTGGGCGCTCTTGGGAACAGGGTTTTAGAGGACCTCAGAGGTCAAACCCCTAAACAAGGTGGGTTTATTTGTGATTTGTTTGGTAAGTTAAGTTAAGCAATTGTGAAAAGTAAAATGAACATAGTTTTAAGATGAGGGGCAAATAGTTATCTATTTTACATTTACGTATTTATTACATGTAATTTATTATAATTAATGAGAACTCTTTTTAGGGCGAAGTTGCTCTTAGGCAAAGCTTTTTTATCTATATATAACATGTGTTTTTACATCTTTTTGTGTTGACCAGTTTTGGGAATGTCAGTCAACGACCAAGGTTTTGACATCAGAAGTAACGAAGCCGCTGTACGCGTTCTTGTAACAACAATTCATCAAAATTTAAGAAAACTGGACCCGGAATTACACATGGACTATAAAATTCTTCAGAGACACTTGGCTGCCATCAGACACAGGTAAATACATATTTGTCATTGGGTATTTTCTTAAGAAAAAAAAATTGAAGCATTCTTTCAGCGAAATTTTGAAGTGCTTCAGTTTGTGCCCAACCTGCCTCTTGATATGCCCTGTTCCAACGTATTGACATACAGGCGCGAATCCAGTGGAAAGTTTTTTGGAAGCGGTGAGGGGGGAGGTAAATAAACTTAAGCACGTCGTCCTTCGGATGGGACGTTAAGCGATGGTCCCGAGCCTGTACGATGTCAGGTACTCGTGTTATTTCTATTTCACATATCTAAAAAAAAAAAAAAAAAAAAAACTTATTTTAAAGATCCGTATACATACACTCATATTTCAGTTCAATTCCTATCGATAGTTTAAATTTTGTTATGTAGGTTAGTTATTATGACATGCCCGGGCTTAAACTACAAGGTCATATCGCTTACTACCATAGCGCTCTTACGTGTACCCATAACCCCTAAGTGAATACAAGTTTAGAACTCCCATAGTAGAGTCTGGCTCATGTCCATCAGAGTGACGGAAGAGCGCTATGGTAGTAAGCGATATGAACTTGTAGTTTAAGCCCGGGCATGTCATAATAACTAACCTACATAACAAAATTTTAACTATCGATAGGAATTGAACTAAAATATGAGTGTATGTATACGGATCTTTAAAATAAGTTTTTTTTTTTTTTTTTTTGGATATATGAAATAGAAAGAACACTTATAGTTTATAAGATCCGCTGGAACAGACGATAAACATATATTTATTTATATGTTTTTTTTTGTATTTACTACAGATTTGGGTATGTGTTATATGTACTATTTTTTGTGTGTATGATAAATTTACAATCACCTTACAGTAGATTTATAGAAAATAATTAACTGATCTCAAATTCGTCGGTTCGAAACACGTCCGAGGCCCTTAAATTTTTTATGTGGGAGGTGATAAAACCTTTAGCACGTCGTCCTTCAGATAGGACATTAGGCGATGCCGAGCCTGTACGATGTCAGGTACTCGTTAATGACCTAGAATCGGGCTTATGAAAACCAGAATGACGAAAGAGCGCTCTGGTAGTAGGTTTAAAGCCCGGGCATGAATAACTATCTATAAAGTATGTATCTTTTAAATGAACTATAATTGATTGTCTATACATTTTAATATGCTTGCTAATTTTAACAAACCTTTTTTTTTTTAAATATTGATCTTTTCTTACAAAGTCAGGGGTACAAATATTGTAGCCTCTCAAAACGCGATATGATTCAATGATTAATTCTTCAGTTTGTATATTTGAAAAATACATTTTAAAACTTTGAATAATTGGATTATTAAATTGAAAATCAATAACAATTAATTATAATTAACTTTAAGAACATAATGAAGGTATAAGTAAAATTATAAATGAACTTCATCTATTTTGGTTCCTTAATATGTTCTTATAGGCCTAAACAAAAAATCACAAATTGATCGCCTCCCTCTGGATCCGCGCCTAACATCGATGTTATATTTATAAATAAACATTATGTCTACATATTTTTTATTTAGCTTATCAATTGTTTAGCCGATGGTTTGAAGAGAACGCTCAACACTCATCTGTCAAAGTTCTCATCAGACTTCTCCGGGACCTCCGAAACAGATTTGAAGGGTTTGAGCCTCTCAATCCTTGGATGATTGATCTTCTAGTAAGTTTCATTTTTTCTCTTAATCGATCAAGCTCGAGAATTTTTTTTTACCTTCAATTTGAAATATTTTGCAATAGTTAGCCTTTGGGGTCTAAAGGTTGTGAGAAAAGTACCCACTCGTCGGAAATAGAAAATGGGGTATTGTACCAGTCCATTGCTCTTTTTAACATTTTTTTTTTTTAAATTCGAGGGGTAGAACCAATAGCGATTGGTTGGCGACGTGCTACCAATTGTATATTGGACAGAAAGGCCGACAGTTTAAATACATAATTAAAGAACATACGGCTGAACCGAGGCAACTGGCCCACTTTTGCGACCCTCATTTTTGACAATAACCACACTTTTGACCCAACCGAAGGCATAAAATACCCCTTAATTTTTGTTCAAAAAGAAGATTACTTGATAGTTTAGATCAACTTGAAATAATTAAAGCCACTAAAAATAACATTGGTATGAATGACCAGCACTACTCTACTCCTCTTCGTTAATTCTTTAGAACCACATCTGTTTCAATTTCTTCTACTTCCCCAGCTATACCGAAATCGACCAAAGAGAAGGGGAGAGAGAGGCTTAACATAACAACTAATAACTCGATAGAATGCCAAAATCCCAGAAGAATCTGCAAAAAGGAAAGGGGCTTCAACTCAAAAAACCCAATAACTGCCGATGTAATGAATGTATCGACAAGAAATTTCATATTTAAAATCAAAACCCATTGTGAACGAAGAAGAATTTAGTATGAGGGTTTAGGAGCCCCTGTGTAAGTCAACTGTTTAATATTAGCGTCGATCTTGTTAGTAGCTGTGTGAAAGTATATTTACCATTGTTTCAGGCTCACAGTTCAATAATGAACAATCCCAGTAGACAAGCATTGCCGGTCAACATTGCTTTCAGAAGAGTCCTCCAGCTGTTAGCCTCAGGTCTCTTCTTACCTGGTTCTTCAAGTAAGTTGTCTCCCTATTCTATTATCTCTTCTGTAACTTACAAATTATATAGGGGCTCAGAGGTTGCGTGTTAGCCTAGTGAGCTCAAGGTTGCGGGTTCTAAACCCGACCATTAGGAGGTATAAAAAAGAGTGCTTGGAACATACGCCAGAAGTGAATCTTCTTTCGCGATTTTTTCGTCCATAAATATTATTTTTATGTTGTATGGGATTTCTCAATTAACTCAACATTTTAGGTGCAAACATTTTACTTATTGGATTATTTTTTATTTTTATTCATTTGTTAAATCAACATTATTCTCATTGATAGGAACATCAGAAATCACTACATTTGATTCCAAAGTAGAGATAATAGGCCTATGGTAAGAGAAATTGAGAAATGTAGGTGTTCGAACGCGAAAGAATAGATAATGAGAATTGAGGAAGAGAGACGCTGTTTATGACGCCAGCAACTCTTAGCAGGCGTACACTCACCTTTGCGATGCATTTTCAGTAGATTGGGTATTAATATGAAAATGTTGTTCCTCCGAACATGATGCATCCCTTGTAATTTCTGAACTTAATTTCCTCTTTTTGGACGACGGTCCTGGACTATTATTCTCATATTCAGAGTCTGTATCACTGTCAGTCATGATTTTAGGGTTCACCAACGGGGTGAGTGAAGCGGTAGAGACGGGGTGGGGAGCGCTCCCTTCCCTCGTGTTCAGCGCGTCATAATATTTTGTAATTTATTTACCAGCTTAGTCCTTAAGTTGTCCAGTGCACGGAAAGAAGTTTCACTTCAGAAACATTAAGCACGCTGACTTTCAAATGGGACGCTAATTGATGGTTCCGAGCCTGTGTGATGTCAGGTACTCGTTCCCTAGGTGAATAAACTGTGAGCAAAATTTAGGAACTCCCACATTAGAGTCGGGCTCATGTCAGCCAGAGCGACGAATGAGCGCTCTGTTAGTTGTCAATATGACCTCGTAGTTAAAAAGTCATATTAATTAACTATAATATTCAATACTAGTTATACTCGATAAATTCAATTAGAGGATTATAAACGGAATATGATGAAAATTGCTTTATTTACCTTTGGTAATGTTTTATTCATCATATTGACCTCGACTATACTGCTCCACAAAAATAATGTGGCCCGCTTTGTATTTTTTTTTGTTTTTTAAAATTAAAGATTCAATAACTTGTGTTTTGTCCTCTTGCTTGGATGACAGCCTCCAGCCTTCTTGGCAGGCTCCTGTTAACTTAATCACTACTTCTTGTGACATTTTCTACCAGTTATAGAATAAACGAGTTTTCAGTTTTTGTAAGCTTTGAGGAGGGCTCCTTCCTTCTCTTATACGCTTGGCATAAGGTGTTCGATAGGGTTGTGGCCAGCGCTGCCCTGGCCTGGTCCAAACTCGAAGGCGTCCTTACAGTGCTTGAAGAGAGAAACGAGTCTCACCTGGGTCCAGGATGGGATTTCATTCATTGAGCAATGTTCCTATGGCTGTTTTCTGAACGGTAAATTCAGTTCATCAAGCCTTCTTCGAACTCGTCGCGCTCATGCCCACCAGAGCGACGAAATAGCATTCTGGTAATAGCTCCTCGTAGTTAAAGCCCGGCCATGAATCACAATAACTAAGTACAGTATTTTCTGTACAAATAAGGATTAAGGACAATAAACTAATAAGGATAGAGAAGAGCAAAACAAAAATAAGTAATTTTGAAGGTGTGCCTTTTTTTTGTGGAGCAGTTTAAGTACAAACATATTCATTATTTTATTTATTTTTAAATTATAGGTATAGCAGATCCCTTCGAGACAAACAACATTCGGATCCACACTTCGATGTCATTGGAACAACAGGATGTTGTCTGTTTGACTGCGCAGACTCTCATCAGGATCCTTGCTGTGGCTGGCTACAAACCCATACTGGACGGTGACACCGGTAAGTAACCATTACCAAGAAAATAATCTATTATATACCATTCCGAATACATTTCTACGATCCTCGATTGCTTAAGTCGAAACTGGTACACTTTATGTATATATGTTTTTGGAATTAAACTATATAAAAGTTAAACTAGTGCTTTACAGTGAAAATTTTGTACGTAATTCCTATTCACTGTGTCATTCAAACTATTAAATTGTGCATATCGCATGGTCAGCATAAAAATGCATTTTGGTTCCATTTTTTAAGTGAAGTACGTGGTTCATTTCATAGCGGAAAGTTAACATTAACAAAATATTCGTCGTGTAATTCTTGGGGAAGTTTATAATGGGTAAGAACTTAAATTTAAATTGGAATTCCGACTCTCTGGTTCCAAAAATCAAAACAACATATTCTAATACAAAAATCACAATATTGCCGAAGTAAAATGAATACCTGTAACAATATAGACATCGCCAGAAACCCTCTGTGTAGGAAATGTGGCGAAGAAGACCAGACCGGTCCGAAACCAGTGAAAAACTCTAGAAAGCAAAAGATTCACTGCTTTGGGTCTGCTATAACAGAACTGAGGCAGGGAACCTGCAGCAGAATCCTGGACTTTATTAAAGATACAGGCTGCTGTTGTAGGAACCAACATATACAGAGCTACTCTGGCCGGGGTCACACCTTCAGCCCTTGTTTGAAACATTCATGTTGACAATTTAGACTGAAGAAAAAAAATAGTGGGTGGCTAATCCAGACCCAATTTTCAATATGAAAATTTTCGATGAGCATTTTACAGAAATAAAAATTAATTATCTACTTCGGAATCTGTGCTTTTATACCGCCCAAAAAATTATTTTTATTAAAAAATAGTTACGCATTTTTGAAAAAAGATGTGAATACGTTTTGGAAATATAATAATTTATTTCATTTTACTTATTTTTTGTCCATTTTAATTTTTTTGGAGAGCCTGCTTCCCTCTCTTTTATAGTCAACCGTTAATATATATATATATACTCTGCTCCGTCTGTTTTTTTAACGTATTTCATCTCCTTCTCAGTGTTTATAACATTTATTTTCGTTTATTGTCTTCTAAATTAAGCTGTTGATTTTAATTATTTATTTGTATTTATTTCTTGATTCTTTGTAGCGCATATTGATATTTTATTGTTTATTTTTCTTTACACTAAAAAAATGAAAATTATAATTATAATAATATAAATATAACATATTATTTCCCTTCTGTTTAGCCCTGATTACCGAAACGACTCACTGGAACGGTGTTGTCATCTCGCCTTTGGACAAAGCCTACGAAAAACCACCTGAATCCAAACCTGGAGAAACTGAAGATATGGAATCAGAAATAACTGAAGATCAAATGGAAACTATTGAGACATAAATATTTTTCCACGTAAAAATTTAAGGCCCCTCTCCCCATTCTTTTGTATTTCATGCAGTAATTATTTTAATTACTTTTAATTTATTATGATGGTGTATTTGTAATTTCAGGTTTTTCTTTTACATTATCATTCAGAAACTGGTTTCCTCCTATTTTAATAAACTTTTATATATAATATAAGTATGTTCGTTTTGTTTACCTGCTTTCTTGAGTTATGAAAATTCATGATAAATTGACCTTTATTTTCTTGTTTTAAAAATCACTTCTGAGTTATTACTTCCCCAGCTATACGAAGTATAAGGGAAGTTATGTAATCTGTCAGAAATTCTATGTTTTTCACCTGAATTTCAAGTTTTCCAACCCCTCATTCCATAAATGAAAGAATAAGTGTGTGTCTGTGAATACGATAACTAGCAATAGAATAAATTTTATATGTGTATCCAGAACCCCTTAAAGATAGACACTTTGATTTTCAGCCAAATCTGCCAAAGAAATGGGGAGGCTTAACACAAAAACAGTTGATTAGTTTTGGACAAAAAGAGAAAATTTAGTTAATTAACTCGTGCTGGGGAAGTAAAATGCCGGTGATTCACCGACTTTTTTTTTCTATACAACTTTGATTGATACAGAAGTTTATTTCACTACTGTCATGCAATGATGGGGTTGAATAAATTTATGATCAATGATAACGTGTTTTCTCTCAATCTATTACCCCAGCCCCAGCTAAACTAGTAATTGTTGTATCCATACCTCATAATGACGACATCTATTGATTTTCAGACAAAGGGGGATTTGGGGGGGGGGGGGGGGCTTGACTACACAAAAACTGTAATAACTGCCGCTGTAATGAATGTATTGACAAGAAATTTCGTATGTGAATTCAAAACCCAATAAGTACACCAACTTTTAATTTTCCGTGGAGGGGGGATCAGAGAGAATCTCAACGCAAAAGCTACAATAACTGCCAATGTAATTGATGTAATCGACACAATATTTAGTATGAGGATTCAGAAGTCCTTATATAAGTCAACTATAGAATTTTAGTCCAAACAGTCGATTGGTTTTGGAGGGAGAGCAAAAACTGAATTAATTCATGCTGGGGAATTACATTGCCGGTGATTCACCGTTTTTTTTTTTTGTTGTTTTTTTTGGCAACTAAAACTTGCATTAGTTTTATAAGGTCCAAAAACAAGTAATCATCGAGTTGAATGGCTAAAAAATAAAATTTGGTTACAGGAAAAATACAGAATATCAATGTATTTTTTTCATTTTTTTTTATTATTGAATTCATTCATAGCACTCAGCTGAATTGTTAGTTCTTTTTGACCTCATATAACTATTGAAGATCATACATGCCAAAAACATTTTAAAATGTATATAAAGAGAAAAAAATTTACGTATAAAATATAAGAGCGTATATACAATAATCCAAGTCTAGGATGATATTAGAAGTGGCTTCCAAAATACGCAACGCGTCTCTATTGTTCAATTAATTGGTGTTGTATTTGTTGTTGATGAAGATCCACAAAGACGTGTAGTCTACATCAATATTAGTCTCGTACTCAGCGACAGTGTTGCCGTAATGTATTCGTCCTTAAGCTTTGCATAAACCAATAAAGAAATAAAAGGCGACACTTTTCTCACTTGTATTTATATTTAATCTAATAATACAATAAAAAACAATATATATATTATATTAGAAGCAATTAATGTTAATGCCGACATGTATAATATTCCGTAATTTTATAACAATAAATTAATCGCTAAACTTTTTTCAAATTTGAAAAAGTACAATGTAATTGAGTGATGGATAGCAGAAAGCGGATCAATGCAAGAATTTACTTTCTCAGGTATTGTAGAAACTGTCTCCCAGTGTTGAAGATCCTCAGATTGTTTATATTATGAGAGTCAAACTTTTACAAGAAAATACATCAATTATATTCATAGAAACATTTGAACCACTCTTATTTAAATATTTCAAGTTTTTATTGACAAATTAATATACATTTTTCGCAGCAACACAAAATGTACAGCTGATGTCATTGGACATGACTGACTGCAAAAGTTTTCTAATAGATTTGATTGATTGTTTGAAATGAACTGGGATTCTTATCTGAGAAAGCGTTTTTTGCATTAGTCCACTTTTTGTTATCAACTGCCCAATTTTCATTTAGTCAAGAAACAGAGACACGACATTACATTTAATATTATTAATTGCAATTATTTTACGTGTTATTATACACTTAAATATAATTATGATAATTTTTTTAAAACTTAATGGTAACTATTTTATTAAATTAGAAATTGGTAAGAGGTTTTTAAAAATCTTTTGACTTAACATCCTTATTTTTTAGCAGACTGAATAAAAAGGACGAGTTTAAAGTAAACCCCTGGCTTTCTAAAGGTTGCCACCCTGTTCTATACATTCACTAGAAGTATAAATTTGAAATTTTTAGCGAAGTCGGTATGACCTCTCAATTAGTCAGTCAATCTCATTTAGACAGTCACTCAAATCACTACATTTTCGTCACCAAGTGGAATTGTATTATTGAAAAAAATTATTACTGACTTTCAATGTTAGTTGGACTTGAAAAATAAAATAAAACTTGTTTATTTAATATATTGTCTAATTTCACTAACTATATATACATGGGAGTACTTTCGGTATTTCTACCATCCTCAGCCAAAAGCATAAGAGATAAGACTAGTTAGTCTTATCTCTTATGCTTTTGGCTGAGGATGGTAGAAATACCGAAAGTACTCCCATGTATATATAGTTAGTGAAATTAGACAATATATTAAATAAACAAGTTTTATTTTATTTTTCAAGTCCATTTGAATTATTTCACAATATCTCTGCAATAATGTCAGTTTTCATTTCAATGTTAGTTTCGCCGCTTGTGGCAAGTGATTTCAATTTAACAAGCGGCAGGACACAGAATGTAGAACGGTGCTCAGCTACTGAAAAACTATACACCGGTAGACAAGTCCTAAATAAATATATCTTGTCAAGAAGCAAAAATGCAAAACAAGAACCATTTTTTTGTCATTAGATTCTATATCATACCAATGTCATTTGCTTGGGCTAACGAAGAAATATCAAGTCTGCACCTGACTCTTTTCAGTTCTTGTCATTCTCGTTGATATGGTATTGTAAACATTTGATCTTTTATATATTATTTGTGATGAACAACATGTAATAAAGTTAATTTAATTCCGCTTTTTGGGCGAAATTTTATTATTGTTTGAGTAACACTGGGATCTGCCTCCCTGTCTATCCTCCAGCAATCGCCTCGCCTTCCACTCGTCCCCATTATTATCTTAGCTGACATTTCTTATGGGTATCCTTAACAGATTCTCCAGTTCTCAAAGTATAATTACTTCACATACTCTTTCCTGATTAATTCTTTTCCATCACCTTGCTAGGGTGCCTGCCATACGTATTCGAAACATAAAGGAGGGCGGGGTAAATAGTTTGAAATCTAGAAATAAACGAGTTTCTACTTCCCGCAATTCGATTCTCCCATTTAATTCATATTCACAAAAAACTTTTCTAACAACTTCTCATAATGTTCTAATCTCTCCCAGTAGTATATACACCAGACCCTGAACTCGCCTGCAGATGAACGAGAGCGGAGCATAGCGAACGTCAAAGGCATGATAGCAGTTACGTCTTCCCCTTCTTCTAACATTGCGCGACAAGCTCCCCTCGCAGTATAGGTTCTTCAATTTCTCCTATATACACGCTATAGTGGACTCGTTCGGTTATGATCCCCAAGACCAACTCTTGCACACTTCTCATCTATCAAGTCTTCTTTATCTTGGTTAACCGATATGGGGCTTATGTTAAATTGACGGAACGACTTGCACAACTTAAACGGATGGCCATTTATTGAACTACATTAAACTCACGTATTACACCCCAGGCCTGACGCCCAACTTATACTACCGACAAGCATGTTAACCTTCTAACATGCTGAAATATATCAGTAATTGTTTCTCTGCTTATAATGATCAATAATTACTCTTTGGAAATCGTACTGTTTATTTTAGGACTTCCTAATAATTCAGATGATTTTTATGGAAATGCTCAATTTAGAAATGGAAATTCAAGACAATACATACTAATAAATAATGTAATTGTTGTTCAGTGGCGTTGCCACAGGTTTTTTGACCAGTGAAAGGAGACCCCAAATTGATTGTGATCTTTCTCTGAGTATAATCAGTATGAAAATAGGTTTTATACAGTATAATTTATATGCCCTCTTATTGGCGACGCCACTGTCCTAGACCCTTACAATATAAATATGATTAACACTGAAAAGGGCATTGTTACGACAAATAAATCTTTGCAGTTCCATTTCAATTAACTGACTTAGCCATTACCTGAAACTGTATTTCTTCTAACTTTAAACTGCAGTTAATTCTCAAATCATGCGAAATAATAATGTAGCATAAATTAATATCTAACACTCAATTTCATAAGTATAACGATGGCAAGGGATAAACTTTAATTCTTGCAATTATTTTTAATAGACATCAACTTTGCCAATAGCACGAATGATGAAGGCTAATTCCTGGCCTGAGTAACCGCCATAATGCATTGTATTGTACCCTGCCAGTTTAATTTTGCAGATCCCTCGGCTATGATCGTCGAACTCTTATGGGAGGGTTAATGGGGATCGTTGGGTTGGAGAGTTGTATCCAAGAGGTTGGTCTAAAGAAGCGTTTTGTGAAGAAAGCGTTGAATTTTAAAGTAATTACTTATAAATTAGTTATTGGCAATTACCCGACCATACTCAATATGCATTATAATCTTAGCATTAATCTTAATAAAAAAAAAAAAAAAAAAAAAACTACATTATTAATATTAATTAAAATATCTTAAATAACTGGCAGTGGTTTTATTATATTTAATAACTAGCTGTGTTACATGCGTTGCTCGGGAAAGTCATAAATTATAGACTTAATGACTTTCACTAGCACGAAACGTCCTACTACTGCAACTTTCACTAGCAGTATTTTTTTAAATATTCTTACTCATCCTAGTAGTAGTCAATATCGCTAACTTTCCACTTATGCAGTGAGTTGCGCTAATCCCTTTTCTTCCCTATGCTAACTTCCATTCATAGACACATTCAAATCTTGAGGCGTACCAAACCATAACTCGCCTTCTTCATTCAAAACTATTTCAGGTAAATAAGAAAAAATAATTTTACTATAATTGTTAGTTTTTAACAAAAAGATAACACTGTAAAACCACTGATACAATACATTTTTAATATAGGATGAATATTGTTGTTTGGGTTATGAGTAGCTCTATGGTAGAGGCCTGCAGGTTCATGGCATAAGCAGCTCATTTTGTAGCAAGAATTCAGAAGGCATGTACAAGTAATACGCCTCATTATAAACGAACATTTTTACATTAATATAAAATATCTTAGCTACTGGCAGTGATGTTTCCTTACAATTAGAAAAAGACAATTATTCGCATCCGAGGGATTTTTCTCTAAATAATATAATAGTCAATTTCATATAACTTCAAGAGTACCTCATTCAAACCACTTATACATATATTAATTTCATCATCCTAACTAACGGCAGTGATACTAATCTTAACTTAAATCTGGCTCGGCAGTCCATGATGAAGCCTGGACTTCCAGGCTCAAGCAGACTTCCAGTCCTCCCTGTCAACCGATCTCACTTCTACTCTTCTAACGTTTTCTTCTACATTCGAGCCTGGCCTTCGCAACAGTAGATCTCCCGTCCTCCCTGTCAACCGTTCTCAACCTAGCCTTCTAAGGTCATCCTTCACATTCGAGCCTGCCCTTCGCAACAGTAGACATCATGTCCTCCCTGTCAACCGTTCTCAACTTAGCCTTCTAAGGTCATCCTTCACGTTCGAGCCTGCCTGGCCATCAAGCAGACTTCCAGTCCTCCCTGTCAACCGATCTCACTCCTACCCTTCTAACGTCTTCCTCCACGTTCGAGCCTGGCCTTCGTAACAGTAGACATCATGTCCTCCCTGTCAACCGTTCTCAACTTAGCCTTCTAAGGTCATCCTTCACGTTCGAGCCTGGCCATCGAGCAGACTTCCAGTCTTCCCTGTCAACCGATCTCACTCCTACCCTTCTAACGTCTTCCTCCGCGTTCGAGCCTGGCCTTCGCAACAGTAGACATCATGTCCTCCCTGTCAACCGTTCTCAACTTAGCCTTCTAAGGTCATCCTTCACGTTCGAGCCTGCCTGGCCATCAAGCAGACTTCCAGTCCTCCCTGTCAACCGATCTCACTCCTACCCTTCTAACGTCTTCCTCCGCGTTCGAGCCTGGCCTTCGCAACAGTAGACATCATGTCCTCCCTGTCAACCGTTCTCAACTTAGCCTTCTAAGATCATCCTTCACGTTCGAGCCTGCCTGGCCATCAAGCAGACTTCCAGTCCTCCCTGTCAACCGATCTCACTCCTACCCTTCTAATGTCTTCCTCCACGTTCGAGCCTGGCCTTCGTAACAGTAGACATCATGTCCTCCCTGTCAACCGTTCTCAACTTAGCCTTCTAAGGTCATCCTTCACGTTCGAGCCTGGCCTTCACAACAGCAGACTTCCTGTCTACCCTCCTAACATTATCTTATTAAAATATCTTAACTAATGGCAGTGCTGTTTCCTTATACACATATAAATAAAAACAAGGGGAAAAAAAAAAAACCAACAACTCATTCTAGCCTTCTAAGGTCGTTCTCCATTCTGAAGTCTGGACTTCGCAACAGTAAACTTCATTCTTCCCTGTCAACCGTCCTAACTCCTAGCCTTTCAAAGTTGTCCTCCACGTTCAAACCTTCACAACAGCAACCGGCCAGTCCTTCTTCCTAACATTCTCTTATTAAAATATCTTAACTAATGGCAGTGAAGTTTTCTTAAACTTAGAAACACATACATAAAAACAAACTTCAACCCCTCCTAACTTCTAAGGTCGCCCTCCATGTGACCTTTGTAACAGCAGACCGGCAGTCCTCCCTTCATTCTCTAATTAACATATCTTAAATAATGGCAGTGATGTTTTCTTAAACTTAAAAACACATCAATAAAACCAAGAAACAAAAACATACTTCCCCGTAGGACTGTTTGTTACAATAATCTCAAATTAAATTTCATTCAATTTCCCATACGTACACACTTGAACATTTTTTTTGAGGACCTGAAAAGCCAAGAGGTACAAGTGCTCTTTCAAAAGAAATTAACTCAAGGGACATTGACTCAAAATAGTTGAATGTTTTGTACCTATCGATTGATCAGAGGCTAATCAATGTGAGTCCAAAACATTTTTTTCATTTAAATTGCTAAAAGATATTAATAAAATACGTTAATTAGCTTTATACAATAAATGTGTATTCTTTTATTTAATGGCTGTTATAAGAATCCGCTAGTAGCTGTTTTAAAAAAAAAATTATCTCTGACTTACACACTGATCAGCTTCTGAACAACAAATATTGTCTATTTCACAAAATATATATACAGGGTGTAACAAGTCGAGAGGGCGATACTTAGGGATCTTATAGTAAACTTAATTCTGAACAAAAAAGTTCCTATAAACATAGGTCCGCAAATGCTTTGCTTAAAAGTTATAATCAAAAAACTGCAGGGCAAGGAAAGAAATACCTGCAATTGGTATAAGGGTTTAGGATCTGAATAGGGTTCAAAGGTCAATACCATTCATGTTTATGAATGTTGGGTTCTATTTCAATGCAACTAATCTCATTTATTGTGAATCAGTTTTGCATAAAATGCCGCGAATGTTCAAGAATGCGGAATATGCAGATATTCTATTTGTGTACGGTTTTTGTAACGGGAACAGTGATGCAGCTGTTGAGTATCGAAGACGTTTCCCTCTTCGACGGATCCCCCAATCGAAGGGTTTTCCAGGCTACTTATCAACGAATAAGAGAAACTGGCCTTGTTACAGAGCTGCCCACCAGAATAATTAATCCACGAGTCAATGTAAATCGAAGTGAAAATATCATCAGAGCTTTTGAAGTAAATCCGACGACAAGCCCACGTCGAACCGGGCTGCAAATACAGGTTTCGCATATGGAAGTGTACAGAACCCTAAGGAGCGAACGTATACCCCTATCATTTTAATTCAGTACAGTATTTAGTACAGGGTGATGGTGAAGCAAGGATGCAATTCTGTAACTGGTATCTTCGTCGTTTAGCATCCAATCATCACTTTGGTAACAACATCTTACGGACAGATGAGGCTACATGAATGGTATTGAACTTTGAACCCTATTCAGATCCTAATCCCTTATACCAATTGCAGGTATTTCTTTCTTTGCCCTGCAGTTTTTTGATTATAACTTTTTAACAAAGCATTTGCGGACCTATGTTTATAGGAACTTTTTTGTTCAGAATTAAATTTACTATAAGATCCCTAAGTATCGCTCTCTCGACATGTTACACCCTGTATAATATGGGAATAATTTCGGTATTGCTACCATCTTCAGCCACGGCTTAACAAACACTAAATGGAAGTTCAACCAGTTTACAATCCAAACGGTACCCTTCCTTCAGCCCCCACAGGGTTTTTCCTGTCCCTCCTGTACTTTTAATCAGCATATACCTACTATTTCAAAAAAAAATTCTCTTTTATTATTAAGATTTCAATTTGAGACGAAATTTTATTTTTAATGTTTTCCATATTTTAAGACAACTGTACAGGAGGAACAGGAAACACCATTGGGGCTGAAGGAAGGGTACCGTTTGGATTGTAAACTGGTTGAACTTCCATTTAGTGTTTGTTAAGTCGTGGCTGAAGATGGTAGCAACACCGAGAGTACTCCCATATTATATATATATTTTGTGAAATAGACAATATTTTTAAAAAACATACATTTTTTATTTATTTTTTATTAAGTGTTTCACAATATCGCTCCAAAAAATGTAAAAATATTTACATGCCTTGGATTTTGAACCCTTCACTTTGCAAGTAGATAGAGCAATTCATTCTTTCTTATGCCACTAACTGTTAACATTACGAGCTATTTTCTTGGAAGCAGCCATGATTGTACATTTTGGCATCTCAAATACTCAACAAAAATGTTTTATTTCCATAATATAAATATTACATTAAATAATTTAACTACTGGCAGTGATGTTTCCTTATTGTATATACCCAAGGGTTTATCCACATGAGCGTTTTTAGAGATCAAGGGCGCCTGCAGAAAGTGATCCGGATGAGGAGAGTAAGCGATCTGTCTCGAAATCTGCAACGTTTTCAGTGGACCACACACCCACTTTTTGTTGCGGTTAACCTTGACCACTAAATCCGTCCATCTGGCAATAGATCTTATAGTAATCAATCATCCACAGGATTCTTCAATACAATCATAAGTTAGATTAATTACTAAACATTCAATTTCGTAAACACACGATCACACATAGTCGAAGAAAATAAAGCACAAATAGCGACAAAAAAACAATATCTTTCATCTAATCACTTAATATAAATATTGAATAAAATATCAGAAATGGCAGTGATATTCCCTTAAGATTAAAAACAAAAATATTAGGCACCCGCAGAATATTTTCCAAAAGAAGAGCAAAACAAGAAAGTCCAGACAAAATTTCTCATATTTTATAGCCAACCTTGGATGAAACGTTTTATCCAAAATTAATATAGAAAATCTTTAAATCTGTCTCCCAATTTCAAAAAAAATACTCTCATTTTACGGGTGCCCAAGCAATCAAAATCAATGTGTGGCACTAATAAATTAGCGAATATGTTTTCTTCATTTATTTATATTTATAATAATTTTTTTTCGGTATACAGGACCAGCACTACTTCTATAAAGTCGAAAAGAAGTAATACTGATAGATAAAGCTTTAATAAATAAATTGAATTGAAGGAAGAGTACAGAAAAGTTATACACAATATTACTCGCCAATTTATTTGTGCTCAATACTGCATAAAATAAACATTGAATAACGTTCGAAAATATGTGTTCCTTTTCTAAATTAGAGCATTTCCATTTATTTCCTTAAATGTTGAAAGCCTTACCGAATAGATATAAAACTGGTAGCAAAATAGAGTGTAAATAATGGGAACATGAGTACACATCGCATATATATGTGATTTTGAGTACAACGAAGTAACATTGGTAGTTCCATTAGGTATGGTTATAAGCAAATGTGGAACTACAGGTTGTATAGTATACTTATAAGTTCAATGGTCGTTAAATAGCTCCATACAAAAATGTTGGCAAGGGAAACAGGGTTCTATCATTTGAATTCCAACAAGAAGTTCCATCCATTTTGTTGAAATTAATTGGAGTTTACCAAGTGTTTATAGATGAGTAATCACATAATCGCTCAAGTAAAGTTCCCTCATCAATGTCAGTAGGCTTATAATCTTGCTTTCATTCTAATCCTCCGTTTATCCCTGAGCTCTTTACAATTAGTGATTCAACATGTAAACTAATAAAACTAGATGACTAAAATATACAAAAGTTCTCTATTTCTCTAAACATTTAATGGGGCAATATACATTTTTTCTACTATACCCCTGACTAAACATTAACAATTACAAAAAATTAAGTGAAATATGAAACTAAAATTGAATATTGTTTCACATGCAAGGATTATACATGGAAGAAATATCAATGTTGTGACAAGCAACATGAGAACTGAAATCTCTCGAGACTGGAACACGGAACAGCTTGCCTTCCGGCATGCAGACACAAACCTTGAACTGGGTGGAGAGCGGTAGACCTAAAGGGCTCAAAACCACTGGAATACTTTTGACATCAATACTTATCCCTTCTTTACCACTTAATATAATACTCCCATTAATACTTTTCAAGTGAATTTCCTGATCAGCTGTCCAAAGTATTTCTTTACCTTCAACAGTTGCCCCTTCACTACCACTAATTTTGGCAAAAGAATCTGATTTAAGTATCAATTTTTCTTCAATGGAACTTGTTATTCGACTAGTTGTTGTAATTTTTGTTTCAATGTTCCGCGAATGATGAGGCAATTCAAATTTGGGTGATTCAGTAGAAAATACATCACCAACAGTAAATTCTTTCATTCCCTTGACATGTGTTCCATTGTGGTCAATTCGAAGAGAATTTCTCACTCTGCCCTTATGATCTTCAATTTCAAAAACTACAGGTCCTTTAATACCTTTTACATCAAAAGGTGCATTACTAAAACTTTTTATTTTACCATCAGATTTTTCGAGTTTTCCAAAAAATGACTCGCCATAAAATTTGACAATACCTAGTTCAGGCATGAGCTCCATGGATTCCAAGCCATGGCCAAGATGCAAGACCCGGAAGATGACGATTGTCAGCATCATATTTGCCCATGCAAGCACGCACAGTACCCCAACTAGAGTCCAGAATACATAAGATTTCGGACCTGATGAACTGCCTTTGGCCGAAACGGAGAGCCGTTTACAGAGCATTCTGTAAAAAAAGGAGAAAAATAAAAGATTATTATTAACAACTCATGTCTGATTATGTAACGAAAATAAAATATCTTACTCACTTGTCACTATTATTATGGCCGGTTTTTTGACAATTAAACGCTCCACCGAAAGAACTAGATCGGTTAGGCATGATACTATTTTTAGAATGTGATACAATTCTAAAATAGAAAAATGCAAATTAGATTAAATAACAATGAATGACATGTCCTTAAGGGCATATCATTCAATCACAGTTTTATGTAATTTGTTTTAACATTATAGAACTAAGTACAGTGCCGGCGAAAAGGAGTCGTTATTGATTGAGGCAAACTGAAAACTACCATATCGACTCGCGCCGGCGCCTTATCAACTTAACGGCAGAATGTGTTATAATAATTTATCAGGTCAAGAAAATAATTTTTACAACAAACGTTAAACATTTACCTACAAATACTGAACAACTTTATGCGCTAGTCGGATGCCTATCTGATTGTCAGTTTCAATTCGAAGCGTCGCTATTAATATTTGGGAATTAATAATTTTTGGGGACAACTCCTGGATCTTAAATGCGGGTGGCAACCTGTAGAAAGCTGTATTCAATACAATCAGTAACACAGACATTGCTCTTTCTTCTTTTCTTCGCTGGGGAGCATAAAGACCTTTAGCCAAAAAATTATAACAAACACAAATAATAACGAGATCGGTAAAGAATGTCTCCATGCAATAGCTGAAACATGTTTTTCAAAAATATATATTTGAATTGTTAGAAAAAAGGATTGTTTTTTGTTTTAAATTATTTTATTATAAATGATATTACTCATATATCGATTATTATCAAATAGCGAATTAGAGGTTAAATGCTGGTTATAACCATTTACACTTGTGCTGTGTAATAATGGGTTCCGAGAGATATAGTTTTTCTCTGACTACTTTTAGGTCATTATTTATTTCATTTTTTTAAAAATGTATAATTTCCATGACTATTATTTATATTAGATTATGATTTTGAAGTTAGAGTATATAGTTTTATTTTTTTTAATTTTTTTATTTGGACAGCACTTGTGTTTTATTTGTATTTTCATCGTAGTTTCAACAAACATTTATTTTTCAGCCCTTCAGGAAAATTGGTGCAGATTGAATATGCCTTAGCCGCCGTTGCTGCTGGTGCTCCATCTATTGGCATTAGAGGTTACTTTTAATTTACTTCCAAAATTACTGAAAATAACTTATTATTTAATTTATTCTATCAATTGTATTATTATATAAGTTTTCTTTCTCTTGTTATCCATTAGTATCTAAATTATCTTTATTAATTCAGTCTGTATTGGAATTCTTTTTACTAACATTCAATGGTGACACGGCAATTTTGTACCCAGTCCACCAGTATTCACCAGATTATTCATACTTAATATCCCAATCTTCCAACAACGATCATATCAAGTATTTGTTTATTTTAATTTTTTTCCTCAGTTTTATTTTATAGAGTACTTAAAGATTCTCGCACTCTTCCTAAAATATATACTTTAAGGAGTGATTTTTACAGAGCTATTGGCTCTCTCAGTAGGCTTTTCTTGTAATTAGTAGTAGCATTAGTCCAAGGATGCCTTTGTGCCACGTCTTTAATTACATCCATTTAAATAAATTCGCGTTTACAATATTTAAAAGTGTTAGTTTTAAGTTTTATAGGTACATCTCAAAATAACTATTTTTTCAATGGTTTTTTCCAAGTTACTTTCAACTATTTTATCACATTAATATCAATGTAGGTATTGAAATTAGGAAAGTTTATGATAATGAAAATTATTATTAAATTGATTGGTTTTATAGTGTCTAAATCTTTATGATAACAAATTGGAAACCAAAGTTACGAGCACAATGCCTGGGGTCTTTTCGTTCATTACTTCTAATTTTAAATTTGTATAATTGTAACCCTAACCTCACCTCGGTTAATTTTACGAAATAGACATTTCTTCACATGTAAAGCCAATAATTGCTAGATTTCTTAGTTATCCTGTAAACGTACATAGGTTTATTGAAGTATGGTATATAATTTTTTTTCCGATTTTATTGTTACGATATTAATTTCCTTAAAAGTAATGTAATTAAATAATTATATATTTTTTCTTTGCTTTAAGTTCCTCAGCCTAATGGTTTATTGCATTTATTTATTAATGATGTTAGAATATCCAATTATTCGTTCAATTTGTTTTTTTAGCATCGAATGGAGTTGTACTGGCGACAGAAAATAAGTTCAAATCTATTTTGTATGAGGAACATACAATCAAAAAGGTGGAAATGATTACTAAGCACATAGGGATGGTTTACAGTGGTAAATATAGATTTATTACATTCTACGAAACCCTTTATTGTATTGAATTTAATGGAGATTTGACTAATATATATTTGTATTCAGGGATGGGACCTGATTATCGACTATTGGTAAAGAGAGCTAGAAAGATGGCACAACAGTACCAATTGGTCTATGGTGAACCTATTCCAACGTCACAGCTGGTACAGAAAGTTGCAATGGTCATGCAAGAGTACACTCAGTCAGGGTATGTACCTAGAGTACCTCTATTATATGTAATGTAGCACATCAAAATAATAATAATATACGAGGTCAGTTCCTAAAGTAATGAGTGATTTTTGTTATCGCTTGCGTGGGCTCCCGGGTAGGGTTCGAGGAGAGAGATCGTTGCGGGGGGTCCTGAAAAATTCTCAAGTTATGCCAATGAGAAAGAGATGTTTAGAAGGGGGCTTAACTTCAAATTCCACTATAATACTCTATGGAATAATTATTTCGATTCATGTGGATGCAGAAGTACATAAGTAATAATACACCTATTAATTTCTAGTAAAATCGCGCAATGGATAAAGATTTAAAGGGGAAATTTAACTTATTACAAATAGTTTTATCTGGGAGAGCCACCATAGCCTGTAACTCACCCCCATCTTTTATATTTTATTTCAGAGGTGTTCGTCCGTTTGGCGTGTCGCTGCTCATCTCTGGCTGGGACGAGGAGAAGCCATCTCTATTCCAGTGTGACCCTTCGGGCGCTTTTTTCGCCTGGAAGGCAACTGCGATGGGCAAGAATTTCA
This sequence comes from Aradus depressus, assembly GCA_963662175.1. Lineage (NCBI taxonomy): Eukaryota > Metazoa > Arthropoda > Insecta > Hemiptera > Aradidae > Aradus > Aradus depressus. The sequence continues at coordinate 84,889,216 of OY759214.1, forward strand.
TAACTGGGAAAGCATTCCTCGAAAAAAGGTATAGTTTAGTAGTATTAATTGGTCTTTACAGAGCACTAAACCATTTTGTATGGTCAAGCTGACAAATAACATCTATGCTTACTGAGCCAAAGATCGCGGGTTTAAAACCCTGCCGAGGCTCTTAGGTTTTTTATCTGGGAGATGAAAAAACCTTGAGCATGTCGTCCTTCTGATGGGAGCGATGGTCCCGAGCGTATACGATATCAGAAACTCCTTAAATATCCCTATTCTAGGTGAATAAACCTAGGTAGGCAAAATTTAGGACTCCCATAGTACTACTGTCCACCAGAGCGACGAAAGAGCGCTCTGGTAGTAGGCGATATGACCTCGTAGTTAAAAGCTCGGGCATGAATCAAAATAACTAATCATCTAGCTCAACTCTTCTTGAGCTAGCAATCTGTCATTCCTGTCAAATCAGCCAACCTCCAATTTCTTTGATGTTTTGGATATAAGTTGGACGTGATGTCACTGCGCACAGCCTCCTTGTAACGTGAGCACGGGATATCTTATATCACCACCAGTATATTTATCGTAGTTTGACTTCCCGTACTCATAACACAAGAGTGTTTTATGTATATCACTAATTACTTGTATAAACAATTTCTATAATATATCTTCTAGAAATATTCTTTAGTATCACAGCTTGCAATAAGTAATGAAGGTGTATGTGAGTGAGTATTGTTGTTTGAATATAGAGGTCGACACAATAAATACGGTCTGGCATAAATAACTTTTTGATTGACAGAAAAAAGGAAAAATGTTAACTTAAAGAATAGATTAATTATAGGTACTGATGATGGGAGAAATTTCTGTATTTGCTAGTTTTTAAAAAGAAATGGAAGAAATGATGCTATGATAAATATATTATATTTGTGGATCCAGGACCACATCAAGACGAAACCTGTCGATTTTTAACGAAATCGGCCGAAGGGAAGGGGAGGATCAGTTGAAAGGGGCTCAACTCAAAAATAAAATTAAAAATATGATAGATAAAGCACTTTTTTATAGGACACTTATATTGTCTAATTCCACATAAATATAGACTATATAACTGTTCAATAAAAAAAGTGCTTTATCTATCATATGTTTAATTTTATTTATTAGTATTTCCACTATATCGTCGACACAAAACGCAAAAAATGTATTCGGACATCAACTCAAAAACTCTAATAACTGTTGATGTAACGAATTTATTAACTACATTTAGTATGAGAAATCAGAAGTTCCTGAATATGACACTTATTGATTCATAATCAAATCGGTAAATTGAATTCAGAGGGAGAGCAAAAATGTAATGGACTAATTCATTGTCTTATCGGTAGTGCACCGGTGATTTTGTTTTTGTACGAAATTTGTGTTTTATTAGCTTTAAAATTTGGCGTGGAATGATGTATAAATTTGTGTATTATTGTTTTCCAGGTATAGTGAAACACTAGAGCTGGATGATGCTGTCCACACTGCGATTCTAACGCTAAAAGAGAACTTTGAGGGTCAGATGACTGCAGACAACATTGAAGTGGGGGTTTGCGATGCGCAAGGATTCCGTGTTTTGGATCCTACCACTGTCAAGGACTATCTTGCTAATATACCTTAATTGTAATGTTCAATTGGATTTCATTAAATAATTTAAAAAAAAAAATGAATGGCTGGCCTTACATTAATTTTATACAATTAAATATAATGAAAAATAAAATAAATAAACATTTTTTAATATGTTTCACTTCTGTTTATGACTTCCTTTCTTATATTTAATGCTCTTACTCTATTGGCGACTGGCTCTCAGGCGCCAACACCAGCCTCCTCCAACGCGATCTGTCGTGCGCCACCGGTCACCAGTTCACCAGATATGTGTTACACGGCCTCCTTCGCCAGGACAGTCCATCTTAGCCGTGCTCCTGTGATCTGGGCCTGAGCATTCTATGGCTGTCTGCTTCCCCTCTCCTCTCCACATGTTTAACCCACCGCAAGCGCTCTAATTTCATGTCTGCCACTATGGTCAAGTATTGACATATTTAATTCGTTCTTCGGAGTCCAATATTTTTGAAGTTATGTAAAAGATCATACTTCTGAAGACGCATAGGAGTGGGCAACTTTAACGTTTCGTTTTTCGAAAAAAATTGTTTTTATATTGTGGAACATTGCTTCATTTGATTTAGTTAATCGTCATAGGTAATAATAAAATACATAAAATTCGAATTCTAATGTTTTATGAAAATAAAGAAAAAACGTAAGTTTCTTAAAAAATATTGCCTATTTCACAAAATATATATAATATGGGAGTATTTTCGGTATTGCTACCATCTTCAGCCATACGTCGGGAAACATGAAATCCCATTGAAAACTCCGCATCGGATTTCTGGCCGATTACATAACATAGTTAAAAAGTTCGCACATCTAATACGTAGCAAGGAGGAACCGTTCTCAGAGTCCAGGCAGTTGAAGGGTGAACAAAAACATAAAAGCCAGCTCGCACTATTTTATAGAAATAAAAGAGAAAAATATTTTTTTTTTATCTGTCTAATGATTTATTTAACAAAAATGAAAACAAAATAATTAACATTAGCTCAGATAAATTTAAAATAATTAATTATAAATATACAAAACATTTTGGCTCATCAACCCTCCTCACATTTTCATCGTTCTAAAAGTAAAAAAAAATAAATATATATATTTATGTATACATTAACTATGTACAAGTATAAAAAAAAAAAAAAATATAAATAAAATTTAGTGTTTTGTACATTTTCAAATTGGTTTTTATTCAAATGGTGAATTCCTCCTGCTTATTCGTTCTAAGAGGTAAATTTCTTCACCTTCAGAACTATTTTTTTATAAAGAACTAATTCTAGAAGAGATAAGAATTATTTAGATTTGACTCTCTATATATTTCTAACTACACAATTATTTAAATAATATTCTAGTATACTCAATAATTTAGCCTCTTCGCTTTATTGTTTTGTTCTTTTCGTTTTGTTCGTTGTTTTTTTGTAAATTTTAATGCCAACATACAAATTAGGCAAACATATACTAAGAGCTTTCTTTTCCGTTTTAAAGCGTCAATCAAGAAATAAATTATTTATTTATTTTTTACTTTCTTTATGAAGATTACTTAAAGCCTATAGCAATTCGATATATCATATGGCAGCACAAAATAGTAGGAAAAGGTAGGTTAGGGTGCAGAAATTCGGATAAATGAGGTGATGGAATTTTGGGAAGGGGAAGCTCTTATGCCTGAGGCTTCCATACCATAAACCTTGACACACCTAAACATGACAGGCTTTAACATACGTTTTTACAATTTTCGTTAATTTCTCTGATGCAGTATACATACAGGATGTATGTTTTATAAAATATTTTACAAATATGTTACTCCTACTTTAATCTACCAAAATGCAATTTTGTTTTAAAACCTAACACCAAAATATCATTAGTATTAAGATAATGTTGTATTTTCCCGAATAAAATGGGCTGGGAGTCCATAAAAAATGAATGTTACGGATATGGGTCACAATGAAAGTGATATCTAAAAATGTTTCCATGATTCTTTTTTTTTCTTAAGCTAACGTTTCCTTGAATTATTTGAAAATGTGCACCCAAGAGGTTTTGGTTTTTAGCAAAATTAAGAAGTTCTTAAGACAAGTTAACCACAAAATTAAAAAAAATGCACTTTGGTAGGTTAAACAGAGTTAGAGCTTTGTAACATTCTTGTTTGTGGTATTTTCTCCATTATTATAAAATTACAAAACAATACTTATTTTAATGAGCACCTTCTTTATTTAACTTAAATATAAAAAAATATTAATATTTCTTAAAATACTTCTAGAACCATATATAACATGTTCCATCGTATATTTGAATTTTTGTTTTTCCGCATTTCTTTCCTTCAACATTACATTACAGTAAATTCACGTTATTGCATTCTTCTTAAGGGAACATTCTCTGTAAGGATAGCAACGGTATGCAGTAATAAATATTCAAGCAATCCAAATATTGAAAGTAATAAAAAGTTGCTATTTCTTAATTTACTTTATATCGAAAGAAGTAATCGAAAAGTCAGACTTTTTCTTGAAAATTTATTTATTTTACAAGTTTTTTTTCCAATTTTCGAAAGGCTAACTCACACAGAGTTCAAGGTATAGCAGTTGCTTGCCTGTCTTTTGTTCTTACTTTTTAAAAAAAATTTTTTTAAGGATACAGGATATCATAGGGTTTTTATTTAAAATATACAAGTTTCGTTACAATGTCACCATAATTTTTGTCAAGGAATCATCAAATTATGATGGTAGATTCCTGAATAAAATTAAGAAGATTTCCATTTTAAATATTTTTGTAACTCTCATATTTTGTGATAATCCGCTGATCCTATGAGAATGCGATGGCCTGTATATTTTTTTTTTTCTGGCATGTGAACTTGCATTAGGTTTTAAATTTCGATACTGAGTGCTAAAACACATTTAATTAAAAGAAATGTACAGGAAACACAGTTTATTTGTTATTCGTAGCCATAACTTACGAATAAACTGCATTGATTGTCTATTTTTCCTTTTATTGTGTTTACGAAACACACTCAGCACCTGGATTACTTTTCTTTTCACTCTACAATATTAATGCACTGTTTTGTTGCAAAAAAATAAATAAATAAAATAAGAAAAAACACATCAATAAGATTGAATTTTACAGAAGAGCATTCGTAATAATATAACTAGATTACAGCAGAAGCTAAACTAAATAAGACCGGCACACACACATTTTTCGGGGACATTGGCGATGGAACTTACAACTGTTTCATGTAAAAAATGAATTTCCCATATTTATGGCACTTACAATCTTTTGCATGTTAATGCCAATAAAAAAAAAATGTATACTAATTTTGGCTAACAGACGATTAGTCTGATAGATCAGGGGGTTTGAAGCTGTAGCTGTGAGTGCTAACAACGGAAATTTACTGAATTTCTGTCAATGAAACAATTTAAAAAAACAACAAAAAAACAAGAAAAACAAATTACTGCTATAAGATGTGATGTTCTTATAGCAGGGGAGAGTGGGCGGGCTGTTAAAGGGACAGCTTGCTCACAATACTGGACTGGAGAAGAGATGAACCGAAGGGCTATATGTTGTTGACACTGATGATTTGGTTGATCCATCCGATGAAGGAGGACACTTTGACGTAGACTCCTGGAACATCCACTCGGCCGCATCCGAACCCCCAGGAGACTAGACCTGCCAGCTCGTAGAAGCCATCATCCTGACAAACCAACGGGCCTCCTCCGTCACCCTAGAAAAAATGAACTTTGAAATATTATACAGTAAGTAGGTATATAATTATTATTACTAATTATTAGCGAAATGGGAACATATTACCTCCTAAATGAGACGGAGTATTTGGTTTAAGTGGTGAGATGTGTGGAATCGAGTACCTAGCGAGTATTGGAAGTACTCGTGATACTCGAGTAGTTTGTAGTACTCCAGTAAAAATAAATTAAATATTTAATATTTATTGGTATTCTCAGCATGTTTCCTACAGAAGTGTTTCAAACCTTGTTATAATTTTAAAAAAAAATTCTTGTTCCGAGTAAGATATTTTAGAAAATATCAGTTGTGTGAAAAAATATATATTTTTTTACCTCACAGAAAAAAAAAATTGCGCACTCCGTTCTTTGGATGTTAAAAGAAGCGAGCCTTTGCGGTCAAGTACTCGTTAAAGACCCTAAAAGTAACTAAACCTGGGTAGGCAACATTTAGAAATCCCGCACTAGAGTCGGGCTCATGTCCACCGGAGCGACGAAAGAGCGCTCTGAGGAGTTATGAGATAATATATCATAGTTAAAGCCCGGGCATGAATGACAAAAACAAAACAAACATCATAGCTACATGCCATAATCTGAAAATACAATATTTCCTTTCTACGAAATTATTTTTTTCCTTACATATTTTTCACTAGGTCAACAAATCGTCCTTCAATTTTATTCACTTTTTCAGTATTATTGCTTCAATAGTTTCTAAGATATTGGTGGGAGGGGGGGGGGGGGGGGGGGGGGGGGGTTTACAGACAGACATTACCTCCTATTAACACTCATTAATAGAATTTTGTAGACGATCTTCGACATACGGAACCTTCAAAAAGTAAACACACTCAATTGTTTTCCCAAAAAATAATCATTGTCATGTTCCCAATCCAAATATGATCATGGCTAGTGAAAATAATTAAAAAAGAATCATTGATCATTAGCTATTCTCTCTGTGCTCCAACGACATCCATGCAGTGATTTTAATTTCAATGAAAGTAACGTAATGTGTAGTTTATATTGTAAGCTCAGATTTACCTGACAAGCATCATTTCCTTTTTCACCTCCGGCACAAAAACTACTCGCTGGAAGTATAAATATTTTTTCAGTGACAGCGTTGATTTTTCTAATACACTCCATATCGCTGACAATAGGGATCTCTGCTTCTCGTACCCTCAGCGGTATTGGACCAGCTGACAACAGAATCACATAACAATGAATAAATAAATATTGTATATTTTTTACAGTGGAGGCTATGAAGATAGAATGGCTGTGTCGTCTGTGAATATGGCGAGGAAAGTGTTGTGTTGTGGCATATCCGCTGTATATAACGTGTATAGCAAAGGGCTCATTGCGCTGCCCTGCAGAACTCCTGCATTTATTGGAAATATATCTGATAGCTCAGAACTAAATAATTACATTCTTTTTCTCCTTCCACCTCAAAAAGCAAAATATGCAACTTATATTATATATAGGGTGTTTTATACCTAGGGACCTAAGCATCCAGTGCTCTTATCCCTTCCCTGGAAGCGCTGGGCTTCTCCTTTATTTTTTTACCTGTATGTTTATAGTACCATACCAAGTCCTTCATGAAGTACTCAGTCTCCCAGGTTCCTTAATGAACCTGAGAATGCTCCTGTGGCCCAATCTTCTAAAATCCTCCTCTGTGATTACATCTTTACCAAAGATGTGGAATCTCGTTCGCGCGTATCCCGATCATTACTTTCTTTTTCTCCTTCCGTCCAAAAATGCAAAATATACAACTTATATTATATAAATATATATAATAAATATAATTTTTTGATATTGAGAAAAAAGTTTTGAAACGTGGTCATAGTTCAAATGACTATGTTTTGATCGATTTGAACATCCTTTCCTGTTATGGGCACATTCATATATTTATTAAAAATCAAAGAGAACATTTCAGATAAAAAATTGACGCAACTAACCTTCGCCCATGTATCCGTAGCCAGTGACCGTGCACCTCTTACCGGCGGCCTGACTGACCCCCCTAGCGGGGAGACAAACCAGACAGACGCCATCTCTCAGCTCAGCCTGTCCGTGCAGCTTCAGGAGGGCGATGTCATTGTCCAGGGTCTGGGAATTGTGGTTGTGATGAATGTAGGTGGTGGCCACTCGGAGGGTCTGAGCCCCCGGCGAGCCGTACTTGCGAGTCAGGTCGTGGTCACCCACTCGCACGTAGATCGCATCCCCAGACCGCACTATACTGTCAACGGAAACATTACCTTAGAAAGGGTTTAAGGGATTACTGAGAAAAAAATAGGCTCTAATTGAGATCATTCTATAAAGAGAGCTTAGTTCTCTTCCAAGAAGGCTTTTTAAACATGAATTTAGAAGCGCTCCCTAAAAAAATTAAATGACAGTGTTTCGTCAATTAACTCGGTTAATGTTTAGCCGAAGCAAAACTTTGTGTATATAAAGTTACAGAAAATTCAATTCCGGAGAAATTGAGTATCCTGGCAGTATTTTTAGGTTAAACATTGCTCAGGTAAATCGCAACAATGAAAACATAAAGCGTTAAGCAGAAATAGCAAATAGCTCAGCCCTATTTCAATTCTGACGTCCAACCTCAAGGTTATGAAGTTATGTCATGGAGTATTCCAGCATCCCGTACCTATTATAAAGCGTGGGAGGCCAGATAGCTGACAACAAAGTGGGAAAGGTAAGGCAGAGAATGGAGCCAGGGAGGTGCGGGTCGGCCAGACTCTGGAGAGGGCACTCGCCTCCTAGCGAAGGTCACAGTAGAACACTATAGCAATTGAAATAGTGTATAGTGCGCAGTCTCGCATTTCTCTTAGGAGACATCTCCGACACTCCGGTTTCGGAAAAGTCCAGCCTCGTCTGTAAAGTATCTAGTGCTGGAATGTGAGGAGCATTGATGAATGTGGAGCATCTGGTATGGTCCTTATTACCCATATCGTCTTTATGTACTGGCTATAAAATATATATACATACTTGGTGACGCAGTGAGCAGCGGTGAGGACCCACTGGGTCCCGATCAGGGCCCCTCCACAAAGGTACTGGTTGAGAGAGTTGATCAGAGCCACCTGCCAGCACCATTCGCTGGGCCCTGCGTCTTCCCCGCCGACCACCCGTCCTGTCCGCTCCGTTCCCTTCACACCGCACACGTACTTGGAGTAGACTGGCGGCCGGGTCGTCGTACCAACCGTACCACTCACACCTACCAGGCCTCAACAAACAAACAGGGCAATAATAATAACATTGGTAACATCTTGGCAGCATGTTCGATTTGTTAACTACACATAAGAAGTGTGGGCAAGAAGGCTTCAGTTGACCAGATGGGTCTTGAAGAGCAACATCTGGGTGACTAGCAGAGTCCTACAGGGGCAAGAAGACATCCAAGGCTGAATTGAGTAGGGGTGCTACTTTGGTAAAAATGAAGGGGGCAGCCTTGGATCCGGAGAAGTGGAGGTGAGTCACTTCTACGCTTTCTGACTACTATTACGATAAATTACTCGAGTTAGCCGCCAAATTAAGCTCTCAATTGGTTAGCATAATCGTTGGAAAGAATTTGGGTTAGTTTTCCTTAAACTTTCAATAACCGAACGGCTGACATTATATAAAAACGTTTTCTCATTCATCAACTTATTAATGGCATTGAGAATGATCTGAAAATAAGCGTTCCCATATCAATTAATTCAAATTTGGAAAACCTAATATCTTCGCCATTAATCTTTTTTTAATATTAAAGTTCCCAACTAAAAACTAGATAATATGTAAGTAACATAGGTAACATACTAGTGGGTGTTGTGTGCAGGGTAGGTCTGTATGGTGGAGGCGGGAGGGTGTCGTTTCTGGATATAGAAGGTTCCTCTCTGATGAGAGACTTAGGAGCACAGCACTGAGTACCGCTCTTCTTGCACTTGAACAGCTCCGTCATCTCCGCATTCCCTGAAATATATGAACAACAGGATATAGTCAAATATTGTAGTTCAAGAACCATAGCTGTATATAATGGGCAACTTGAACAGATAAATATGTGAGTTAACGTAAAATATTCAATGAAGCTTTAAAAATTGTCTTAAAAAACCATTACGATTAAAATACGGTAATAATTATTTTTATTATGTAAACTTGAGTATGTCAATTCATAGCTCATACAAGATGTTTCATGCGCACATTGAATCGTGCTATTAAATTTAGTGAAAAAGAGAGAAGAGTAGTTGAAATGAAGAAATATACTTGAGACTATAATTTAAGATTGTAAATTTCCAATTATTTAAGTGCAAAAAATAAAAATTGAAGTAGACATTCTGGATTAATGTGTGTACCAAGTCATAAAACAAAAAGGTCCAAGGCCAAATAGTACAGTCTAGTTACAAGGAATGACAACAATACAAGAAAAACATTGCTAGCTACTCTTCAAATGAACACAGATTCGATCTGATCACAAATGTTAATTTTAGTTATTAATAGTAGATTTCTAAATACAGGAGGGCTCAAATTCAATGTGACACCATACTTTCACTCAGTTTCAGTTGTAAACAAACGAAAGTTGTATTGAGTGTGGAAACAAAAACCACTCTTCACTGTTTTTATGTTGATTTTAAATCCATCATTGAAACTTCTCCAATTCCTACTTCCCAACCCCAACTATTTCCCCCCTCAATGGTACGCTGTGTTTTTGTCTTCAAATTCTAAAACTAGATTTTGGAAAAATAAAAAAAAAAATGCACAAAAATAATATTTATGGGAGATATTCAATAAAATATTCATTTTTTCCCAAATCATATTAGGATCATAATCACAATAAACAATACAATTTTTCATTATTTTTTGACCTAATTTTAAAAGAGCTATGGCTTATTGTTTGCAACCTTCCCTTTTCTTATGAAGAGGAAAATCCAAACAAACGAGTTTCAGAATTTAAAAAGAAAACATGACACCCGAATAGAAAAGAAAAGTATAGGTCTGGGTGTAGCCCATCAAAGAGCAGGAGGAAGGTCAATGATGGATTTAAAGTCAGGATAAAAAATAGTGAAAAATGGTGTTTGTTTCATGTTTGTAACTGCAACTGTTTGGGTTAGCATTGCATTTGGGTCACCCTATATAAATATATTTATTTATATAATAGAAATAATATAAATATGATAATGTTAGTGATACTAACTGAAGCATGTGAACGATAGATATGAGACGATACAAGATCCAGGACAGTCGGGCCTGTTGTCGGGTGGTGCTGGTTTGGGGGTGGTCGTGGGCTTGGGACGAGGCTTGCTAGGAGTGGCAGCAGGCTGCCTCGTGTTGTCGCAGCACACGGAACCTAAAACAATCATACCATAGTATCAGAACAACTACCTACACATTACATTTCAAAATATCTCCAGTATTAAATAATACATTTCATCGAAAACATTTAGCTATCATTAATCAAAACATTTCAAATCACATTTGATTCTATTTTTGAAATATAGTGACAATAAATGTTTGTGAGGTATATTCGTTGCAATGGAATGCCCTGAAAAATTGATGATGCCAGAAAATATTTCTACTGTCTGTATAAGGAGTTTCTGGTCTATCCGAACACCTTTTTCGCAAAACTCCAAAGCAAAATGTTCAATTTCTCAAAACGTGACAAAACAAAAGATAGACATTCAACGATTCAATGGTAATATTAATATTTATTTCCATTAAACCATAACAAGGATATTTTATGTATCATAACATTTTATTCTTTTTGAACAATGAGAAAATAAATTCCGTTTGCGAATAGAGTTATCTTTAACATAAACATTTTTAGTTGAATGTTTAGTTGTATGTTTTTGTGTATCTATTGCTTGTAAGAAGTGGGGAAGGGCATTAAAGAAAATAATTCTTTTATGAATTATACTGTTTTCCAAAAAGAGAGGCGGTTTAGTTATTCGACAATCTTCTTTATTTCTGGTTAATACGTTTATCCACAAGTAAAGCATTGTAGAAATAAATAAAACTAAATTGTCTCCCGAATTCAAGCGGAATGAATCTTTCAAGTTCGCCTTCCGCGGCAAGTCCGGGAACAATCCGTCTGATTAAATGATAATTGAACTTATCATTTTATTGATTCTTTTTTTTAGATGTTGTGATCTTCAGGAAAGAAAAATGAAGCTAATTTTCAATGCAGTAACATCAGGAGCTTTTATGTTCAAATCCGTTCTTTGATTTTGGATTAAGAGTTCGAACCGAAGGAAAAATCAGAAACATGCCACTTTGAGGAGTTACCTGTAATCCTTCCATTGAAAGTGAAAAACAACAGGCTTTAACTTGACGATCCATTTTTTTTGTTCTAGGTTGTACTAAGATAATGGTAAGTCTTTGTGGAACACTAACCTCTCTGACAGTTGGAAGTGTGCGGTATGAGTACAGAAGGCCGTTCACAGAAGGCGGCCATGATGTTGAGGAGACAGAAGCCGGGACACTTTGGGAGTGGCTGAGATGTGGTGCGGCGGGTGGTGGTGGAGGCTGGTGTGGTGGTGGTGCTGGGGGTGGCTGAAGAGGCTGGAGGCTGAGAGGCACTCTGCACCGGATGGGTGATACAGCAAGAGTCCTCCCCAGGACAGGAAGCCTCCGTGTCTATGTCGTCACAGAAGAGGGCGAACAGGCCGCTCACACACTCCCCCCGACACCTATCCACTCCTCCTGCTCCTGCCTAAATACATCATATCAAATCATTTACATAACGGCCCTTCCATGGTTACGGCCATTTCCTGTACAAAACATAAAGATATAGCTTTTCAGTTATAACTTAAGTTGAGAAACGTGGACATATTGTGGAAACATTAATAAATAAATGAAACAAACTTATTTTTTTTCAAATATTGTCTACTCCACAACTAAATGTATACATAAATTACCGGATTCCATCGTCAGGCTTAGATATAAACTAAGAAACGTTTGTTGAGAGCGAACCGTTCTTATAGGTATACCCGGTAGGTAAAAAAAGAAATAGAATTTCAACTACAGATTAAGACAAAATGGCGGCAATAAATGCGACAAAACCTTTTTTCTTAAATGTATATTTTTTTTGTGAAACGTTGAACTGTACTTCAGAAAAGATGTAGCTATTTTTACTTTCACAGCTAAACGAAGTGTGTGTACTCGTATATGTAATTGCTCAGAAATTCGATGCTGAAGTTTCAACGGAATTTAGTTTTCCAACCGACCTTCTGATTCCAAAAATAAAAAAACAAGTTCCTGACTGTCTACACAGACACACGTCTGTGAACACGATAACTCCCGATAGAATAAACGTATCGACACAAAATTTTATATGCACATCCAAAACCCCATGAGGATGACACCTATTGATTTTCAGTTTAGAAGGCCAAAGGGAAGGGGGGGTCAGAGGGGGAATCAACTCAAAAACCTCAATAATTCGGTGAAAAGGCCGTCATGAAAAGAGCTATAAGTTCAATATCAGAATAGTGTAGGGGTTGACAAATGTTTCCTTAAAAGTCAACGTACCAAGCTTTCTCTATAGTTATAGATCTTCTCAAGACATGATATTAGAAGAATTGAAGTTGTCCAATTGAGTTTCTTACGATGCTAAAAAAGACTCGCAACCTGTAGAGAACTCTGCCTTTGAAACACCAGCACTTCGACAAGCATCGTCTAAGGACAGACACATGTACTTCCCAAATAAGAATTAATCAACTACGTTTTTGCTGTCTCTCTAAAACCAATCGAATGGGTTAAAAATCAATAGTTGACTTACATAGGGACTTCTAAATCGATATATTAAATTATGTTTCTATACATTCATTACATCGACGGTTATTAGGTTTTTTGAGATGAGCCTTACTTGATCCCGCTTCCCTTCTGCCGATTTGCGGAAAATGAATAGGTGTCGTCCATATAGGATACTGTACTCGATTTATATATACAATTTCGTGTCGATACAATCATTCTATTGCATGTTATCGTGTTATAGACACGGGAATAACTTTTTGGTTGGTTGATTTATTTGGGTCGAAGAACTGCTTTGGTTATTAACGTCCTACCTTGTTATATTCCTTGTCCTTACTGAGCCAGCGCACTCTTTGTACAAATGACGAAAACAGCCGTGGTGGACAGGGGGCCAGGGGGAACGGGGAAGGGCAAAGCACGGGACCCAGGGCACCCAACGAACAGGCAGTCCAGGCCAGGGGGCAAGCAACAGCACCGCCGGGCCACCCTCTCAATTATATGTGAGCACTTAGCTTAATCGTGGAGATAGCGGGGCTTGAAGATGAGGGTGTGCATGTGAGGAAAGCCGTCCACACCCTCCAAGTCCGGGACTGTTCCAGTCCAGAGACCCCGGCGGACCTCCCCCGGGCCCCCGAAGTTATTCAGTAGGGGGACGCTTGCTAAAACCATATGTAACGAAAACATGTAACACTAATATCGCTTACACCTTTGCAACCGTACTACCCGCGCGCCTTACTTTGTTATCGTTGTGTAGAGGAAACAAGCCATTACTTGATGTCACAATCGCAAGCTAAATTTAACCTCGCGTGCGGGGTTCACAAAGGCGTAGCTCGGCAGTACTTTTGTCGATCCGAGCGGGAGTGGACGGATTTGAGAGATATCACTCTGCCGTAGGTGGTATAATCCATCGAATTCAAACCGGTGCTCTTCAGGAGTTATAAGGCTTACCAAGTGTGTAATTTGTTGCAGAAATATGAGATTGCTCGGCTATGGGGCCGCCGCGTTTGACAAGTTGTGTATATGGTTACGTAATTTCTGTACTCCAGTGACTATACACCCTCTGCAGCACGCACAAAACGTTTCAAGTACCCCACTGTGGCTGCGTCCCCTATACAGAGTGTGTTTTCTTTTTTGAATCAGAGGGATGGAAAACATGGAATTCCGATGAAAACTCAACTTCGAATTACTGTTTGATTACATAATCTCCAATATTTTGCATAGCTAGGGAAGTAAAAACAGAAGAAATCTCATACCTGAGGAGGAGCTCTGAGCGAGGTGGAAGGTGGTATAGAGGTGGTGGGAGGTCCCGTGGTGGTAGTGCTGGTCGTGGGAGTAGGGGTAGAGGTAGTGACGTTAGGTGTCCGATGAGCCGAAGCAGCTGGGGGCCGAGCTTGAGGATGTCCGTCCTTGGTGACACAACATCGAAGGCCCTCCTTGCAGAGCGGTACCCCCCCATGGGCCAGCACCGCCTCACAGTAGTCCGCAATGCGCTCCGCCACGCACACTCCAGGGCAGTTTTTATCTAGACCAAACACATACATTAGTTTCATGAAAATGGGAATGAAACTTAATGAGAAATAGGCGTTTTACTTCCCAACAATGCATAGTCAGTACTGTGAAATTATGTATTCGGGACGCCATGCTCATTGGAAGAATCCATATTCAAAAATCTTGAAAAATTAAATTATTGGCTTCTCAGCAATGAGTTAATGTTAAACGACCCTAAAACAAGACTTAAATCATCTAACCAAAACCCACCTTTAGTTGTTAGTTAGTACTCCTTCCGTATCATTCAAAGATAATAACAATTCATAAGCCACCATATTTATTTATAACAAACATGACTGAACATATGTCTGTTATCGGTAAGAAATTGATTTCCATGATACTTCTTACTTCGTAATCTTCAAAGGTTCGTGCCAGAGGAAACATTAAAAACACACGCCTATTTCCATTCTATGTATACTCAATTATGGTTTAATACGTTAGGGAGCTTCTAGCTTTAGTATTAACATTTTTAGACTTAAAAAAAGAACACACCAAAGAACAAGCTGCAGAGACATTTAAAAAAATTCTGCCCTTGCCTGCGCTGTTTATATTTAAAACATTAATGGATATTAGGAAAAATAAAAAAAATATTTTACCTATTAACAATATTAGTCATGATACCAGGAAAAAAAAGAATTTTGAATAACTCTTTTTTAAGGAAGTGTACCTAACTCTTAAAATAATAAATTTTTTTAAATTCCCTTCCCCACTCCTTGAAGACAATAGAAACAATAAAAAACAAAAATGTAAACTTATACTAAAAAGTTTATGTTTGAAGAAACCCTTTACTCGGAAACTGAATTTTTTTCCCATTGATCAAAAATAATAAAATAACCATGATATAGAAGTGGTTTTTCATATACTAAAACATTACTTCATACTTACTTAGCTTTCATGTTTATTTTCTTAGCAGAGTTCCTCCACAGATATCCTTCTATAAGCTCTGTCGAAATTATCTTTTGTTTAATATTCTCATTACTAAAATCATTATTTTTATAATTATTTGCTTATTTATTTTATTTCTATTGGTTTATTTGTTTATTTTTTGAGTATAATTATTATTTTTTTCTTCCTTTTATATATTTTGTGCATTGTGACATGAAAAAGGAACTTAAGAACTTCCTGAAATATCGTCAAGGATACTTTTGGAAGAATTATAAAAAATAATTATCATAATTTAAATTATAATTAAAACGGAAGGTTTTGAGTAAATGTACATGTTGGGATGATTATGAAATTATGAAATGCCTTGCTCGTTTTCGGCATATCAGCCAATAGCGTAAACGTTTATGACTTCCTCTTCAGTCAAAATATTTAGGATATTTTCAAACAATTAAGTGTAGAAACAGTCGGAGAAATGAAGTGACTTCGAACCAAAGTTCAGCTCACTCCTAGATCTGATTTGATTTTCCAAGCCCGATCCAGTGAGTTTTAAAATCCAATGCCATCCCCGCCCCTCCAAAAAAATGTGGAGGTAAAAAGCATGAATTTAATTATTAATTATTTCTAGTTCTTCTCTAACATTTACACTCATTGACCTCCTAGTGAAGCCAAAATAATGTCTCAACGGTTCCTCCATACAAAGAAATACATTTGGAGCTGAAGAAATTAATAGAACTTTTTTTATTTAATAAGTAGAGCGGTGATCTTTTTGATGTGTTTCACTTGACTATCTTCCAAATCCGAATAGGTAATTTTTTTTTTTTTTTTGTTTATTTATTTGGTATATTTACAATCAGTTAAAATAGAAAAAACTATAAGTAAATTTACTTATAGTTTTTTCTATTTTAACTGATTGTAAATATACTAAATAAATAATCAAAAAAAAAAAAAAAAATTACCTATTCGGATTTGGAAGATAGTCAAGTGAAACACATCAGAAAGATCATCGCTCTACTTATTTAAATAAAAAAAAAGTTCTATTAATTTCTTCAGCTCCAAATGTATTTCTTTGTATGGAGGAACCGTTGAGACATTATTTTGGCTTCACTAGGAGGTCAATGAGTGTAAATGTTAGAGGACCCTTCGTCTAAAGCCTTGTTTACACTTTGATTAGTGCAAGTGTCAAGTGCAAGTGTTTAGTTATTGTTGTTTAGTGATTAGTGCAGTTGTTAAGTGTCAAGTAGTGTCCAACAGTGTTTAGTCAGTTGCAAGTGCAAGTGAAATGAACATTTGTTTTTGAGTTTAAAGTTTAAATAGAATAAAATAAAATAAAATAGAGTATATTTTTTATAGAAGATTTTATATAGAATAAAAATTAAATAGAATAGGTAATTAGGCGTAAAGTTAAATCTGGGGAAATATTGTTTTTTTTGGGTTGTTACTTTTCAATAATTTCTGTTCAACTTTACCTAAAGTGGTCAGTGTCAACCATTCATCAACCAGCGATAAAACAACAATAAAGAGAAAAATATATGTCGACCCTTTGTGACCCCTGTTTTAACAATATATTGTAAATGAACACTTACTGGATTCATTTTTCTGCATGGTGCTAGCGGCTGCTTCTGGTTTACTGGTCTTTGGCGGTTCGGGAATCTGAAAAATAAATAAATATATAGTAACTACAATATTAAATTGTCATCCAAAATATTTATTTAAATAAAGATGTCTGAGGGAGCTTTGAATGGGAAAGTTTGGATGGAGGAAGGAATGCATGTGATCAAAGCTCGGCAAATCGCAATTCTAAAAAATCCGCGCGTGCCCTCCCTCCCCCCCCCCCCCTTCCTGGCTACGCCCCTGAAAGAAGCTATGAAGTCTGTGAAGATGATGAAATGGAGGTGTGGAAACCGAAGATGAGGAAGGATATCCGAGTTGACAATAAGAATAATTCTTTTATAGAATATTTTTTTAATCTCTTCAATGCAATCCTTCAAAGGAAATTCGGTATTAAACTGGTTCTCAAGCCAAACGAATTATAAAATGAAAAATATTTAAGGCACATTGGTAATAAATTTTATTTGTAGTGCCAACATCATCTTCACTTTCTAAATATCCGATGAACTATAAAGATGATAATCATTATAAATGAATCAAGATGAATGTGACCTACACTTAGAATTGTGAAGACAATGAAGCTATAGATAAAGGAGAGGAGACAGTCTTTCTTCTCCTTGCTTAGTTTCTTAGACACATATTCCATGCATTAAATTCATGTCTATCACGGTTTTGCCTCGAAATGGATTGAGCTCTTCTTGACCCCTTTTCAATGTTGCCTACTATACATACGTGTTCTGACGCGTCTGGATACAGAGAAAATATAATATTCTACTATGACACAATGCATAGGGGAGCACGCTAAATATATGCTCTCCTCCTTTCAGTATTTTTATGACTATAACATTGCCTTTCATTCACTTTTCTTTCTTTCTCTTCTCTGAGAGAAATGGCAAAAAAAAAAAAAAAAAAAGAACCTTTTCTTTTACTATCATAAGGTACTCGTATTTTCCTTCAACACACTAAAGTTGTTTTTTCTCAATGCTTCGTCACTGTGGTGCTCAACTCGATGAGAGTGCATCATGGACCAAGCCGCTCTCAGGTGACTCTGTTAATGTCTTAAATCTCACTTTCTATTCCTTTCACTGAACATCTATAAAAACAAATCATAAAGGTATTGTAATGTTTTATTGACTGAAGCCGCCAAGTTTCCATACGGTCCATTGCTCATTGTCAAGTTCAGCTCTACCTGAGTAATGGAGAATCGAATATATACAAAAAATTGTTTTAAAATTTTCTTTTACTATCAAGAAAATATACATGTGGTGAATGAGATTTTTGTTGAATTTTCATGGCTCTACGTTAAATACCTATGTTGTGCTGCGGGATAAGTTGTTCTACTGTAACTTAATAGTTTGATTTTAGGTTTGCATTATTTATCTGACTTTATGAAAAGTATTAGAAGTTATAACACCTTCTTTTGGTGCTAAAGAAGTAAAAGAAGGAAACTATATGCCAACGAATAACGATGGGTACATATACGCCTGCTTAGAGTTACCAACCTGTAAAGTTACTAACCTGCTTAGAGTTACCAACCTGTAAAGTTACTAACCTGCTTAGAGTTACCAACCTGTAAAGTTACTAACCTGCTTAGAGTTACTTACCTGTGTAACATATAAAGTGAGTGGTTTACCTGTGGCGGTCTCTTGGTAGGTTTGAGGGTAGTGAGCGGTTTCTTGGGAGGAGGGACGACTGTGGAAGTGACCACTGTGGCTGGAGTAGTGCTCCCATTTCCAGTCGGTGTCTCTATACAGCACCTCATGGAAGGGGAGGGACAGGGCACATCCTCCATTACTTCGTAGCAGATGAGGGTCGCCAACGTGTGCACACACACACCAGGACAGTTCTTACTCTCCGCTGTCGTTGTGATTGTGTCCAGTAGCCCTGCAGAGAACAGAACCAATCATTACAATTAGATACTTCATGTCATCTTGACACATATTGCATAGCTAAGAGCCATGTGAAGAAGACCAAGAGATAAGGGAGTTGAGTGGTGCGGGAGATGGAGTACCCCAGCTATTATGTGCCGAGCAGCGGTGGGCACCCCAACTGTGGCTGCGTCGTGAAGGAATACCATTCGGTCAGAATAAAGGGAGATACTAACATCATGATTTTTCCCTCATGTTTTTCAATGTGTATTTTCCGGGATAGAGGAGGGGGCCTCTGAAATCGCTATTCCGAGCCCCTACAGGCGCCATTTATGAGATTTAAAGAAAAAAAAAATTAACATATTTTACTGATTGAGTTCACTCATTTCGATATCCCATTTGACTAGGTAAAAAATAATAATTTGCTGTTGCAACTTTAGTCTCATGATTTTTCACCTATTTTTATCAGTGGAGCACTTTCTCAGATATAGTGGGGGAAGGGACACACACACACACACACACACATACACACACCGAGCACCACCGGGCGTCCTCTAGGGGTACGAAACCATTAAATTTGAAATCCATACGTTTAGAGGAAATATATAACTGTGACAGAAGACTGCGAGAACAATAGGGTACCGCTGGATCTTTGGAGGTATCCTAAAAACAGGTAAATAAGTTTAACATAATTTAGCTGCATATTGACACATGCATGCATTTACCAATTCACTCACACAAACAAAAATATGTCCATAGGTGACGAGCTACTTTCGTTAATAGAGAATAATAATAATATGAGGGGAGACAATGTAAGATAACTAAATTAGGAATCACCTAAACATTTGCATAGTATATTTACTTCCCTTCCCTGGAGTCCGTACAGTCCCCGCCATTCCTTCATCCTCCCATTGTTTTTAAAAATCAGAGTCTGTTCTGAACTAGTTTATTATTCGTACAAAAAAAAATAAGAAATACATGGTGAGAATTGGGACTATAAAAACGGAGGGAGGTGGGTGGGTGGAAGTGTGGGCGGTGGAACGCCGATGTGCAGGAGGTCCCGTTAATATGATAGGGTCCCGTTATAGGGGCAATCTTCCCATTCATACCTACTTATGTAAGAGACCCACTTCACATCACCTTTCCTAACCTCGTCTTGACTTACCTGACCAAACCAAACCATTCACAGACAAATGTTGACTCAACCTTTCCTTCAACTTGAGTGGCATTGAAGAGCCCCTACAGGTCTAGGTGAAGGTCGCGGCCGAGGTTCATCTTGCGCTCCAATCATCCAGCCCCGCAGAGAATCTAACGAAAGAGCCAACGAAGGTCGCGGCCAAGGTGTTTCTAGCAGTCTAATAGTCCAGCACCGCAGAGAATCTAACATAAGAGCCTACGAAGGTCGCGGTCAAGGTGTTTCTTGCAGTCGAATAGTCCAGTACCGCAGAAAATCTAACGTAAGGGCCTATGAAGATAAAATGAAGGTCGCGTCCAAGGTGTTTCTTGCACTCCAATAGTCCAGCACCGCAGAGAATCTAACGTAATAGCCTACGAAGTTAAAGACGAAGATCGCGGCCAAGGTTTTTCTTGCACCCAGAACATTAAGTCCCACGCTGAAGTTAACTGAAAGGTACACACAGTTATAGGTGAAAGTCGCGGCCGAGGTTTATCTTGCACTGCAATCATCCAGCCTAGCAGAGAATCTAACGGAAGGGCCTATGAAGGTCGGGGCCA
The DNA here is from genome assembly GCA_963662175.1 of Aradus depressus. Classification (NCBI taxonomy): domain Eukaryota; kingdom Metazoa; phylum Arthropoda; class Insecta; order Hemiptera; family Aradidae; genus Aradus; species Aradus depressus. The sequence continues at coordinate 84,909,878 of OY759214.1, forward strand.
AGGTGTTTCTTGCAAAAAAGTTATGAAGCCACACACCGAGGACAACAGAAGTGTCTAAGCAGTTATAGATTTCTTCCGAAAAAGGGCAAAATATGAATAATGTAATGTACATATTCGGTTAATTTTAATAGGTCAACTAGGGATAAAATAGGTAAATCTCAGAGGAAACATACGTTCCAGAACGTACAATGACTGCTATGTTGCTAAACAAAGCACTAAGATATTCTGTCTTGTCATCAAAACAAAGGAAGAAAATACTGTTTCTAGGACAAATACCTTATCTTCAGAATGCCTAAGTGAACGAGTTAGGATCAGTCGAAAACTTTTCACATTTCCAGTACCTAACTTACTGAAACAAAACTCATCTGAAGGACGTCCAAATTAACAAAACTTACTGTGGCTAAATAATAAAATGTACTAATTGTAAGTAGAAAATACGTTTTGAGTGGAGACCAGAGTTTCATGTTAGCCGTGCGGTCTAGAGCGTAGGGCTCTGGTCGCATGGTCTCACCATGGTTTTGCGGGTTCGAATCCCGACCGGGAGTCAATTTTATTTCGTAGATAGAACTCCTTTCCGAGGCCATGGATGTCGTAAATAATTAGATAACACAGTGATATGGCTAATATGCAACGTACATAAGGTCAAAAAAAAAAAAAGTAGAAAATATTGCGAATCCGAGCAAGTGAAAGGGAACTTCGAGAACAAAACATGGCAAGTGAGAGTGGAGAGCAGCAAAAACGTAAACGAGGAGAAAAAGATGCTGAATGGTTCTTGTCTTTACATACATACTTAATTACATATGTACATACATATACATATTATATGTCTACCTACATGATAAATTCGCATTTTGTTTTATTGATTATGTACTGTTTTATTAAAGTCCCAGTAATAAATGTACAGGTTTGTGAGTAAACACCAGTCAATAGGTGCATTTAGATGTTTTTCTTTGGGTTTATTCATGATCTCCGGTTTATTGGGACATCCAGATTATTGGGACAAAGCACATTTCCCCGTTGTATCCCAATTAAGCGGAGTCGACTGTATTTTTATTACACAACCTAATTCCACCAATGCAAATAAGTTGAGGCAGTATTGTGGACAATATTAGACGGGGCTTAGTATAATGGTGTGGAGGGCTAGCTGAGTGGAGGAATGTAGGCTATGAGTTGCGGTCCTCTGGAATGTAGCTCTGTCTGGGTGAAGGATTCACAACCGACCTTGCCCCGAGTACAGCTTCCTGTCGCCTCCCCTCCAAACTACTACATCTTCCTCTACACATTCAGCCATATCACGCTTTTCGTTCTTATAAAACTGAGAGAAAAATAAACACAGATTTTGGAATCAAATAAAGACTAACATTGCATGCATACCAGTAATTCAATCCATCATTCTAAATCACATCATCAACGTAGTATAGTGGCAAGTATCTCCGCCTGTCACGCGGGAGACCAGGGTTCGATTCCCCACAAGGGATGCCAAAAGTGTTATAATTAAAATTATGTAAAATAAAATAAATAAATAAATATTTAAAACAAAAAGAATAAATATTAAATATAATTAAATAATAAATATTACCACATTTCCTGTAGAAATTTTGGCTGGTCTGCTAAATTTTGATTTCTACAGTAGTTTCCGAAATGGGTGCTAAAAATTAATCAAAAGCTCGATATTATCAAAGACCTGCAATTTTTAAGAAAGTGCACGTATTTAAAAACAATTCAATTAACAAACTTTTCATTTGGACTTCTTCTAAAACTAAAGAGATGCCATATTGTTTTTATAAATTTTGCAAAAATGCTAAGTCTAAATATAATTTTGTAGTAAAGTTTTTCCTGAATTTGAGAGCGGGGGTTCGCCCTGCCTTGGGGCCGAGGCTCTGCCAGGGACGTGTGTGTATGTTTTGCTGTACGTTGAAAGGATGTTGATTTGTAACACTGTACACGTTAATCTGGTTCCTTCACAGTATGAATCTTCTGCGGAACTTTCCCACCAAGTTCTCTGGCGCTTATAACCTGAGTAGTTGAGCGCCTAACATAACATTCTTCTTCGTATAATTTTGTACTTCAAACATGACGTACATGCTATCCCATTCTAAGGACGGTGTGCTCAAGGTTTTTTCACTTCCCAGATAAAAATAGCTAAGGGCCTCAAACTGGTTTCGAACCCGCGATTTTGAGCTCAGCAAGCAAGCCATAAAGTTGCCAGTGTCTATACAATGTTGTGGGAAGTCGAGGTTCTATCGTATAAAAAAAAATAAACTCAGTATTTGGTCAACGTTTCAGAAACTGTTTTCAGGACTTTTTGACTTGAATGGTTATGAATGATGAAGGTGTTCTGTGTTTGTGTCTGATGACGACTATAGTCTGTTGATGTGTGTTTGTTTCTATAAAAACGATAGAATGAATGTTTTTTTTCTGTATCCAGAACCCTGTATGGAAGGGAGAAATTAGAGGAGAGGCTAAACACAAAGAGAAGACACCTATTAATTTTCCGCGAAATCAGAGAAGGGAGCTCGGCTCGAGTAACCTAAGAAGTGCCAATGAAATGAATGTGTAGACACAAAATTTAGTATGAGGATTCAGAAGCCACTATGTAAGTCAAATATTGAGTTTTTTTTTTTTTTTTTTTTTCTCCAATACTCCGTTTTTACTGAATTCTTTTACCAGCAGAAAGTGAGTAGATGAGACATGGAGGTGTTTTGCTCTGTCCGGATAACCACCAGTAAGGAGCGGATCTAGGGTTGGGGTTGGGAGGAAGGGTGGGTTGACTTCCTGCCTCCGGAGTTATGCAAAGAAGAGGTTCATCGGCCGACTCAAGGCAAGGATGACTAACGGTACTTCCCCACCCTGGTGCTGGTCCTCTCTGAAACCGAGAGTAGCTGAGAGCTGACCCACTTCTGGGAGGAGCTCCGCCCTCTTGGTCCCCCCAAGGGCTTCCTCCCTTCTTCCATCAGACAAGAGCCTTCATCTCTTCACAGTCCTATAAATAGACTCACCTTTAAATACTCATCCCATCCCACTTTCCCCCTCATCCTGCGCCTTTTGTAATGTTCAATCACCGACAATATTCTTCCCCAGTCCGAATTTTAGTAATCAACGAAGTTTATGCTCTCACTCTAAAGAAGGTTTCACACTATCACTATTTTTCATTGAAATTAGAGGGTTCTGGAAAATCATATAAAATTTCGTGTCGATACATTTATTCTATCGGGAGTTATAGTTTTCACAGACACACACAGATAGACAGCATTTTTTTTTTAAAGTGAAACTTCTTTAGCGAGACTAGTGAATCAGAATTACCTCGACAAAAAAAATCAAACATGAAACGCTAACGAGAGGGAGATGAGTAGTGCATGCTTACAAATAATACTTTTTATTATTAATCTAATACATTTATTCGACAAGACAAAAGCAAATACAGCAACAAGAAAGATCATAAAGGTAATTTTTAATAATTACGCTCCATTTATATTTTTTAATTATTAAAATTCATTAACATTATTGATTTCTTATTGATTAATTTTTATTGCAAGATATCTCCACAAAGTTGATACAAGAGTATTTAGTTATCACAAAACACTGGTAACATTTGTAAGTAGCAGTGAAGTACCAGATCAATAAAATATAATTTTTAAATATTTTTAGGTTTGATATTTTTTGTCCTTTATTAACTTAAAATTTACCTACTTTAAAATGGTTAACACTTATAATAAAAATAAAATAAAATAAAATACCTACATACACATTTTATTTTATATGTATAATATTAATATATTGAAGAAAAAAAAAAAGAAAATATGCCTCACCCAAGCGCCTTCTTTTGTCTTCATTACCCATGCGTATTAAATAAATAAAAAAATATATATACATATAAAGTTTGGCAGAAAATCAATCCACTATGTTTCGTAAAAATCTAGGTTGTATGATGTTTTAGCTCAGTTATGGTGTGTAAAACATCAATAATATTATGAAAAGTTGATAACATTCTCTTTTAAATACTTCTATTCTATCAGTGGGCCCAAAATTCACCTCTTCGGGACACCTGCTTTTAAAGGATAAAGATCAGGGGTGGAAGGATCTTGCCTGGACCATAAAAAGAAAAAAAAAAAAAAAAATGATGACTGAAAGGGCGGAGTAGCCGAAAATAGACATCCCTTTCCTCCTTATCTGGCAGCCCTACATGGCTGGAAAGCATCACTCTACCTAAAAACAGGGTGGGTCCATAGAATCATTCTCCTCTCCTCCCCACCTTCCGAAGGTCAAACTTTTCTGGATAACGAACTTGATCTTTGTCAGAATACATTTCTGCGATCCGTGTCGATATAGTGAAAAGCTAATAAAATAAATATAAACAAAGAAATTGTTTAACATTTATATTGTCTAATTCCACAAAAATATATAAATAAAGTGTACCTGTTTCGGCTCATGCCATCGTCAAACCGATACACTGTAGTACATATACATTTTTATGGAATTAGACAACATAATAGTTAAACAAGTTCTTTGTTTTATTGATATTGCTTTTTATAAGAACATTTTTGGGGCCTCGAACGCGTTTGCAAACAGATTTGCAAATACTACCAATACGCGTTTGTGCGCGCGATCGATCCATCAGGTGTCAGTTTTTTTGTATACATCAAAGGGAATTGGATGGGACCACAAACAAAACAGCCAATACTTACTCTGATGTTTTCCATTAAAACATCTGCGAGTGTCTGACAAATCTTTGGGATGATGCTCCTTATCGACTGTTTTGAGATTCATAATAAATATTGAAGAGGTATGAATCTCCTGTTGCTAAGAAGCGGAGGGCTGCCAACCTATCTTGAGCTCATATTGCTTTTCTTAGTACATTATCCTGTTTTTCTATTTTTTAAAACAATTTTGTTTAATAAATAAACAAAAAAAACACATGTTTTTTCTTCGCGGCTAACGAATAATAAATATAAATATTAGTGACCGACCGAAACAGGATTTTCAGCCGAAACCGAAACCGAATCTTCGGCCTTGGTCTCAGTTTCGGCCGAAACCGAAACTTATTTAGACATGTTAAAATTTCCATTGTACACTGAAATTTAGTGTATTTTTTACACTTACACCTACCAACAGACAGTTAACTCATGTTAAATGAAATAAAAAACAATAATTGAAGTATTTAACAAAAATAGTTATTTATTTATGTTACATTAACAATTTAACATTAACAAAAATAATAAACATGTTAAAGTTAAGACCTACCCTGTAAGTAAACTTTGTCAAAAATCAACACTTAGATTAGATATAAAGTACAGACTCCTTAATTAAGTAAGTACCTATTTTAATTGTGTTCACAATATTCTTAAGATTAATTTATTTTTTACTGAGATCTTGTATTTAGCACTTGGTGAATTACCTAATTATCAGTCTTAACAACGATTACAATAATTTGTACGACTATCAAGTAATTACTTAATTTAAAAAAACAGTTATAAAATCAAAAGAAAAAAAACGAAATATTATTATTAGATTACTAATTAATTTTAGTATTCGTAGTTGAAAAGTTTTACGTTATACGCTAAGAAAAGCAGTTTATCTACATTTTCACCACGTAGGCTACATCCGAAGTTAGTCAAACGACGCACGACAAGTCACGAAAACTGAGTTTTGGCGGGGCCGAAGTTTCGGCTGATTTTTGGCCGAAACCGAAACTGAATCATCGATCCGTCACTATATTTATTAAATATACACCGCTGCAGTTTCCACAGTTTTTTGAAAGAAACTCTGGGAACAGCACAAACCCGTTCCGTTCAGTTCGGTGAAATTAATGTCCATTCTCCGTTCTGTTTGATATTCGATTCATTGTTCTATTTGTCGTTCGGCACATTCATTTTAGCCTGGAGCTAACTATGGGGCATCAACCACCACAGCAAACATGGAAACACGAGCTATATACATATACACGAGAGGGGCGCCGGTAGCTCAGTGTTATGCGTGCTTACCTTCTGAGTTCAAGAACGTGGGTTCGAACCCGACCGAGGCCCTTAGTTTATTTTATCTGGGAGTTAAAATAAACTTAAGCGCGCCGTCCTTCGGATGGGACGTTAAGCGATGGTCCCGAGCCTGTACAATGTCAGGTACTCGTTAAAGACCCCTGCCCTAGGTGAATAAAAATTTAGGGTAGGCAAAATTTAGGACTCCCACAGTAGAGTCGGGCTCATGTCCTCCAGAGTGACGAAAGAGCGCTTTGGTAGTAGGCGATATGACCTCGTAGTTAAAGCCCGGGCATGAGTCATAAAACCTAAACCTAACCATATACACGAGGAGGCATTTTAACGCATTACGCTTTACAACCATCTCAGTATCCATCGTAATGAGAATCAGGGGCGCACCGAACCTGGAGCTGGCTCTAGAGGTATCCAACATTACAGTAATCCCCTACAGGGAGAGTGATCTGTGAAAATGTGGTTGGTATAAAATAGGCTATTATGGCTACATTACATATATATCCACATATACACTCCCTCCAAAGTCAATCAACCGTTTGGGCATAAAACTCAATATTAGACTTACATAGTAGCTTCTGAATCGTTATACTAAAGTCGGTTTCGATACATTCATTAAAATGGCAGTTATTAGCGTTTTTGTGTTAAGCCTCCCCCTAATGCCCCTTCCCTTAAGCTGATTTGGCTGAAAATCAATAGTGGTTGTCCTGAGAGGGTTCTTGGATAAACATACAGAATTTCGTGTCGATACATTCTTTATATCAGGAGTTATCGTGTTCACACACATATAGACACATTTTTTTATTTTTGGTATAAAGAATTTGGAAAACATGAACTTCGAATTTCTGATCAATTACATAACTTTCCCTATACTTCGTATAGCTGGGGAAGAAAATTCTGAATAGGAGCTGAAAAAGAACTTGGAGGAAGTCGGTTGGTAGGTTTGTGCGTCCCGTGTGGAGTGTCGACCCAAATGAGGCGACACACAGAAGGAAACCGTACCGTTAGTGGTACACACGCACCTCACTCACTCACTCTCACACCGCATCAACTTGCTCCCGCACAAAAAATATAAATAAATAATGTTGGGAGCTTCAACTATGAGCTCATGTTGCCTACTACCAGTGCGCTCTGGTGGACATGAGCCCGACTCTACTGTGAGAATCCTAAATGTTGCCTGTCTTTTGTGACTTCGCACAAGCTCGGAATTATCGCTTAACGTCCCCTCCGAAGGACGGCGTGCTCATGTTTTGTTTACCTCTAGTAAGATGAGATACCGGCGCCCTCAAGAAATAATGTTTAAACTGTAACTAGTAACAGCGTATATTGGAATATGTTTTTTAAAAAATTATTGGTAGATTTTTATGAAAAAGGATATTAAAAAAAAAAAATGTGATGTGGCTATAACAGGACTTTTTTATATCAACCACATTTTTACATCACTCTCACTCCTTTTCTCCTCTCTCAAAATAATTTCATACTGGCATTACTGTTAGGGACTTGCTTACACTCAGTAATCTCAGTATGACATAAATTTGAGAAGGGGGAGGGGGAGGCAGAGAGATCTGCAAAAACGTTACATATAAACCCACAGAACGACATCACGGTAAAAATTTACAGTAGGTATGTACAGGGGCGTAGCCAGGATTTTGAGCAGGGGGGCAAAGTTAGGCTACGAGGGTGGGGGGTATAGACTTCCGGGGGCACAGCCCATTTCCGTGGTTAGCGTTGCAGACTTTTTGTTATTAATTTAGGAGACTCGGACCTCTAGAAGCTTCCCTGAGGTAACCACTGACTGTAATACTTAAGTTGACTTTACATGAGCAGCAAAAATGCAAAGCGCAGCAGCAGCAAATCCACGCTGTGTTTCTGTACTTTTAGAATTAAATGACTCACAGCCAATAGCGTGCATTTGCTGCTACTGCGCTTTGCATTTTTACTACGCATGTAAAATTAGCTTTAAGAGAATAAAGTATAACATAAATGACGATTTTGAGCGAGGAAGTGAAATGATCGAATTCATGTATATTTAAATAAATGTAATATGACTTGTTTTGTACATGCACATTTATGTAACAGCTGATTGCTGATTTAGGAATCAGACGCACAGTAAATTTGAAGATCCTATTGGTAACTTGCAAGCAATCCATTTTTAATAAAAACTATTTTTTTAGTTTATTTAATTTTTATCTTTGTTTTTTCCCCCCTCGCTACGCCCCTGGGTATGTATGATACTTAACATTTTCGCAGAGATATTGTGAAACACTTAATAAAAATATAAAGACAAATGAATGATTTTTTTTTTTTTAAATAGTCTATTTCACAAGATATATAAAATATATGGGAGTATTTTAATATAATACAGTATTTGTTAAGTCGTGGCTGAAGATGGTAACAATACCGAAAGTACTCCCATATATTTTATATATCTTGTGAAATAGACAATATTTCTTAAAAACATTCGTTTTTCTTTGCATTTTTTGGTACGTACGTATCCTTGTTTCACAAACAGCGAATTCAACGAATAATAAAAAGCATTCAAATTTTTCAAATGAATTGTTTTGTAAGTGTCCACTTAGGAGAGGTAAATTTTATCTCTTGATGTCGAAAAATTGGTTGTCCGCATCCGTTTGAGGGGTGTCCGTTGCGAGGGGGGCAAAAATACATTGATTTCCTATAATTCGGGCAGGGATATTGCAAAATTGTCCGTCGGTGAGAGGTATCCGTTAAGAGGGGTTTTACTATATTATAATTTTTGGTCTTCAAGTAAAGGTACCCTAAGTCCTGCCTGAAGGAACAAAAAAAGTAGAATGAGATCTGCTAATACATTTGACTCATTCCATCTTGTTTTGACCATTTTAAAGAAAAAGTCATCGGAGAAACAGGTAAAGTACTTCCTCAGTACGAATTAATCAATTAATTTTTCGCTCTCCCACCAAAATCTATCAACCGGGCTAAAAATGTATACTTGGCTTACATAGGGGCTTCTGAATCCTCATACTAAATTTTGTGTACATATATTCATTACATTGGCAGTTATTATGGATTTTGAGTCGAGGCAGTTATTAGAGTTTTTGTCTTAAGTCTCCCCCCTAATCCTCCTCTTGAACTGATTTGGCTGACAATCAATGGCAGTTATCGTGTTCGTTAGTTAGACAGGGAGTCGGAAAACGTGAAATTCTGGTGATACTCAATATAGAATGTCTGACTGATTACATAACTTCCCCTATATTTCGTATAGTCGGGTAAAAAGGGGGAGTAAAAAAATCCTACTAGACTGTTTCAAAAGAAGACAGCCATGTGAATTAATACAAGTGTAATGACAAACTTGTTCCGTGCTAGACATCTTTTTGATTAAACGAGACGGAACATAAAACAGAACAATGGACACTGGACGGAAGAAGAAAGCATAGATGTTGAACTGGTAACAGCATCATGCAAACTCACTTTCTTCCTTGTCAGCTCCTCTTCCTTAATACTCTCATAATATTGTTACCAACTGTTTAATTTGTGTTTGTCAGTAGGTCATTTTTAAAGTAGCCGTGATATTCGAACATATTTATTGTTTATCGATTTATTTAGCTTACTCATTAGGGATGTGAAACTATCGATAGTTTGAGGATGTATTTCTGGGATCCACTGAATCGAAGGAAGGTTATATTTACTGTTCTTGTAGAGTGTTTCGAAAATTTACTATTCTTGTAGTTTTCAGTGTACTGAAAAATGAGTTGTAAACGGAAGTCCGCAATGCCGGATTAAGCCAGCGAGGGGCCTGTAGCAAATTCTGTCAATAGGCCCTTGGTTTGCTTTAGGTTCTCAAGTTTAGGGTATTAAATAAAACAAAACTGTTACAAATAAACTTTTCTGGATTTAACATGGACAAATTTAGAGATAACACTTCCAATATCGACTTCTTTAAGCAAATCATGCTCTATATTCATCAAAGTGAGATGATTAAGACGTTCTTGTCCCATCGTGTTCCTTAACTCATTTTTAATACGTTTTAATGTTGAAAAAGAACGTTCGCCACTGCAGTTAGTGATCATGAGAGACAAGTAAATGCGCTAGGCAATTTCTACGTTTGGGAAACACGATTCTAAAGATATAATATATAAATGTAAATGATTAATTTCAGATAAGATTTAACGTGACGAAATAGAGTTTTAGATTTTCAGGTGGGAGTAAAGCATAGCCTAAGCGCTTCGCGCTTAAGGCATGCAAAATATTTTTACGCTCCTATCTAAATTGATATTTTTTTACGGTCAGACAGGCGTTGGAGCGCGGGGCCCGTAGCATTTGCTACTCTTGCTACGTGGCTAATCCGGCACAGGAAGTCCGATGTGTGGAGTTACTTCGATAAGGATGTGGGTCCAAAAAAACTGGCTAAATGTCGTTTGTGCACTGCCGAATACAGAACTTCCGGGAACACTTCCAATTTGAAGGATCACTTGTTGGTTTTTTGTTTTATTTTATTTTGTTGAGGTTTCTGTTGTTCTAGTGTTTCATTTTAGTTGTTCCTTTTTGATGTAATATTTTTGTTAGCACCTAACAATGGAAACTCATCTGGTCAATATATAATATATATATACGTGTTTTGAATTCATATTTTTATGTGCAATTGAAGTTTGTAGTTTAGTTCCTGATTGCGTTAACGAACCGATCTGATCAGTTAAATTAGGTATTGTTGACCGTTTTTGCTACTAAAATAAATAAAGATACCTACTAACATTGTACGACATCTTATTTATTTGTCTTCCTTAAATTACTTACATAGTACATGTGTGCATATACATGAGCATAGAGTGACTGGATGTCACTTCTGCTTGAAAAATATTACGATAGTCCTATCGATAGTTTCAAAAACTATCGATTGCCTTACAATTTAAAACTACCATTACTATCGGTATTGCCATCGATAGTTTTACACCCTTATTATTCATATATTCATCTCTTTACTTTCTTTCAATTAACCTGTTTGGTTTTGTATTTGTAACTAGTTTTCTTAATATTTTGTTGTCTAGTTATGTTGTACTATCTTTAATTGATTTTCAAGTCTGCGGTTGTAATATTTAAAATTGTTTCTATATCTATATATTATTGAGAGGATACTCTTGTGTCATTACAACTTTTTTAATAAAACGTACCATTTCGACAAAAAAATTAATTTTTCAAAAAACGTTGCAGGTTAACTACCTTTAATTGTAATCAAATTTTGAATGGGACGATCTAGAATCCAAACCGAACTTACATATACCTATACTAAGTTTCATAAAAATCCATTCAGTGATTCTTGAGTTAAGCCTGTTACAAGGATTTGGGGGACAGGCACAAGGAAAAGGATATGTTTGTTTTGAACCGAAAGAAATTTGGATATCTATTACCAAAAACCTTTGGCTCTCAGAAACAATCACAAAACTTCCTCTATTTTTCGGATATGCGAGAAAGAAAACATTATTCATAGATTTATTCTACAGAGGACCGGACCAGGATTGACTTTTATAAAAATTGACTTTTAATTTGATATCCCACTCATGTTATTGGAGGTTTTAGTTGTTTTTTGAAAAACCTAATTCAAAATTGATTCCACATCTTCAAGCTGATACTATCTTGTTACAAAATTATTCATTTTTGTTTGCAGTTCATTTCATGTATTCTTGTTGATCTCGTTTGGCCCGGGACAAGTTCTATTTTGTAACCTTGATATTCGATCTAATTCATTGTTTATCGAATTTGATTTTCTTATATATTCTCTGTTGACTTTCATTCAAATAACCGGTTTCGTTCGTTTCATATTTATAAATAGTTTCATTTGAATTTTTTTCTAATTATGTTTTTTTTTTCTTATTAGGCGCATCGACTTCAGAGGCCATTAGTGCCAACACAACTAACATATAAGTACATAGGTTGACATGCTCTGTCTATGTAGTTTATGTATTCTAATCTATGTCTAATTATATTGTTATTCATCTAAAAGATTGTATTAAATCAAGTTACCATTTGTACACGCTTTAATATATAAGTATATACATAAGTGTGTATGTAAATATTTGTAAATAATTACTTTTATTGTATGTTTTTATTATTTTATATTTTTCTAGTATTTGGTTTTAAACTGACGTTTTTAAAGGTAATGTTTTCTTTAAGACTAGAGTTGGCTTTTATTGGGAAGGCTGGTCTGTACCTAAGGACCTTATCTCAAATGCTCTTATCCCTTTCCTATTACCCTTTAGGAGTCCTAAATGTTGCCTGCCCAGATTTAGTTAGCTAAGTGTGTTTTAAACAAGTACCTGACAAGGCACAGGCTCGGGATCATCGCTTAACGTCTCATAGAAGGACGGTGTGCTCAACGTTCTTACCTTACAGATAAAAAAGACCTCGGCCGGGTTTCGAACCCGCGATTTTGAGCTCAGTAGGCTAGCACGCTACACTATGAGACGTTTCCTTTTGAACTGGCTACATCATTCAGCATGTATTATTCCCTTGGCAGAGGTCCTCCGTCAATATCCTATAAGTTCTATTATAATTGTTTTTTATTATGATTCATTTTATTATTTACTATTTACTTTATTAATGTTAATTTATGTATATACTTTCTAAATTTCCCTCTTTGTGGCCCCAAAATATCGTCTTGAAAGACTTATTTCAAAAAGATATACCCAAATATAAAATATTTATAATTACAAATTTAATAAAATAATATCTATTGTATTTATTAATATCAGGAATTTTCTATTATTTATTTGTTTATAATTATTATAGAGGGCGCCGGTAGCTCAGTGGTATGCGTGCTTGTCTTCTCAGCTCAAAATCGTGAGTTCGAAACCCGACCGAGGCCCTTAGTTTATTTTATCTGGGAGGTAAAATAAACTTAAGCACGTCGTCCTTCGGATGGAACGTTAAGCGATGGTCCCGAGCCTGTACGATGTCAGGTACTCGTTAAAGACCCCTAACCAAGGTGAATAAAAATTTAGGGTAGGCAAAATTTAGGACTCCCACAGTAGTGTCGGGCTCATGTCCTCCAGAGTGACGAAAGAGCGCTCTGGTAGTAGGCGATAATGACCTCGTAGTTAAAGCCCGGGCATGAGTCATAAAACCTAACCTGACCAAACCTATAATTATAATAATATTCTTAATATGTGTTTGTATTCTAAGATTTAATATCGTTTGATGTATATAATTTATAAGCTTTTTCGATGTACAGAATTGTTTGACATCCAATTACCATGTTATGGTTAAATGTAAATATTATTATTATTGACAGAAGATGGGATCAGACGGACGAAAACGCGAGCTTTGAGCAATGGGATCTTAAGGAACCTTAAAAATGGAGAAAAGAAGGTATTAATTATTACTTTTATTAATTTATATTAATTCCAATCATGTAAGGAAGGTTGTGATTGGTCATCAAGCTGGAAGTATGATGTACCTCATTGGCCCTCGTAACCTTGGCACCTTTCTCGGAGACGAACCCGGTTTGGGGGCTGGTGCAGGCTCATGTTTTTGTTGTCAAGACAGGAGCCGTCCGAAATATTCTCCACCAGTATATGAAATACTGTTTTTCAGCGCAAGATAAGGTAAATTATTAAATATTTTATATTGTCCGACCTTTTAATTCCAATAGTGAAAAAAACAAAATGTCTGAGAGCAAGATAACTTTTGAAATGAATCTATCGACACGACATTTTATAGGTTAGGTTTTATTACTCATGCCCGGGCTTTAACTACGAAGTCATATCGCCTGCTACCAGAGCGCTCTTTTGTCACTCTGGTGGACATGAGCCCGACTCTACTGTGGGAGTCCTAAATTTTTATTCACCTAGGGCAGGGGTCTTTAACGAGTAGCTGACATCGTACAGGCTTGGGACCATCGCTTAACGTCCCATCCGAAGGACGGCGTGCTTAAGTTTATTTTACCTCCCAGATAAAATAAATTAAGAGCCTCGGCCGGGTTTCGAACCCACGACCTTGAGCTCAGAAAGCAAGCACGCATACCACTGAGCTACCGGCGCCCTCTCGACATTTTATATGTGTATTCAGAACCCCATAAGGACGACACCTATTAATTTTTCGCAAAATCGTCCAAAACGAAGAGAGGGCTCAACTCAAAAACGCCAATAACTGCCCATGTAATGAATATATCGACTATGTAAGTCAAGTATTGCCGGTGATTCACCGACAACATTTTTATTTAGGGAAAGTGAAGACATTGGGCTTTTCTATAGATGTCATTGTTTCTATGTTCATACTAGACAATAGGGATATATAATAGTGCATCATTAATGCACCGTATCTTAAATGAGCTCAATTCGCATCTACCCAAATACAAAACACTATCTACCAATCTCCAAGAAAAACGTCTGTTAAGTACTATGTTGCTGTTTGGATCTTCCGAACCACATTCCTTATATCGTGGGCTTACTGCAAGAACCCATTAAGTCATTTTTTTGCTGATTTGATATACTGATTGTTTCTTATAGAAAAAAATGCGCTCGATGCAATGAAAGAACACACAAAGTTGCTGCTTGTACAGCTGTTGTAGTAAACAGGAAAAACAAAACCTATTAAGACAAAATCTTGCAAATGTAGGCTGCAAAATACAACTAAGTAAAGATGACTTAATGGATTCTTGCAGTAAGCCCACGATATATTGTATAAGAAAGCAACAAAATTCTGTATATAATAAAAATGATCTTTTCTTGAGACACATTTTACGAGGCGACATCTTTGATAATCAGTTCTATAGACTATATTGACCAAATTTTCCGACTCAAAGTATATCTTTATAGTAAAAAATATCTCTTAGCAAAACAATGTAATGGATAATAATATAAAAAATGTCGTCGAAGAATCACCAGCTAGCGTACATCCTCAGAACGAATAATTCAATTAAGTTTTTCTCCAAAATCATCCACATAATAAATTCGACGCTGATAACCCTCGCAGTTGAGCATCCCATAAAAGCAAACATCTAATCTAATCCATATACTAGGTTAGGTTTTATGACTCATGCCCGAGCTTTAACTACAAGGTCATATCGCCTACTACCAGAGTGCTCTTTCGTCACTCTGGTGGACGCCCGACTCTACTATGGGAGTCCTAAATTTTGCCTACCCTAAGTGTTTAGTCACCTAGGGAAAGGGTATTTAACGAGTACCTGACCATCGCTTAACGTCCCATCCAAAGGACGGCATGCTTAGGTTTATTTTACCTCCCAGATAAAATAAATTAAGGGCCTCGGTCGGGTTTCGAACCCACGATCTTGAGCTCAGAAGACAAGCACGCTTACCACTGAGCTACCGGCGCCCCAAAAAATCCATGTACTAAATGTGTTTATTCATTCGTTACGCCGGCAGTTGTTAGGGTTTTTGAGTTGAGCCCTCTACTCTGATCGGCCGAATTGTGGAAAACAATAGGTGACTTTCTTATAGGGTTTCGAATTTACTTATGATTTTTTTTGTTTTAAGCCTCCCCTCCAATCCCCTCCTTCCCTATGGCTGAAAATTAGTAAGTGTCGTCCTTATGGCATTTTGGATACACACATAAAATGTCGTGTCGATACTTTCATACTATCGACAGTTATCATGTTCACAGACACACACACACACACACAGGGGTACATTTTTGGGGGCGGAAAACATATCAGCATCAAATCAAAAAAATCTCAGCATCAAATTTTTGACCGATTACATAACTTTCCGTATAACTCCTCCCCGAAACATCTATATTTGCTAAATGTAAAAATTTAAAAAATAGCTAATGAAAAGTATATTATTTTTATTTTAGAATCTCCTTACATATCTCAAAAGCTACCATTGCTTGTATTATTCCCGATACAAGCATTTTATAGAAGCAAAAACTCGAAATTTAAAAAACTAATAATTGGAGAGTTTAACGCTCTGGAGGTGGGACAAAAACTAAATGCTTTTTATCCATTGATGACATATTTTATTATTATTATTTTATTTATTTATTATATACGAAATTTAGTATGATGATTCTGAAGTCCCTGCATAAGTCAACTATTGGTTTTCAGCAAAAACGGTTTATTAGTTTTAGAGGGAGAGTTAAAAGTTGATTTGTAGATTAATTCGTGATGGGGAAGTACATTGCAGGTGATTCACAGACTTTTACTTTGCAATTTTTGCTTTGTAAATGCCCTGTGATATTATCAAAACCTCGAAATCAAATAAAATTATTTATGGGGACTTTTACGCTTAGGAGCCATTAAAATATCCAAAAGGCGGTATCAAAACAGAGACGTGGATCAAGTATAAGGAGCTGGGCATGACCTCTATGGACTGAGGAAGAGAAGGAGAGACTGAGAGAGAGAGGGGTTCTGGCTAACGGTTCTACAACGGGAGCCTACCGTACCACTTGGAAGAAACGAAAAAACATACTCCGCACTCCAGAGACAAATGCGATCTTTGGAAGGACAGGAGAAGAGGAAGAGTGGGAGAGGATGGAGGGTCCTCCGGAGGTTGACAAGTGAGAGGTGAGTGTCCTACCTGAGAGGAAGCTGGTAGCGATGGACTCTCCATCCTGTGCCTGGACGAGGGAGAGAAGACTCGACAGAAGAGCCAGACTCACCCCGGGCTTCATCCTGGCTGGAGGAGTGACGCTGCTAGACTGATCTACCCCAGGCCCCCTCCACACTCTCCTACCTCCCTACCTCCTTGGTGTCCACTCTCCTTCGTCTCCTCCCAGATAAAAAAAAGGGTCGTCGGTGAATCACCGGCAATGTACTTCCCCACCACGAATTAATAAATTAAATTTTTGCTACCCCTCTAGTCGACCGTTTGGTCTAATAATCAACTGTTGACTTACCTACTCCCCATAATAAATTTTGTTTCGATAAATACAATACATCAGTTATTAGAGTTTTTCAGTTGAACCCCCTTCCCTAAACTCTTCTTCCCTTCGGCCGATTTCGCTGAAAATTGAAAGTTATTGTCCTCCTTGCTTTGAATGTAAATATAAAATTTTGTGTCGATACATTCATTACATCGGTTGTTATTGGAGTTTTTGAGTCGAGTCTGTCTCCTCTGATTCCTCCCTTTCCTTTAACCAATTTCGGGGAAAATTAATAAGTGTCGTCCTTAGGGAACATTTACATTTAAGAAACTTAACCCCCCCCCCCCCCCCCCCCCCCGACCCCCCCCGACCCCCCCTCCCTCTGTACCTTTAATTTGATACCCCACATATTTTTACCTCAGCAATTTTCTTTTTTTTCTGTCTTTGGACTACCTTAGTATGTTCCCGTCAAATGTCAAATTTGGTGTCTTTCGTGCGTTCCAGGGCGTTTGCATGCATTTGCACAATAAACAGTTGCCATTTTTAATATTGATGATTGATTCTAGAGTGGACAGACTGACATACCAACGAAAACAATAGGGTTTCTTAGTTTACCTAGGAAAACCTAAAAAAATAAAACACATTATAGGTTTCGCGATTCACTTCCTGCTTGAATAGAAAAATTGGACTTTCCACTTCCCACTTCGCAAAATAAGGAAAAAATAGTTTCATGGAATTTCTCTACGTAAGGTTGGATTTTCCAGAATAAGAAAAATCGGGTTTTCGGTAGTCCACAGAATGAATACATTATTTGAATTTATTAATTATTGGAAAGGCGGGAATAAATAAAATCATAATATACCTACTTAGAACTGCAATCCGCAGAATTTCAAATAATACAAAATGAAGGAGAGAAAATAATGAAGTTTTTAAATAATTGGCTGCCAATGAAAAAATGAATCAGAAATAAATTTATTAGACGAAAATGGGTTGTCATGTTGCCAGCTAGTCTATCGTCGGTCCGGAAAAACAATTTATGAATTTTCTTTATTTTACTTTTAATTGAATTATTTATTTAAGCCTTCAACACCGGGATTACTTCATTTAGAGCCTATTAAGCTAGTGTTAGTTTCAGGTAGGTACCAAAAAAAGTAAATAAAAGATATCGGGCTAAAAATCGATAGTTGTGTTATATAGGGGTTTCTATAGTAAATTTTGCACCCCTCGAGTAATTCCCCCTTCCTTTCGGCCTATTACGCAGAAAGTTAATAGGTGCTGTCCTTATGGGGTTTTGAATTTAAATATAAATTTTCATGTCGATACATTCATTACAACATTAGTTATCCCAGGACGCCAGTAACTCAGTGGTATGCTTTCTTGCTTACTGAGCTCAAGATCAGGATTTGAAACCCGGCCGAAGCCCTTAGTTTATTTTATCTTGGAGGTAAAGTAGGTAGGGTTATCGGATGGGACGTTAAGTGATGTTCCCGAGCCTGTACGATGTGAGATACTCGTTAAAGACCCCTAACCTAGGTGAATCAAAATTTAGGGTAGGCAAAATTTAGGACTCCCATAGTAGAGTCGCGCCATGTCCAGAAGAGCGTCGAAAGAGCGCTCTGGTAGTAGTTCTCCTTATGTGATTATGAATTCACAAATGAAATTTCGTATAGATACAATCATTCTATCAGGTGTTATCGTGTTCACAGACACAAAGACAGACAGAAATTGTTTTTTTTATATTTGAAATTTAGATGTTGGAAAACGAGTGATGTGGCGGTCGAGTGCGGAACTATTAAAAAATGATAGATAGTTGATTTTTGCAACTCATTTGGCGAACGTGATGAGACAGAATAAGCCTTCGTCTTGACGTCTTGCACTGAGGACAGAAGGTCTTCAACCATCCAGACCTCCGAACCTGACTCTTGTCGACCTCCTTTGACACCAGCCTATACCGGACCACATGAGGTTATTAACCGTTCAGTCAAGACATTTATCGTCAACGGCAGCCCCGTGGTGGCTTCCCGGGACAGACTTAAGCCTGCGTATACCTCAGATACAGGCACGCCAGGTCTTCAAAAGCATGAGCAACTCATTCAACCACAACAAACTCAGCAACTGCTACAACAGTCTCAGCAGCTGCAGCAACAGCCACATCAACCGCCTGAGAATCCAAAATACCGCAAAAAGGTACGTTTTGCGAACCCCCTTGTTACAAAGACGAGGCGGTCGTGCGGAACTATTAAAAAGTGATCGATAGTTGAGTTTTCGATAGTAGACCAGCTTGTAGAGAGGTTATTTATGTTGATTATTCTTTTGTGTTCTTTTGTCTATCTAAAATATACCATCTCACTTGTGTTAGTAAAATAAGACTTAATAAGCATTGATATTAAGTAAAATAACAATTACTAAAGTGTACTCCGCATCAAATTTTCGTCCGATTACATAACTTCCCCTATACTTTGTATAGCTGGCTAAGTAAAAAAAGATGCCATTTGGAGGACTCAGCGTTGGTTTGTGTCTAGATGAGAGCGGGAAGATGAGGTGACGGGGATGGGACAGGGATGATTCAGCCCAGTGAGAGTTGATCTAGTTGGCTTTCCCATCTCTCTGTATGACACGGAACCTGCCACCTTCTCAGGGCCAAACTAAAAACATACATCTTCACATATATATTGGTGATTGGTACAGTTGTATACAACTCTAAATGATAGTATAGCAATGAGATGATCTGTCTCTCCCATCCCTTATCAAAATCATTTCATACTGGGTAGTAGCCAAGTAATGCCAGTATGAAATGATTTTGAGAAGGGAAGAGAGATAGTGATTTGTAAGCGTGGTTGGCATTTCAGTAGCAACATTTTTGATATAACAATATTAAATTTTTTGTACGCCTTCTATATTCACATATCTATGATCTGATAATATCACGTTGTGTAATTTTGTATTCTGTTAAATATGAAAATGTCTCCAAATCGAGGATTTGTTACAATTATTTTTTTGGAATTACTGTGTAATTACCGAATAATTAAAGCGATCATAAAATTACACTTGTAGTTAGTTATTGTGACTCATGCAGTGACACTAACTACGAGGTCATATCGTCAGTAGTAACCAGAGCGCACTTTCGTCGCTCTGGTGGACATAGGGTTCAATCGATACCACAAAGTAGGTTAGGTTAGGTTTTATGACTCATGCCCGGGCTTTAACTACGAGGTCATATCGCCTACTACCAGAGCGCTCTTTCGTCACTCTGGTGGACATGAGCCCGACTCTACTGTGGGAGTCCTAAATTTTTCCTACCCTAAATTTTTTATTCATCTAGGGTAGGGGTCTTTAACGAGTACCTGACATCGTACAGGCTCGGGACCATCGCTTAACGTCCCATCCGAAGGACGGCGTGCTTAAGTTTATTTTACCTCCCAGATAAAATAAACTAAGGGCCTCGGTCGGGCTACGAACCCACAACCTTGAGCTCAGAAGTCAAGCACGCATACCACTGAGCTACCGGCGCCCCCTCCACAAAGTATACCTTTACTCATGAGTAGTATCGAATACAACTTTCGATACTACTTAAATATTAATAAAAAATATCGATACCTACTTGTATCGATTGAATCTGATAGTTCGTTATAATTAATTTTAAAAAATGTATTAATCTATAGGTTAGGTTAGGTTAGGTTTTATGACTCATGCCTGGGCTTTAACTATGCGGTCATATCGCCTACTACCAGAGCGCTCTTTCGTCACTCTGGTGGACATGAGCCCGACTCCACGGTGGGAGTCCTAAATGTTGCCTACCCTAAATTTTTATTCACCTAGGGTAGGGGTCTTTAACGAGTACCTGACATCGTACAGGCTCGGGACCATCGCTTAATGTCCCATCCGAAGGACGGCGTGCTTAAGTTTATTTTACCTCCCAAATAAAATATACTAAAAGGCCTCGATCGGGTTTCGAACCCACGATCTTGAGCTCAGAAAGCAAGCACGCATACCACTGAGCTACCGGCTCCCTCTATATATATATATAGGTAATAATAATGAAAAACACAATAAAATTTGAAAGGTATAAATGAGATATTGTAGTGGACATGAGAAACAAACCAAATAGAATAAGATAAAATTATATTATTAAAAACAAACTGAAAATAATAAAAAGTCTTATACAATAAACATACAATTTATTTTTACTGAGGATATGAAATTACTGGAGACTATTCGTATTCTCACAATATTTAATTTTTTTAAAACACTTTTTGCAAGTCGCTGAGATCTAATCGTTCTTAGTGTAATAAATCCACACTTTCGCCGTAGGACGAGGCATTATAATTTGTAATTGACAAAATGAAATGTAGCAATAAAATAAAATGCTGAAATCGTAATCACGTTCACGGTTCTGTTCAAATCAAACAAACATATAAACTTCATAAACGATAAGCCATTTAATGTAGGTAAGTAAGGTAAGAAATAAGGACGCATCATGCAGACTGCGTGATCCCATCAGGCATGAGGTTATTACCATCTATATATATATTAATTGTCCGTGGACCGTAATTTGAGTTCAGTATTGTATTGCAATAACAAATAAAAGAAAATTGTAAGAAATTAAACGGTGAACAATTTTGATGAATTGAACAATTTATATAATTTTTTTTTAATTGTTGAAATTTGAAACGAGTACTTTGAATCGTAATATTTATTTGATACCTACTTGGTATCGAAAGAAATATATTGATACTTTACTTGTATCGATAGATTCCTAGGTGGACATGAACCGGCTCTACAATCGGAGTGCTAAATTTTTTCTACCTTACGTTTTAATTCACCAAGGGTGGGGGGTCATTAACGAGTACCTGACTTCGTTCAAGCTCAGGATGATCGTTTAACGTCCTATACGAAGGATGGCGTGCTCAAGGTTTTTTCACCTCACAAATAAAAAACCTAAGGGACTCAGCTACAGACGCCCTCACATGTAGCATCCATAAAAGCCCGGTACAAACATAGTCCATGTGGCATCAAGAACTAGGATATTTACCTCTTCAAGGAAAACAAGCATTGCCGGATTTAGAATGGGGTAGAGTGGCCGGTGGCCTGTAGGCCTTCACCAAAAATCATAAAGCAAGAAAACAAAATCTTTTTTTAAAAATTTGAGAAGAAAAAATATTTAATTTTTAGCTTTGTCAACTTATAAATTGTTATTTAATTATTACTTATTCTCCAACGGAAAAGAGAAAGGCAGCGTCTCAAATAACCGTGTAAGCAAAGCTGTCCCTCTAGTTCCAAATTTATAGGAAAACGTAATAGGTAATAAAGTATACATATATAAAAAAACTTTTTTAAAATTAAAGATAAATATTTTAGTATTTTTATAATCATAAATACAATCTACTCTCATCGTTAGCACATATACAAACATGGCTGGGAAAGAAAGATTTTAACACAGTTAGCTCAATGCAAAACTAGAATTAAAAAAACATATTACACTAACGATGGAGTGAGACATTTTTTATTGATTTTATTTATGACTAGCAGTAATACCCGGCGTTGCCCGGGGAACTTTGATTTTTGTCCCAATATCTTCTATAACGCTATTCAGTTCCTCGACATTCATGATGTTATAATTTTCAATTATTCATACGGAATAAGGCTTATAGTCCTTCAGCTGTTGTAACGCTAGTAAGTTTTTAGGACTCCTGGGTACCACAGCTAGTATGCGCCTTTCAACGGCGGAAGCCACACCTAGTAAATACTTAGCATCGCTGGACGTCATAGTCAGTGCGTACTTAAGAACGTTTGTGACCACAGCTAGTACGTAGTTGGGAATGCTGGGCATCATAGCTAGTATGTGCCTTGCGACGGCGGACCCAACAGCTAGTATGTAGTTAGGAACGCTGGTCACCACAGCTAGTATGTGCCTCGCAACAGCGGACCCCACAGCTAGTACGAAGTTAGGAACGCTGGGCATCACAGCTATTAAGTGCCTTGCAACAGCGGACCCCACAGCTAGTATGTAGTTAAATACGCTGGGCATTACAGTTAGTAAGTGCTTTGCAACAGCGAACTTCACAGCTAGTACATAGTTAGGAACGCTGGGCACTACAGCTAGTAAATGCCTTGCAACAACGGACCCCACAGCTAGTACGTAGTTAGGAACGCTGGTCACCACAGCTAGTATGTGCCTCGCAACAGCGGACCCCACAGCTAGTACGAAGTTAGGAACGCTGGGCATCACAGCTATTAAGTGCCTTGCAACAGCGGACCCCACAGCTAGTATGTAGTTAAATACGCTGGGCATTACAGTTAGTAAGTGCTTTGCAACAGCGAACTTCACAGCTAGTACATAGTTAGGAACGCTGGGCACTACAGCTAGTAAATGCCTTGCAACAACGGACCCCACAGCTAGTACGTAGTTAGGAACGCTGGTCACCACAGCTAGTATGTGCCTCGCAACAGCGGACCCCACAGCTAGTACGAAGTTAGGAACGCTGGGCATCACAGCTATTAAGTGCCTTGCTACAGCGGACCCCACAGCTAGTACGTAGTTAGGAACGCTGGTCACCACAGCTAGTATGTGCCTCGCAACAGCGGACCCCACAGCTAGTACGAAGTTAGGAACGCTGGGCATCACAGCTATTAAGTGCCTTGCTACAGCGGACCCCACAGCTAGTACGTAGTTAAATACGCTGGGCATTACAGTTAGTAAGTGCTTTGCAACAGCGAACTTCACAGCTAGTACATAGTTAGGAACGCTGGGCACTACAGCTAGTAAATGCCTTGCAACAACGGACCCCACAGCTAGTACGATATTAGGAACCCTGGGCATCACAGCTAGTATGCTTTTGCAACGACGGACCCCACAGCTAGTACATAGTTAGGAACGCTGGGCACTACAGCTAGTAAATGCCTTGCAACAACGGACCCCACAGCTAGTACGTAGTTAGGAACGCTGGTCACCACAGCTAGTATGTGCCTCGCAACAGCGGACCCCACAGCTAGTACGAAGTTAGGAACGCTGGGCATCACAGCTATTGCCTTGCAACAGCGGACCCCACAGCTAGTACGTAG